>QEOT01000341.1:407957-468134 GCA_003123785.1 Pterocarya stenoptera
GGATTTCAAATGGGTCTGATGCTTTAGATGGATATATATGGATGGAATAAAAAAAAATTGGGTACAACTAACCTTAGTATTGAGTTAGATAGTGAGATGAAATGAGAAGATTTTAGAAAAGTTGAATAAAATGTTATTAAAAAATTATTTTTTAATGTTATTATTATTTTTAAATTTAAAAAAATTAAATTGTTTATTATTATTATTATTATTATTATTTTAAGATTCAAGGTCACATATTCAATAGTGACATCTATCTAATTTTTTTTTAACAAATTCCTCACTTACGGCGGAAGAATACTGCATAACAAAGAAGGGAGAGGAATACCGCATAACAAGGAAATCAAAGCCACTCGAACTTACAAAGAAAACTTCCCTAAAAAACAAACAACAAACCGAACAAAAACCACAAGAAACCAAAACCATTACTCTCAACATCTAAGATTGCGATCATCTAAGATTCGCAATATAAGCGAAAGACCCAAAAGCTCAAGGAACCCGGCTAGATACGAAGTCAAAGATGGAATTGCAAACAGAAATTTCAAGATCTGAAATTGGAATGGTGGAACTTGGACAACAAGAAAGCCTGAAAACCGCAATTGGTTTCCGGTACCCGCGTTTGGGTCTTTCATAGGAAGAAGATACTTGCAGCTTTTGAGACAAGAACCTTTGGATAGGCGTGAAGAACATTTCTGTTCTTTAACCGTGCCACGTCACTACAAATTACACACCACCTTTATCTTCGAGCAGCATTACTTTCCATATTTTTCACACCTAATGCTAAATATTTACGAACGACCAAGGAAACGCCAGCGTGCAGTGCGTCAGCCACCAATGTCCTTCAATACGTAAGCAGCGAGATTCAAAGCTCTCTATCATCGTAACTTCTTCCAAAGTTATTTTTTCTAATGAGAATTGTTACGTATACAATATATTACATGAAAATAAATTTATGGTTTTATGGAATTTATTATATCTATTTTATAATAAAAATTACTTTATAATCTGAAATATCATATCAAACCACGTCAGTTTGTGAATTTACTTTTGTGTAATTTTTTTGTGATTAAAATATTTCTTTTTTCTCATCAGCCTATCCAAAGATTGGTAAAATGGAAAAAAAGTAACATCAATTAGAAATGATTAAAAAAAAAAGACTTTTTACAATTTTTCAACAAAAGACGCAACTCTAGACGCATTGTTTGCTTCTGTACTTCACGACTTTTGGAGGGTGGTGTGAACTTGTTTGGGGTTGGGCCAGCGTCCGGGCCGGGATAAGATTTTCATTCTCTGTTGTATTTCATTATTTCGGACTTCCAAGACTCTGGCCACACACCTTTTAATTTTTATTACTGAGTAGTATAAATAGACCAGCGTGCCTTTGCATTCCTGTAGCATCAACAAAACACTAAAGTTCCTTGAGAGCACAGAACGATGCGCGTTTTGGTGGACTTGAGATATGTATTTGTGCCGCCCATTGGCCTCGCTCTTAGGTTTCTAATACCCCAATTATACAGCTCTTGGCCTCAAAATGGCAACTTCCAACTTGAATCCCTTGGCCTTCCCATGTTTCTCCTTACACTTCTGATCATTGTCAGTGTCATCCTGCTCTGTCTTGTGATCTCAGTGAAGATTGATCTCACAGTAGAGAGGTTCAGGTTGCAAACAGGAGACGTGTCTGGTCCGTTGACTATTTTACTGCTGACCTCACTCGTTTTGCCACTCCCTCTCTTGTGGTTTGCCTATTTGATGTTCTTGATCTTGTTTCCTTGTTCTGGGCTCATTTTTTATCAGCTCAAGCGCTTTCTGTACTGGTTTTGTCACAGTTTCGGAGCCACTTTCTTCTGCATTATTCGGCAACAAGAAGATTCAGAACCACCTATACCTCAAGTTGGGATTCAACTGATTGAAGTTGAAAGGGAGCAATAATGCTTAGGACTGAATTGAAACCTACGCGTTGGTCCTCTTTAAGTAGTTGTTTTAAAAGAGAATTTCTACTCATAAGACGGAAAGACAGTGTAAAATTAAATTGTCTTATAAATCAAATCCTGTTGTACGATGTGGAGTATTTAAACATAAGGTATAAGTTTTCTCAGTTAATTCTTTTGAGCAGCTTTGTTTAAAATGATTGAATGTTAGAGAAATGCTATTATATTCAAAATGATTGATTGTTAGAGAAATGCTATTATATCCCACTAAGTTTTTTTGCTTTCCAATTTTTTGGATCCTCTCCCTTTTTTTTACGCGTGGTCTGTTTAGTACAAAACAACTTTCTGTTTTTAGTTTTGATTTAAGATATCTGAGTGAGTTTTTTTGTTTTTTTTTTTAAAAGAAAAAAGAAAAAAGAAAAAAGTACAACCAAGCCATGTGTCTTGCAATGCAATGTACAATCTCAGGTAGTTTTGGAGAGTGAGATGATAATTTTTTATTTTAGATGAAAGTTTAAAATATTATTTTTTAATATTATTATTGTTTTAAAATTTAAAAAGGTTAAATTTTTTATTATATTTTGTATAAGGATTTGAAAAAGTTGCAANTTTTTAATATTATTATTGTTTTAAAATTTAAAAAGGTTAAATTTTTTATTATATTTTGTATAAGGATTTGAAAAAGTTGCAATGATGAGATGAAAATTTTATGTTTTGTCTTGGTTGCCAAACCTGCCCTAAAACCACATGTTTGGATAAAAAATATTTTTGAGATAATATCTACTTATATATATATATATATTTATAAAGAGAAATAATTTATACAAATTTCAACAAATTTCATTCAAGTCATATAAAAAAATAGACTCCATTATGTAAAATAAAAAATTAATATTTTTTCATTTTTATAAAAAAATTTATATATAATTTATCTATTTAAAATTTATGTCTAACGTTTCTCATATGTGAAAGTGACGAGACATGTGAAAGTGACGAAATATGTTGAAAGAGAACTTTCTGTTAGTTTTTTTAACTTTTTTAAAGTGATTTTGATTAGGGGTGGGAAACGGAGCCCCGTCCCCTGCTACCCTGCCCCCACATGGGTGGGCGGGCTATCCTGCACCACTCATGTCGAGGCGGGGGGAGGGTTGATCCCAGCAGGGTCTCGCCCTTGTCTTCTGCTCTGCACTTTTCTTATTTTTTATATAAAAATTTATAATTTATAATATTTATATAAATATATTATATATAGATATATATAATTTATTAAAAATTTAAATTAATTTTAAGTTAATGGATTGTCTTGATTTTTTAAATTAACTATTATATAAGAAGTCAAAATAATACAATAATAATAGTTAAACAATGACTGTTAAATCTCACGGCAGGAACATGTGAGTGGGTGTTTCAGCTTAAAAACAAAAATTATGGATGAAAGTACAATGATAGATAAAGTATTACTGCACCGGTACGGTACTACTGCAGTCCAAAAGGTAAACCTAAGGTCATGAATAACACACGTAGAGTGGGTAGGTTAATAAGGGAATGGTTCTAGCATAAATGTGGAGACAGGTCCTTGCATATTGGCATCAGAGTCAAGTTTTGATTTGGTTCCTGGCTTGTTATGGGCCCCCTCTGCTTTGGCCGCAGAAGACTACTCAATTTGAAGTGTTTCTAGAGTCACTCATATAGCCCTGCTTCACTTGGTAAATAACCAATGTGGGACTTCACACCAAACTAACTTTATAAGCTGTCTCCACTATGAGGGCTCTTTGTATTTCCAATATGGGGCTGGGATGTTGCAAGACCACACCAATCACCCCCACAATGTCTCTTTCTTAGATTGCCCAGGGTTAGTTTGGGGTACTGGATTATAGGTCATGGGTGGCATGACATGTCATGTATATTTTATGGTACATTTACCATAAATGAATATTCTTTTTGTTGGTAGATAAAAATATTGAAAAAAAACATCAAATTCATTTAGAAAAACATTATATTCAGTCCTGTTTACTTGGGCTGGCTATACCTTCTTTTCTTATGAATAAAACTTGAAAGAAAACATTAAATTCAAGGTCAAGCTTAGAAGTGACAAAAATCCAGATAGAGTATATTATTCAATATTCTTCATATTTTGTAGAGAATTGTTGGATTAGCTGGCCATTTTTTGACGGACATGACATATTTACGGATTTTTAGGTTCTTATGGCATGCCAACATGCATGAGAAGTTTCTGGACTGACATGAGAACTGTGTACTATCGCTTCTCCACTTTGCATACATTCATTGTTTGTGATATCTTTCATATGGAATTTCAGTGGACTGTCACTTCTATTCCTCTTCTCTGAACTGGTCTATGTCTTTTAGGTTCTGCTTGTGGAAAACCTTTTCTGTTTCACTATTGGCCTGAGTTGGAAAGATTTCCACTTGATTTCATTAATTAATTTTATGTTAGCGGTAAACCCACATGCAGGCGAATTTTTAATCAAGGATTACATCAATCTGACTCTGTACCACTACAAAAAAAGGTAGTTTGCCGGCTTCCCATGAATGCCGGCAATTGGACAATAAATACTTGTAATGTTTGTACCGGCATTTGTTTACTGTGCATTGCTATGTATAAGCCTACACACCACACACCAAATTGTTTTTTATTTTTTATTTTTTTATTTTTTTCTATTTTTTTTTATTTTAGTCTTCTTGAAACATTTATATTTTTTTATTCATCATCCATATAATACACATTTAATAAGAGAAACAAATAAAAAAAATAAAAAAAAAGTGATGGTGTGTGGTATGTAGGCTTATGCATAGATTTTTTCTTGTTTACTGATACAACTCAAGCGTCGGAAATATTTTTTTCCGACGTTTATGTAAATGCCACCATCCAATTCTTGGTTACCGACACTTTGTTTATTATGTTGTTGACGTTTTCAAATGCAGGCAATCGACCAGTTCCTCAATATTTTTTTCACCGGTGCCTACAAGTACCGTTAATATTTGTTGCACCCGACGTTATGTGGAATGTGTTGCCAGTGCTTACAAATGTCGGTAATCATTTTTTATTTTACTGACATCTACAAATGTTGGTAAATTATTTTTGTACTTACGTTTTGTAGATAGTGTTACCGACGCTTACAAATGCCAATAATCATTCTTTATTTCACTGACGTTTATAAGCGCCGGTAAATTATTTTGGTATTGACATTTTGAAGACTGTTATCAACGTTTACAAATGCCAATAATTGGGTAATTATTTTGTCAACACCAAAATAGGAACCCACCAAGCGTCAGCAAATGTTTATACTCCCGACATTCTAGAATGTTTTACTGGCGCTTCCAAATGCCGAAAAAGTAGTTAGTCAGTTATTTATTTTTCGATACCCATAAATAAATGAAGTTTTATTTTACTGACATCTACATGTACCAGTAAATTTCTTTGGTCCTAGCGTTTGGAGACTGTATTATCGATGCTTACAAATGCCAATAATTAAGCATTATTTTACCGACTTTTATAAATGTTGATAAATTACAATCCCAACATTTTAGATATTGTATTATCGGCACTTATAAATATTGATAATTGAGCGATTTAAATTTACAATATATCATCCACAAAATTTAAAAATGCAAAAAAATATGCACCCACAAATAGAAATAATTTTATTTATTTCACATCTTTCTGAACTAATACAAGTAAAAACAAAAAAACCGGTACCACATCATGATGAGCACTCATCAATATCACTGAAAAAAATGTTGCAAAGATCAATATAAAAGAATATTCACAAAGCCAAACATGGAGGCACTATATATATATATATACATATATATATTTATATAAATCCATGTTAAGGATAGTGAAGCACCACAAGAAGGTAGCACCGTTAATCCAGTATCTGTTACACCACAAACTGCAATACAAGAGTGCAGCACTACAACAATATATTGCAACACAAAGGACGGCAGCATAGGGACCCCTAGTAGCACCACAACCAAATCACAAAAATCCAAAATAATACAGCAGAGCAACCAAAGCAATACCCGTAGCAGGACCTGTACACGTAGCAAAGCAGGTTGCACGTAACTGCAGCCTGACTGGAGATCTTGAGGCCAAGCACCCTACCCTTTGCTGCCTTTCCCATCCTCAGAACTAAAGAATCTCTCATATACACGTTTGGGGAAAAGAGAACACGAACTGGGAGTGCCTGGGAGAAAGTGAAGCTGGAGGCAAGGGTCCTGGGGGTTTCATTAAGAAAAAAAATAAAAATAAAAAATAGATGAGAGACTTTGCTAAGTTGCAAGGTAAAATTGTAAAAACTGTAAAAGTTTAAACCTTGATCAATTTAAAGATATGATGATCAATCAGATTAAGGTTCCATGTAAGTGAGAACTTTTTATTAATACAGAAACAGAGGAGTGCTTTTACTCCTTGTATCGAATACATATGATTGCTCATAATCTAATAATCCAGATCATCACTAGCTGGCTGCTACCCACCCCACAAAGTCTTTGCAAGTATCATCAAAAGCCGAGATCCATGAAGACCTTCGAAGATCGCATAAGAGTTTGGAAACAATATAAAAGCGAAAAGCCTTTTACCATGAGGAAATCATCTTATTACATATTCAGTATTTTACAAAAGATATCGATTTTTACCATGTGAAATAAAAGCATTGTCTTTCTCTCTCGTCTACCGAGTTTATTAATAATGCATAAACAAGCAAATTTGAGTAGTTGAATCTGACAAAGTAAATCATGGGATTGAAAAGCTTGTATATAGTTTTCATAAACGAAATATCTCACAGAAGGAAAAGAAAAAGGAAAGAAAACTTACCATTACAATAAAACAACTAAGAAAGGAGTCATATATATTTCTAAGTTTCTCTTTAACCTTAATTTAATGGATCAAACAGTTGATCTTACATACCGATGATGTTCCAAGATCATTGCAGAGCCGAATTATCATGGACAAATTATACAGAAGTTCTTTGTTTTTCTTCATAAAGTTTTCGTGCTCCTCCGTTACCTTGTGCTCTAGACAGAAAAAAGCATGGGCCAAAAGCACAGAGCCGGATGATGAAATCCATGCATTGCTAAGATATTCCTCTAGAGATGGAGTGTAGCCCGTGTTGTATCACTTTGCTTCCACAAATAATGCGTTACAAAAACCTGCCCACTATTAAACGCAAGAATATTAAGAGATTTAATTTCTCTAGCTAAAGGTTCCAATATCGATGATCTTTATAAATTATCCATGGAAGAATTTCAAAGTATAGGAAATGAACAGGTGAGTACGTACCACTTTCTTTAGATGAGGTAATAATGGGTCCCAACCCTTCTCTCTTTCAACTTCATCAACGAATTCATTCATTGTATTGTAGAGTGCTAGGAAGCAAGTCTTCATGCACTTTGGAAGCTGTTGAGTTTCCTTGACATCCCACCTAAATTTAACATGTTGAGATTAGAATTCTTAACATTATAGGACAACCGTGCATGCATGATTGCATTAATTGATATATACTAACGTAGTTACTGCATTGGTGAAGTGTGTTAGTTCTTCCAACGTGCCATAAACGTCATAAACATCATCAATTATCGCAACTAGCTAGATTGAGGACTTTAGTAAGCCATTTTCTGAAACATCTGTTCTCAGGCTCAAAAGCAAACCCCACTAAGCAGATGAACGTTTCAACAAGTTTGTCTCTTGCAAAACTCAAACTCTCTCTGAGGCCCAGATTCCTCCACCACCTAAATGACAACAAAAAAAGAAAAGAAAAAAGAACCAACAAATAAGTTCTTGTCCTTAATTGGTACATTAATATAAGTATATATCTTTTGTAATTATCTTTTCTAGGGCAATTTTTATTTTAATGCTTGGGAGCTTTTTCATATTCATATTTCCTCTCGCACCCTCAATCTTATGATCTTGGTTGTTATTAGTAGGTTGAGATCCTAAGACGTGCCCCTGGTGTGAAGTCTGTGGAGAAAGATTGGAAGGTGAGGAAACTTACCATACATAGCCCATAGTTATTGGGGCTTCCAATTGGAGTATGGCCCACGGGAGGTGGCTTTGATAGGCCTGGAGAGGATATTATTATCGGATTTGTGGACTCGGGGATCTTTCCGCACCATCCAAGCTTTGCAACTCGTAATACTGAATTGAAGAGAAATAGCAGTGCACTATGGAGACAATTCATTAGAAATGCCTCAATGGGCGTGTACTATTTCAGTGTAGTATTACAGAGTATATTTTCACCATATCTAGCACTCAGTGCTTGTATAGTATTTATAGACAGAGGAAAACAGATCCAATCATTTTACAGAATATTTCTAAATGCTTCTAGAGTCTTCTTCCGTAGCATTCTGTTGAGGATTCTATTGTGGTATGTTGGCAGCGAGTGTTGTGAGATGGTGTGCAAAAGTGCAGGATATTCAGTTGTACTAATATCTCCCCGCGATGCAAGCGGCACCTCCATGATGGTGAGGCTTGATCGTAGAAGAGAGAAGCGAGCGGAGGAGAGTGCCTTTGTAAGGATATCCGCAATTTGGTCTTTGCTTTGGAGAAACTTGACAGCAAGTGTTTTGGCAACAACGCGATCACAAACAAAATGATAGTCCAAATCAACATGTTTAATTCGTGAGTACATAACAGGATTAACAGATAAATACGTAGCACCAAGATTATCACAAAATAAAGTGGAAATATTAGTAATAACAATTCCTAATTCAATTAATAAGGATTGTAACCAAAGAATTTCGCAAGCCGTGTTTGCCATTGACTTATATTCGTCCTCAGTTAAGGACCTTGCAATAGTAGGTTGTTTCTTTGAACCCTAAGAGATTAAATGTGAACCAAAATAAATGCAAAAGCCCCCAGCCCAATCCGCATCTGAAAATGCAATTATTTTAAAGGAAGAAGTAAGAGACAGGTACAGGCCAAAGGAAGAGGTGAGGCGAAGATAGCAAATGATGCGTTTAATGGCTTGCCAGTGACTGAGACGAGGACAATGCATGTATTGGCATACTTTGTTAACTACAAATAAAATGTCGGGTCTAGTAAATGAGAGATATTGAAGGCTCCCAACTACACTTCGATAAAGTTGTGGATCCTCAAAGGAGGATCCATCAACAGCCGTGAGTTTAGTGGAAGAAGCCATTGGAGTAGTCACTGTTTTGAACTGATGCATATTAGTGCGGTGAAGAAGATTAGAAACATAGCGATGCTGGGAGAGGAATAAACCAGAAGAATTTCTACAAACTTGAATACCAAGAAAATAATGTAGCATGCCAAGATCTTTAACAAGAAATGATTAATGCAAAGCAACAATAAAACCTTTGATCAAAGAAGCATTAGAAGCGGTAACAACAATATCATTAGCATAGACTAATACATAAATGGAGACAGATGCATTGGAAAGAATGAATAGAGAAGAATCGGATGTGGAAGCATGAAATCCTAAATCTAATAGACGAGAACTCAACTTAGCAAACCAAGCCCTAGGGGCTTGTTTCAAACCATATATTGATTTTCGAAGCTTACAAATAAACTGAGGATAGTCAGGATTTACAAACCCAGTCGGCTAATGCATGAAAACATCTTCCTCCAGATCCCCATGCAAGAACGCGTTCTGCACATCCAATTGATGAAGAGGTCATTTTTGAGTTATTGCAAGAGAAAGAATTAAACGGATTGTGACAAGCTTAACTACCAGATTAAATGTCTCAGAATAATCGAATTCGACTTGCTGGTGGAACCCTTTAGCAACAAGTCGGGCTTTCAGACGTTCTAGAGTTCCATCAGCATGTCTTTTGGTTTTAGGAACCCACTTAAAACCAAGGATGTTGAGATTGGAAGAGGGAGGAACCAAATCCCAGGTGTGATTTTGTAAGAGGGCTTCAAATTCAGTGGCCATGGTGTCACGCCAAGTCAGATAATGGGAAGCCACCGTATAAGAGGTTGGTTCCTCAGTGATGGAGGTCAATTCGATGAGAGAGGCATAGGGTTTTGGAGGCCAAAGCAAGGTTCCATCCGTGCGGTTAAGAGGACGAGAATGATGGGTCTTTAAGCATGTAAGCATCGGATGTGAGGTAGTAGTAATCTGTGAAGGAGGTAAGATAGGTTTTGGTAAGGACAGCGTAGGAGTTAAGGATGGAGAGGGGACACTCGATAGATTGGTGTCTATTAGGGTTGGAGAAGATGGGCTGTTATGGGCCGAAGGAATTATAGGGGATTGGGCCGAAAGTGAGTGGAGTTTCTTGGAGTTTCTTGAAGAAGGACGTAGCAGATAGAGTGGTTTGGGTCTGATGAGCTAGACCCGATTCATGGTTGAGAAGGTAACTATAGACTTGAGATGAGGATAATGGTTCGGGTCTAGTGGTGATGGAGGATACAACATATTCATAGTCAAATTCCAAACCGGCTAAGAGATAAACTATGAACTCTTAGGGAGAAAGAGGATGACAAGCAGAGGAGAGGGATAAGGCTAACGCTTTAGCTTTATGGAAGTAAGTAGAAATTGTGTTTGAACCTTTTTTTAGAGTAGCCAATTGATACTGTATCTGCATAAGATGAGTAGTAGATTGAGCAGAGTAAAGATTGGTAAGAGTTGACCAGATTTCATGAGAAGTGGAGCATTCAACTACTTGGGAGAAAATAGTGTCGGTGAGGGAAGAATAGAGGGCCGAGATGATCATTTGATCCTAGAGAAGCCATGAGTTATGAGCTGGGTTGGGTCTATCATCAATGAAGGGAGGGGGAAGAGGAAATGAGCCATTGACGTAGCCATATAGTTGATGGCTTTTGAGGAAAGCAAGAAGTTGAGCTTTCCAAGGGAAAAATTGTCATGGGAAAGTTTAACGGTGAGAAGATGAGCAGCGGTATTAGTGAGGGAGGGAGTCGGAGGTGGAGGAGCTATTGATGAACCGTAAATGGACAAAGGACCTATATAGCTCGTGATACCATGAAGAGAAAGAGCAGTGCACTATGGAGACAATTCATTTGTTGAAATGCCTCAATGGGCGTGTACTATTTCAGTGTAGTATTATAGAGTATATTTTCACCATATCTAGCACTCAGTGCTTGTGCAGTATTTATAGACAGAGGAAAACAGATCCAATCAATTTACAGAAGATTTCTAGATGCTTCTAGAGTCTTCTTCAGTGGCATTCTGTTGTGAGGTGGTCATCACATGGTTTTGCCTTTTCGTAGCATTCTGTTGAGGATTCTGTTGTGTTATGTTGGCAGCAGGTGAGTGCTGTGAGCTGGTGTGCAAGGGTGCAGGATATTCAGTTGTGCTAATATGAACCTGTTCCAAAGTACAGAGGAAAATGCGAGCTTGATCCCGACACTAAGAGGGACTTCTGTAATGGGAAGATTATTGGAGCCCAACATTTTGCTCAAGTTGCAATTGCTGTTGGGCAATTTAACCCTTCTGTTGATTTTGCCTCACCTATGGATGGCGATGGCCATGGAAGGTTAGGCCTCCTGTGCCTTCTATAATTTTGAATTTTGGTTGGAAATCATGTTCTACCACATGTTCATATTGATCGGTGTTGCATTGCATGAATGGAAATGTAATAGCTGCAAATAAGTCACTAACTTCCATGCTCAGCAGTTATTTATGGATGTAATCTACAGATTGGACTCTGTTAGAGAATCCAACTAGTAAATATAGAAGACGATAAGTTAAAGGTGTGTCGATCCATTCTGTAAACTGAGAGTTAACTTCTTGGCGGTGTAATAACAGCAAATCAGAGCATCCTCTTCCAGAAAGCATAACAGTAAATTAGGGGCTTACATGTGTACACCTCTGGACGCTCGCGAAGCTGCATAAGAGAAGAAATGGGGCTGCCGCTCGACAGAAGAGAAGAACGTAAAATTCTGGGCAGCCATGGGAAAATTATATTCATGATCTGCCATGGATCGAAAAATCTCATGCAAGAGAAGATCTGTAAAATATATGGGAAGCAAAAAAAATTTGGCACCCACTAGCTAGGAATCAGAGAAGATCGACAAAAATCTCATGCTTGAACCGCCCAACAGCCTTCCCTCTCCGATGCTCCACTACTGCCGCACGTCTGAAATACATTTAGAAGAAATGCATGTGAAAATCAAATAATATTGAAATTGAAAATGTTTTTGGAGCCAGTCGGCGCCAAGGTGAAAATTAGCTAGTTGCCGCCAACTTTAAAGCTAAAATATATTGCAATTATTTTTTTTAATATATATATATTTGAAACATTTATCTATAAAATATCAAAAAGCTATAATAAAAAAAGAGAAATAGTACTCTAATCACAAAGAGATTATACGACAGTAATTTTATAAATTGATATGATTTGATATGATTCGTTACATTGTAAAGTATATCTGACAGACCACATAAAACTACGTAAATTTTAAAATTATTTTTGTGTAATCTTTTTGTGTCTGATGGACCACAAAAACTATATTTGATCAACACCAATAAAAAATGCTCATGATAAAAACTTTACAAAATATGAGAAAATGATTGAAAAAATACATAAAATAGAATAATGAGTTTTTTAATTTTTAATTTTTTAACTTTTTTATTGGGTCTAGGTAGGAATAAAGAAACCGGTACACCGGTGAACCAAACCGAACCGATGGATTCAGTCCGGTTCAAAATCAGTTTGGCCCGGTATTGGTTTCATCTTTTTTAAACCGGTGGAAACGGGTCCGATTTCGCTTTTCCATTTTCTAACACCGGACCGGTTCATATATATTTATTTTAATTTATAATATATATATAATATGTTTTATATGATTTTTTATATTATACATAGTTTTTTATATATAATTTATATAAAATAATTTATATTATATACTAAATTTTAATTAATATAACATTAAATTTTAAAATCCTAGTATTAATGAATAATAATAATATAATGACATAAAATTAATATCAATGTTCAATATAACATAAAATTAATCTTATAAATCTTAATATAACATTTGATATAATTTTTTAAGCTTAAAGTTGAACATTCGATCATATGTTATTAATATAAACTATATATATTAAGGATAAATAAATTTTATAGCATAATAAATTATAATATATATTATTTTTGATAAATACATTTATATACATTTGATCATGTACATTCATATAAAAAGTGTATATATATATGTGTAACATACCAGATTCGACTATAGGGTATATAAGTAATTATTTTCCTAGTAAGCTTTTATTTAGATTTAAATTATTATGACTATAGTTTTATTAGAATTAATATTTACTTTATATTTATATATTTTCTATTATAGTTGTTATTTAAAATTTGATAGAGTTTCATTTCAATGAGGATTCCTACGGTGTATCAAATTTCAAATTCTAGAATTTATTCGAGATTTAAAGTTTTCTCTTTTCCCTCTAGTTAGCCGAATCCACCTCACGGTCAGCCTCTGTTATTCACTTAGAAACTCCTAGCCCGTACGTCTCTTAGCTCCTAATGAAAGACCAAATCTCACATCAAAACCCTACTTTAAATCCCCTTTTCCTCTTCACAGTTTTCTTCCCATCGGCAAACCCACACAAACCAGAGTTGAACTTTTAAATCAAAGAAGACCCACTTACCCGATAGCCACTCGTGAGGTGCCGAAACCCTCTCTGACCACCATAGAAGCCGTCGACCCATAGCCCCGTCGAGCCACTCTTTTTTTTCCGGTAAGGTCTCGGCAGCCACCAGCTTAGTCTCTCTCTCTTTTGTTTCGGTTTACAACAGTTTCTCTCTCTAACTCTCTCTTTCTCTCTCACTCGGTGCCGCACCACAATAGGGATACCCCCAGTCGCGTTGCCGGTCACTCCCAGTCACCAGTGCCGCCATCGCCTCAGCCCTCTCTCGGTGAGCCTTTGTCTCTCTCTCTCTCTCTCTCTCTCTCTCTCTCTCGCACAGGCACGGTGCCTTCTCTTGCACAGCACCATTACTTCTGCTGAGTAATGGGTTATCTCATGGGTTCATAATCGGGCCTTGGGCCCTATGTAGGATGGGCTTAGCTGTTAGCTTGTGTTTTAAAGTGTGTTTCAGGCCTTATTTTAAATCTGATGGGCTTTGTTGTTTAGCTTGGGTTTTAAAAGTGTTTCAAGCCTTGTTTTAAATTTGTTGGGCATTCTCTTTGTGGGCTAAGTTGAGGTTAATTACACATATACTATGTTAAAACTTGTAATTTAAATTGGGCCGATTTTATGAGGTTTTAAGCATATATTTTTAGTGATTTTATTAGATTTAATATTTCAAAGAGGAGTCATATTTTATTTAAATATATATATTAGTCTAATGTTTATTTTATAAGAAAATGTTTAAAGAATTTAAATTAGATTTTAAAGTAGATTATTGAGCCTAATATTTTAGTTAAGATTTCTTGTATCTATTTAATAGAATTTTAATAAAAATTATTATAGATACTTTAAATAAGAAAATTAAGAAATATATTAAGAGTATTTTAAATGATATTAATATTTATTAGATTTCTTATAAGATTGAATAATTAAGTTAAGAAATGAAAACTATTTTAAGAAATTAAGTTTATGACTTATTTAGAATAGCTCAAGTGTTTTACTAAATTATAATATGTTATTAGTATTTTAAATAATTTAAAATATCATGATTTATTGACTTTGATGTTAAACAAAATATGGGTAAATTATCTTTTAGAATTTCAAATTTAGTTAAGTAAGATATAATATTTATTTATTTCCAACAATTTAGTGATAGTTATTTATTTGTATATAGGTCTCAAGTTACGAAGTTTTATTCAAGAAGAAACGCAGCGAGGTAAGTAATTTGATCATAAATTAGGATCATCACAGAAGCCTATATGTACGTATTATTCAAGCCAGTTTATTGATAGCCAATTTTATATATCACTCATGTCACATGCAACATGTCATCTAACATAACACACGATCAGTTCATTCCGCATCATGTTCAGATTTAGAAATTATAATTATATATGTATTATGTCATGCATCTCATGTGTATAAGACACATAAGCTATCTTAAATTCAAGTGTAAGATAAGTTCAGATCAGTTAATAAGATGGCCATTCAGATGCATGGTACCAATGCAGTTCAGTTCAGAGTGGTGTGCAAGCCACGAACTCAGTCGTGGTCCACCATAGTATATTAGAATACTATCAGCAGTTCCCCTTGCTGCAGCGGGATGTGGGACTGGTGCACAACCTTACACACAGGGTTAAGTGTGTTGGCCAGTCAGATAAACCAGTCAGATAAATCAGTCAGTTAGCTCAGATAAAACAGTCATACACAGCATAAGCATTAGCATGATCAGTCATGAATTTATTTTAAGTTCTCAGCATGAAAGTTCTTATGAAAATCTTATGTTTATTACATTTACGTTGTGATAGATTTCTTACTGAGTCATCGACTCATTTTAGTTATTTTCATGTTTTTTTAACCACCCAGGTGAAGATGATGATTACGAGCAGGCAGGCCAGGAGTAAAAGGAGCATTTTATTTTGTTTTAGTTCAGACTTTCTAAAATAAAACGTGTCTTTTATGACATTAAGTTATTCAGTTTATTCATTTAATGTTTTTGGAAGACAATTTTATTAGACCTTTTATTTCATAATAAATTGCAGTTTATTTTATTTTATTATTATAAAATTAGAGAATCTTTTACCGGGTTTATGTTTTATGAAAAACACGTGACACACCTAGTCTACGGGAAGGGGGTGTTACAATATGTAACCATCATATTCCACAAACGTATATGTAGCCAAGCGTATTATCACTAACATATATAATCTTATATATAAATAAGTTAGACACTAACATATTATCACTAACATACATAATCAAATACTATATCACTATATGATATTATTATATATATATATATTTATATATACTAATACTAATACACTTAGTAATCCACAAAATATAAATAACTATATAAATCCCTGTAGTATTAGTATAACTACTAATACTATATCACTATATCACTATGATATAGTTATACTAACTATATAATCTACTAATACTATACTAAAACTGATGCAGGAGGATCTAGATCTGAGTC
The DNA here is from genome assembly GCA_003123785.1 of Pterocarya stenoptera. Classification (NCBI taxonomy): domain Eukaryota; kingdom Viridiplantae; phylum Streptophyta; class Magnoliopsida; order Fagales; family Juglandaceae; genus Pterocarya; species Pterocarya stenoptera. The sequence continues at coordinate 423,956 of QEOT01000341.1, forward strand.
AGATGATGCTGAGTTGTCAGATTGCACGTTGACTACACTGAGATATCTTGAGGTGGTAGATCAGTACAAAGAAGGCAGGAAATCATGATCTTTCTTTACTTGGGACAGTTTTGGCCACGTTCCGGTATTTTAGCCATAACTTTGGCTACAGGTATCAGAATCGTGCATATGACCCCAATTCAGAAAGCGATTTTCGGTGCGCACGTCATAGGCACCCATGTTAGACCAATCGCCTCTAAAGTTGCACCTTGGCCATTCGCACACATATCGCTCGAGCGGAGTGTCAAGTGGAGCTCTCGGGTTGCAGACTCGCTTGAGCGGAATGTCGAGCGAGTTTCGAGCGGAGCTCTCGAGTTGTATTTGCTCGAGCGGAGTGTCGAGCGAACCTTGGCTCGAGCCAGGGTCGAGCCACAGTCAAGCCAAACCTTAAAAATGGCATTTTCAGCATGAAATCAAGCCAAAGTTCGACCGCCATGCACCACCTTAGCCGAACCATTGGCTCATGCATGCCACTGCTATGTGGTCCATGCCACTATCTTTATTTGCTTCATTTATTTTAATTATTTTATTTCATTTATTTCAAAGGGACCTATTGGTGGTTTTCAACTTGTTTTGCTTATAAATAGGACATCTTTTTCTTGCTTTAGGATCTTTTGGCAAATTCCCTAAGTGGGTAGACTATTGTTTGATAGATCACTTTTCGGTGCTTAGAACTTGGGCTACTTGGGTGAAATTCGTGAATCCCTAGTAGAGAATCATCACCTTGCAATTCGTGAATAGGTGTGATTCAATCTATCTTGTTTTTTGCAACTTGGTGCAATTCATGAATCTAAATTGTGTTTATCTTTGATCATGTTATTTTATTAATATATGAGGTTTATTCAACACTTGTGCAATTCGTGAAGCAATTGTTGGATTACTTTCATTTGTTCATTCAAGTGCTCAAGTATTTTGCTTTGTTCTTAATTGTTCATCATTTTGTTCTTGGTGTTCATCAATACATTGGTCATTCAATCAATCCAAACACTAATTTTAGCCATCCTAAGTGTTTGTCCACTTTCCATAAATCATTTCCCTCTTCCATTTCAGCCCTAGCCGAAATCTCCATACTTTCCATACTTAGCCACTTACCAAACACATATTCCCTTCTCATTCAAATTTAAATTTGGTCATTCTTGCCTAATTTGAATTATCCCTAGCTGCACACCATTCTTTCTATATTAGTGTTTCCATACTTGAAAATCCTAGTTGACTCCATCAACTCTTTTGGCCAGCCATCATCCTACCCATATTCAAATTCCAAGATTTTAGGAAACTACCTAAAATTACTCAACCACTATTTGCCCAAGCCCTAGCCGCCCATCTCCAAACCTTAAACCTATCTTCCATCTCCTAAACCCTAAACCATCAACCAAACCCTAAACCTAAACCCTAAAGTGGCGCCAACCCTAAGTCACCTTAGTCCCGTGCACCACTTTTCACCTAGCCACCCAAACACTTAGCCAATTTTTTCATCACTCCATACACTTCATCTAACCTAAACACTTAACCTCACATTGTCCAAATCGTCACCATTGTCACCTTTGTTTGAGAATCAAGCAAGAAAAGAACGGGTATTCGGTAATCACAAGGAGATCCTAGATGTAGAGAACATAGTGTTTAGGGACTTGACTGAGGTCCCTAACAACCCAGCTATGCTCGGTGTACATCTTTTTCAAGGCCAAATTCACTGTTTTCCCGTCTAATTTCCTATTTTTAGTTATTTTTTACCTTTTATGATAATATTTCATTTACTGTTTTGGAAATGATTTTGAACTCGATTTGGGCCAGATTTTTGGCAGATTACTTCTTTTATTATGTATTTAATTTTGGTATGATTATTGGAATTTTGCTATTTTTGATAAAATTTCAATACAGTCGATTTTCAGCTATTACAGCCCGGCTTGTGGGTGATTTGGATCATTTTTAATTATTGATAATTTGAATTGACATCAGAGACATTTTCTCTGTGTTTTTTAGGCAATCTCTTGTTTTCTTTCCTGTGAATCATCTGTTGAAACTAGCCTACAGAATAATCGCTATTTTGTCCGGCGTAAAAAACTAGAAAAATCGAATTGAACGGGACCGAAACGGATAAAATCGAAAGTAACGATTTAGGGGTATAACCGGTGCAGTATTTGTACCATACAACTGGTAGAAGCGTTAGTAATTATGTCATAATATATTTATAGTACCACAAATTATTAATCAATTTTGCATATACTCAATACTAGAATATGTACTAGTGTATATAATAGAGTAATTGCTAAATGTTCTTTCATGACATACTTAAAAATAACTTATACCAATATACATACTTTCTTATGTCTTAGAGTAATTATAATTAATAGTTAGATCATGATACTTAATTTCTTATACTATATTTAATTAGAAGTTCCACAACCATGTTTCAATTATGGACAGTGTTACTATGCCGCCCAGCATCTATCGCTAGGCATGTTCCTTGCTTTTGCACTTTTTTAGTATTTTTCTTTTTTTTAACCATTTTTAAATATATTTAAAATGTTCTTTTTAAATACATCAATTCACTAATAGTTATTTCCTTAATTATTAAAATTTTTTAAAATAAATAAATAAATATATTAGCGTTCAAATTGGAGTGGCAAACTTAGGCGGCATAGTGTTATTTTCCTTTAATGATAGCATATACACAAGAATTTTCAATTTCAAGCAGCATGAACTATATCGATTAGAGCTTATAAGTTTAATATTATTCATTTTATAACTATAATTTAACTATGAACTTAATACTTTACTCTTATTGATACAATAAGAAAATTCTATTTGAAAGCATTTATACCACATAACCATCTATATGGCAGAATTTGATTTCGAGAATAAATTTTAAAACTTGAGTCTTACAAATTAAATTATGCTCTGTAGATTATGTGTGTTGTAAAAGCATTCAAATACCAATACTCTCATTACGCTTTTGCCCTTTTTCTCTCTACGTGAGCGATTAGGTTTTGTGTGTGTCTAGGGCTTTCATGGCTGCCGCCGATGGCCTCAAGGCCAATTCGGTGGTCGTTTCTCGTCTACGTTTGTTTGCAGACGTGGTACTGGACTCTCCGCAGCCTCTCCCTGAGGTTTCGTTGGCTTTTAGGGCTCATAAGACTGTGGAGGGAGAGGTTTGTGTGATATTTTCTAAGGATGAATTGGACAGATCTACTGTTCCTTTTCAGTTCTCGCTGGTATTGAAATTCTTACGTCAAAGGCCATCTTTAGATGCAATTCGGTCGTTTATTCGATCGAGATGGGGTTTGTTTAAGCAACATGTGGTTTCGGCTATGAATAGGCCAAGGAATGTGTTTATCCGAATGACTTCAGAGGAGGACTTCGTGAAGGCTTTTGAGAGAGAGACCTATGATATTGATGGGATTCAATACCGAACCTTTCACTAGAATACGACATTTCAAGAGGATTAGGAACCGGTGTGTGTTCTAGTGTGGGTTATTTTGCCGAGATTGCCGCCGAATTTTTTCCATGAATCATTTTTACATAGTATCATGACGCCTATTGGGAGGTTTCTTAAGCGTGACAACCCTACAAAATGAGCTACTCAAATGGATGGTGCAAGAGTTTGCATAGAGATGGATGTTTCTAAGGACTTGTTGCAGGCTTTGTGGATTGGTACTCCTAGAAGCCCTCAGAGTATTTATCAGGTGATTGAATATGAAACTTTGCCAGCGTATTGCAAGAGATGCCAGGTGCAAGGACATAATGCGGGAACGTGTAAATGGGTGGGTAAGAAACGTGAGAGTGATCAGCTATCGAAGAAGGAGGGCCCAAAATCTGATCAGGTGTGGGTTCGAAAGGATCAATCTAAGGGCCGTGTGGAGGTCAGTCTGTTGACAGGGGGTTCGAGCAAGGAAAGGGAAGAGTTGCCAGGGGATCATGGGAAAACTACAGAGCCAGAAGAACAATGTGTGGAGGAAGATAGTACAATAAAGGGAAAAGAAAAATTTGGTGAACCAGTAACCTGTGAGGTAGAGTCCAGTGCACATGAAATGGATATACCACTTGTTCTAGTTGTTGAAAGTGAGACTGAGGATATGATGGTAGATCAATTGAAAGAAATATTGCAGGCTACAGATCATGATGGGGTTGAGATACATTGCCAGGATCGAGAGATAGCTGTGGAAGTGGGACAGGAGGTTTCAGAGAGTGATCTAATGTGGGAAGTTGGTGCAACTTCTAGTCAACTCCAAGATTTTACTTTGCGGGGGCTGGAGATTACGGGGTTGGTTGAAGGGATGCCAGAATGTGTGGCTGATAAGGAGCAGGGAGATGCTATTTTAGGTGTTATGAGGGAGAATGTCCATGAGGTGGAAATATGCTCAGATACAGAATCAGAGGAAAGGATGGAACATTTGGCTAAAGAGAGACAGGTGTGTTCGAACTCAGAGCGACATCAGGAGAAAACAGGGAAGGCTAACAGAAGTATATTGAGAGGTTCTTCTCGAGTTAAAAGCAAGCCCGTTAGAATGAACTTATGAATTCCTCTTATATTTTTTGGAATACTCGGGGTATAGGCATTTCGAGTTGACGTCTAAAGAAATTAGTGTCGAAATTCAAGCCTAAAGTCTTTGTTATTGTGGAACCTATGGTTGATGATTCTAGAGTCTTGTTATGGAAATATAGGTTGAGATTTGATGAGTGTTGTTCTAATGCTGCTGATGGGGGAAAATTATGGATCTTCTAGAATCATGAGACAGAGTTAATAGTGGTTAATATGGGTGATCAATATATATCAGTTATGGTTAAAGAAAATCTTAAAGAGGTTTTATTTACCTTTGTTTATGCAAAATGTTATTATTTGGAGTGTAGGAGATTATGGAGTAGTTTGATGAATACTAGCTCTCAACAGAGGCCTTGGGTTGTGTTGGGTGATTTTAACATCATTCGAAATAGTAATGAAAGACGTGGGGGTAGGCCGAGGCTTGCCCTGGCTATGGATGAATTTAACACTTGTATTGATGCTTGCGGGTGTTCTGAAGTGCAATCTTGTGGTCATCAGTTTTCTTGGTGCAATGGTCACTTGGGGCTTAGTAGAAGTTGGGCAAGATTAGATCGGGGGCTAATAAATGCTCTTGCTTTTGATGAATTTCCGGAGGCTCATTTGAAATACCTCCCCAGATCGTGCTCAGACCTTGCCCCAATGGTCTTGTCGTTGAGAAGTACGTTTGTGAATTATGGATATCCTTCGTTTAAATTTCAACAGATGTGGGTCACACATGATCGTTTCTTGGAGTGTGTTTCACAAGCCTGGTGCGGGGAGGTGGTAGGATGTTCTGCTATGGTAACTCTTATGATAAAGCTAAAGAGACTAAAAGGGGTTTTGCGAGATTGGAATAAATACGTTTTTGGCAGAACGAAGGTGCATATTCAAAATTGGGAAGAACGCATTCAGGGGTTGGAGAGGGATTTACAGGAGGGGTATTCGGAGAATATTGAGGCTGACTTAGTTGCCTCGCAGGTTGAACTCGTTGCTTGGATGGAGAGTGAAGAACTACGGCTTTCACATCAGACTAAACAAGGGTGGCTGAAAAAGGGGGAAGTTTCTTCAGCGTTTTTCCATTCCATGAGTAGACGGAAGAGGCAATAGGTGCAAGAAATGAAGCTGCTGGATGGATCTGTCTCTCGTCGCCAGAGGCAGTGCATAATGGGGCTATCGCTTACTTTCAAAATTTTCTGGCTGCTGGTGGTAGGCATTCTTTGCCTTCTTTGGAGAATTTGATACAACAGGTTATTGATCAAGAAGATAATGATGTTTTATGTGGTATCTTGAGTCCAAAGGAAGTTTTTGATGCTATTGTCTCAATTCCAATTGAGAGTAGTTCGGGCCTAGACGGGTTTGGTTTGGGATTTTATCGAGCTTGTTGGCATATTATAGGCGAAGAAGTTGTGGAGGCTGTGGTTGAATTTTTTAGAGGTATGGTTTTTCCTCGTTTTTATACAGCTTCTTATTTGGTGTTAATTCCGAAAATAGAAAATCCTGCAAGCTTTGACAAGTTTCGACCTATAAGTTTGTGCTCTGTTTTCTACAAAGTATGCTCTAAAATCCTGGTCTCTCGACTATCTCTGTTATTAGGGAAGATTATCTCTCCTGAGTAAGGTGCCTTTATTCCGGATAGGAACATTTTTAAAAATATTAGCTTATCGCAAGAAATGATTCATGGCATTAATAAACCATGTCATGGAGGGAATGTGTTACTAAAAATTGATATGGTCAAGGCATATGATAGTGTTGATTGGGAGTTCCTATTACATGTTCTACAAACTTGCGGTTTCTCTGACTTTTTTTGTCACCTTATTAGACAGTGTATTACTACTCCTTGGTTTTCGGTTGTTATGAATGGTCTTCCAAGAGGTTTCTTTAAAGGCGAAAAAGGTTTGTGACAAAGAGATCCTTTGTTGCCATATTTATTTATTCTTGTGGTAGAAGTGTTAACTCGGATGCTAAAAAGAGAAGTTGTGTTGGGGAAGATTACTCCTTTTTCTCAGCCTCGTGATACTCCAATTATCTCCCATCTCCTTTATGTTGATGATATCGTGTTGTTTTCTAATGGGGGAAAAGCATCGTTACGGTCTATCACAAAAGTTTTGCAACAATATGAAGAGTGGTCCGGTCAAGTGGTAAATAAAAGGAAGTCATCCATTTTTTTCTCAAAGCATATTTTTGAAGGTCGAAGGCAAAGGTTGCTGCGTATTACAGGGTTCCCAGAATGGACTTTTCCTTTTACTTATTTGGGAATGCCGATTGAATCAGGGAGGTTGCTTAGTGTCCATTTTGAGGATATTATTAATAAGATTCGAAGCCGACTAGAAGGATGGAAAGCTAGATTATTATCTAATGGTGCTCGACTACTTTTACTCAAACATGTGCTTCAGAGTCTACTGATTCATTGCCTCTTTGTGCTACAAACTTCAAAAACTATGATTGGGAAAATTGACAGGATCATGAGCACATTTTTTTGGGGAACCAAGGATGGTAAGCCAAAAAGGAAATGGAGGGTGTGGGGTAATATTTGTAGGCCGGTAATGGAAGGGGGACTTGGTCTTCGTAATATGCTTGATGTGCAAGTGTCCCTCCATATGAAATTGGCTTGGAATTTGTTACAAGAATCTTCTTTATGGTTGTCTTTTTTTCTTAGTAAATATGTTAGGGGGAAACATATTTCGTTGCTTGATCAAAATAAAGGCACAAAGTTTTGGAAACTGTTAATGAGATGCCTTCCAAAGGTATCTAGAACTTCTAAATGGAAGGTGTTGGATGGGGATGTCTCCTTTTGGAGAGATAATTGGTCTGGTAATGGGCCACTATGTATTAATCACCATATTAGTGATTCACTGGACTTAACTTTGAAGAATTGCAAAACGGAGTTGGGATGGAATGTTGACCTTTTTGCTAGACTAGTGGGGATGGAGAAAGCAGAGGAGATAGTAGAGCAATTGGGTGGTCTTAAAACTGGAAAGGACTTGTTGATCAGGTTGCAAAATCCGAATGGCCAGTTTTCTACGCATAATGCATGTCAGTGTGTTAGAACTAAAACTACTGAATTTCCTTGGGTGAAATGGGTGTGGCATATTTCTATTCCAAAGAACATTTCAGTTATAATGTGGAAGGCAATGCATGAATGTTTAGCAGTGGATGATCAGATTTGCAAACTGGGAATTCCAATGGTGTCGAGATGTGATTGCTGCCTTCTCGATGGTTATAAGGATTTAAACCATGTACTGGCCACTAGTGAGTTTGCTGAAAAACTATGGAACATTTGCCGAATATGCCTGGGAGGAGATGGAGAGATAGAGTGGAATGCTGGCATCGCTGTGGGAGAGGATCGACTCAGACTGGTCAGCTACTGGGCATTATTTCCTTCGATAATCATTTGGAGGTTATGGTGGAGGTGGTGCAAGGCGAGAATGGAAGGGGTTCAGGAATCAGTGACTACTATGTGGTGCTCGATCAAACATTGGATCTCATGGGTTGCAATTAGACTCAAGCAAGTAGGAACCATTTCACGTCGGGATGAAGAGGTACTTTGATGTTTGCAGGTACCAGTCAATGCAACGAGATAGAGGGTATTAAAACAGGTGAGTTGGACAAGACCAAAAATTGGGAGCTACAAGTTAAATGTGGATGGGAGTTCATTTGGTAATCTAGGCCCCTCAGGTGTTGGTGGAGTAATTAGAAATGATAAAGGTGAGTTTGTGTGTGGGTTTGCAAACTATATCGGGAATAACTCAAATAATGCGGCAGAAGTGTTGGGGCTTCTATATAGTCTTCGAAATGTTTGTTCTTTGGGGGTGAGAGATGTGGAAATTGAAATGGATTCTATGTTGGTCATTCAATGGTTGAAGTCTAAGTAATGTGGCTTGTGGTACTTGGAGGATTATTGGGAGGAAATTTTCAGAACGTTGGGGGGCTTAATTATTCTATTAATCACTCTTATAGAGAGACAAATGCAATGGCGGATGGTTTGGCTCGCAGCAGCGCTAAAGGTGGTATTGGTGTGTGGTTTTCTTTCTCGGAACTCCCACTGATTATAAAAGGTATTATAAGATTAGAAAAGGAGGGTTTTCCATATATTTGAGTTACTCGGTAGTAAGGTTTTTTTTTTTGTAGGAATTTGTAGTTTGTTTTATGGATTTAATGTATAGTGTTCTTTCTAATTGTTTTATTTTGCGCCCTGGGTTTTCTAGATATAATAAATGTTACACCCAAGTGTGGAGTTGTTATCACGGTATTCTTCCGCCACAAATGAGGGTTATTAATAAAAGTGGGAGGGGTCACTCATGGACAGGTGACCTGTCTCTTTAATAAATAAAAAAAAATACCAATACTCTAATACAATACACACACACACACACACACATTACTTAATTTCCTATATCTGTCAACTTTCATATTGTAGTATAATTTATACAATAATTTTGTAACTTATACTTACTACACAATTACATTTGTAATAATCTTTTCCATTATGCACTCATTTTTAACTTTAAATGTAAATTTTAAAGGAATTTATCATCTGCGTTTTTACGGGATTATTCTTACTTTAGTTCAAGTTCATTTTTACCTTTTTCATGTGTGAATGTAGCGAGATTTGTGCTTCTTCTTTTTTCTCCTTCACGTACGCCAGCCTTCAATCAACAATCTCTTATTGTTCCGAGATGCTCACTAATAATCTCTTATTGGGCTACACGAATATTTTATTGTTTTGGATTAAGCGGGAATAGCTTTAAATTTGAGAGAAACATGTGGAAAATAGTAATGACTAATGAAAAATTGTAAAAAAAAAAAAAAAGAAAAAAGGAAAAAGGTGATTGTTTCTTTTTTAAAAGATTCATTCGTCTTGACCGACTTTACCTTATTTGTACGAAATAAGTTTAAAATCAAATCATATTAATTAAGTAAAAATATGGATATGAAGATATAAACAAAACTTAATAGTTGTTGAACTGTCTTGATGAGAGAGTAGCTAGGAAGATCTAAACACTAATCAATAACATAGTTTAAATTAGCGAAGAATTCAAATGCAAAAATTCAATAAACAACATTAGAAAACTAATAGAAATCAATCATAACCATCCTCATCATCCATGTCATCTCCCTCGTTATCATCATCATTATCATCATCATCCTTTTCCACTTCTTCTTCAACTTCATTGCGGTCCTCTGCATCGTCATTCCTATTTTCTCCATTCTCATAATGAATGGTACCTACAAAATAATATGCATACATTCAATAAGAAATTCATAGTACTAACTCATGATTTATATCATATAAAATAATCCATATCAGCATTAAAGTTGACGTATTAATTGTAGGCAATGTTTTCTCTCAATTACATTGCAAAATATAAAAATCACCTGATTGATTTTGTGCGAGTAATTTCTGAAGTTCATTTGGAGATATTCCTTTCAGAAGATCTCTCCCTTCAATCTACATACAAAATTCAATGATGATGTCAAAGATAAATGCATAAAATTATTTATAATAAATAAAACTGAAGCTAGTTCATATGAAACTACTTTTTTAGTAACTTGTGCTTGAATGTAGCCATAAAACATGTTTTTGAACATAATTAACTCGTTCTGCATCATCTCCATCGCCGATTGCATCTTGGCAATTTGGCTAATGTCATTGGATGTTGAAGTAGATATTGAATGCGTGCTGCACCCCTTTTTTGTGGTTTGCCCAAAACCTAAACCACGCACTCGCCCATGACATTCTAGGCCCATGACCTTGGAATAAATATCATCAGTAGCCCAACTCATGGTCCTTCCAGTACCCCCTAGTCTGGAGGTGGGGTCATGGGTAAGGAGCTCCTCTATTTCAGTCTACAGAAAAACATAAACAGAATGCACGAATATACTTATTAAGGTACTTTATAAGATGAAAAATAAATAGTAAATGCATAAATCAAACATACCACTCATTTTTCCGTTTCATTGTTCAAATGTGTGCCATCCTTATGTTTGTGGGTATTTACAAATAATTGTGCTCAACTTGGCAAGGCTCCGGTCCTTTTTTCCTGTAAATTACTTGAAAAGTTCAAACATATATAGGAAAGTAGATCAAAAAACACAAGAGAAAACAAAGCCAAACGAATACTAAAGACATAAAATTACATACCTAGTCACTAGCATATCGGATATAGCTTTTGGAGTCCGTACTGTGAACTACATTTTGCTTTCCATTACATTCCTTGTTTTTTTAAAATTTGGCCTACATTAAGAAAATGTTTGTGACATCATTTTTGTCCATTTTCTTGTAACATATTTGAGAACCTTATGCTTCTAACATATTTCAAAACCTTGTAAGAAAATATTAAATGTTACCTTCCATCTTTCATCAAACCAAGTTGTTGCTAAATCTGCCAATTGGCTCAAGTTAACCTAATTGGGATCTGTCCTTGTCACAACTATTTCAGCAGAGGTATCATTTGCTTTAAGCAACGTCTGCTTCAACTCATGTTTATAATCTTTTCACTTCTTCCCCATATCCCTTTCCATAAATGAGTGGAACCCCCAAGCTTATTATTGGGAACCATAAATTTAGATTACATTCAATACCAAATGTCAACAATATTAGTGTCATGTAAAATAGTTTTCAAACATTAAATAGATCATAATTAAGAGTGTTATAAGCTTAATTAAATACCTTAATAATGCCCCACATTGTATCCTTAAAATGTTGAGGCACCAACCTCCAATTTGAGAAATTAATCGGTGGCAATTGGCGATCCCTCACCAATTTTCTAACAAACCTTCTCACCTTTGAATATTTTAAATTCATGGGATGAGATATAGCATTAAGATCCACCTCAATTAATTCGTCTTGAGGCAAGTGCCATATATCATTGATGCAGTTTATTATTCGTTGCTTTTTGTTGCCATTAATATCTGCATATGAATTTGTATAAGAGATTGTTAGTTCTTTTAAATTATTAATAGGATTGACAAAGTTAAATTTACCAATGGTGGTGACATGGCAATCTTTAGGGTCAATATAGTCAGTGATGTCCTCTGTATGTGAGTGTCCCCCTTCTTGCGTAGAGGAGGATTGTGGCAACCCTTCTTGTGTGAAAGTGATGGCTAGCATCCTCCATATGTGGGTGCAGATGATTGTGATGAGGGTTCAATGGAAGATGATGTATGTTCAGCACTCTGTGTGAATATAGTTTGTTGAGCTTGTCCATGTGCAAATCCAGGTGGTTGTGAGGCATGCTCATCAATGGTAGGTGATGCTTGCTCACTCTCAATGAGCCCTGAATCCCTTACTCCAAGTGTAGATCTAGGTGGTTGTGATGTAGGTTGAGCTAATGTAGATGCCTGCTCTTTACCTGGAGGATGGGGAAAATATTGTGTTAATGATGGTGGTAAAGCTATGGATGAATTGTTGTTCAAGAGTGATTTTAGAGTCTTTGTCTTCTTTTTTGGCGCCATTCTACCTGTCCAAAAAAATAATGTTTGAGAGATAAAAAAAAATGCATTAGAAATACAAAAATATAAAAAATAACAATGTTGCAATTCAATACTTCAAATGCAAACTTAGTGACAAAAAATATACCAGTGGATGCATTAGTGTTAATGCATCAAGTTTGAATTTCTATTTTTAATGATCAAGTGAGATCAACTGTTATTCCTTCTGTGTCATTCCGAACCCACACAACATCATCAGTGGCTACTGTAATACGCTGCTCCTTCCTTCCTTTTGACGTAAGCAATTACGTCTTATGCGACAGCCAGCTCCTTCTCTCTAGTGTCTAAGAGCCCCGTTATACTTGCCAGATCTCAATGGCGTGTTTTAAAAGATACTACGTGATTTCTAAAACTAGCTTTGTGTTTTAAAGTTATGTGTATTTTAAACGGGTTCTTCCCATTGTTATTTAACTAAGTAATATTTTAAATAACTCAATTATAATATATTTGAAGAGCTCCAAAAATATTATAATTGTGGGAATCATTTTATATAAATGATTCCAGTTATTTAAAATATTACGTGATTTAAACTATGTTGGAAGCTTTAAATTAATTTAATGGTTTTATTCTCTTAAATATGTTAACTAAGACTTCATCATTTTATAAATGATGAAAGAATACTATTTTAAATAATATTCTATCTTAATTCATCTCATTGCTTTTAATTAAATAAATGTTTACGCATTTTCAAATTAGTATTTAAGGGCCATCATTAGATCATTTTGTAGATCCCTAAACGTTGGGTTTTAGAATAAAACCCCAGCTCTCTCTCTTTCTCTCTCACTTTTCCTAGCCCTCTCTCTCTCTCTCCTGCCTCTCCCTGTCGGCTTGCTCTGGACGACACCATCCCATGCCCGAACTGCTCCAGTCCACAGCGCGGCGCCGCCATGCGCAGGTGAGCCTCACCGCCCCTCCTACCGGCCTTCTCTCACGCCGGCGAGTCCCCTTGCACTGGTCTCCCTCTCCCACGCTCGCTCCTCCTCTCCCTCGGCAGTGCACAGCCCAAATGGGCTTGGAATCCACTGCACCGCCTTGTGCCATCCTCTGACGCCACCACCTCCATGATAGCCTCTCCTCCCACCGGCCGTCCTCCTCCAGCGAGCTCGGCCTCCACCATGCAGCCAGCTCCCTCCCATGCACGAGTACAAGCTTACCCATGCATGGGTTTACTGTGCAGCCTCCTAGCACAGTCGTGCGCGGCCACTTTGACCATCGAACACAACCACGAGCATCCCTAAGTCTCCCCCTTCCTCCTCCCTCGAACCCAAGGCTAGATGCCCCTCCTCCACCTCCCGGTGTCTCCCTCTCTAACGTACGGGTTTTACACCCTCCACCACCGTACGCCGCCACCCACGGCGTGTGACTGCCACCTTCAGCCTCCTCAGGCCACCACTGACCCATCCCAACCACCCTTGGCCCCGATCTGCCACCCATGCACACACACTCTCTCTCACTCTCCCATGGCACCTTTCTCCCTCTCATGCACGGCCAATCCTTCGTCCACCATCGTGGACCACTGTGCCGCCACCACCAAGCCTCCACGGCTCTACCAGCAATCTCCCTTAACCTAGCCCAATCCTAAACCATCACTTTATGTGGTGGGTAGCCACTACACACGTGATGGATAGTCACTGCGCGTGACTGATCGCCATTGTTCATGGCGAGATCCGCCGTGTTATGCCCCTTGCCACCATCATAAGGCCACCTTAAGCCTTTCCAAGACCACACCTAGCTATCCAAATGCCTAAACAGTCACCGTACGTGGTGTAGCCACCACGTACGTTCCTTCTGACGTTATCGCTGTGACGACTAGCGAGCGACGCATGGGTTATCCCGTCGATGGTATAACTCTCTCTCCCTCATTATTTATGTTAGATGCTAACTAGTTGACTAGGTTGTGGACTGTACTGTTTGTATTGTGTGTGTGCTGTGTAGTATGGTGGTGTGGACTGTGACGTGAAGTGTTGGGCGTAGTTGGGAAGTGTGTTGTGTAGTGTGGTGATGTGGAGTAGTGCTGTGAAGGGAGTACACGTGGAATATACTCCATGTAGTGGAACGATGCACCATATGGCGTGTATGCCATAGTGGTGATGTGGCGTAGTGCTGTGAAGGAAGTACACATGGAATGTACTCCATGTGGTGGAACGATGCACCATATGGAGTACATGCCATAGTGGTAATGTGGCGTAGTGATGTGAAGAGAGTACATGTGGAGTGTACTCCATATGGTGGAACGATGCACCATATGGCATGTATGCCATTATGGTAATGTGGTGTAGTGCTGTGAAGGGAGTACACGTGGAGTGTACTCCATGTGGTAGAGCGATGCACCATATGGCGTGTATGCCATAGTGGTGATGTGGCATAGTGCTGTGAAGGGAATACACTTGGAGTGTATTCCATGTGGTGGAACGATGCACCATATGGTGTGTATGCCATAGTGGTGATGTGGCGTAGTCCTGTGAATGGAGTACACGTGGTGTGGTGGAACGATGCACCATATGGCGTGTATGCCATAGTGGTGATGTGACGTAGTACTGTGAAGGGAGTACACGTGGAGTGTACTTCATGTGGTAGAGCGATGCACCATATGGCGTGTATGCCGTAGTGGTGATATGGAGTAGCATGTGTGAAGGGAGTACATGAGGAGTGTATTCCATGAGGTGCGGCGATACACATTGTGGCATGTCACTAAGATAAGGATGGTTGCGTAGTTGATGGGATGAGCTTGATGTATGGTGTCGGGAACTGTGGAACAGTGTCCCGAAGTGGCTGAGATGTGGCCTGTAGTCTGAGGTGACAAGTATCGCCGTGTAGTCGGCTTATAGCCTGGAGTAAATAGAAAGTGGCTAGAAAGTATTAGAGTAGTGCAGCAGAAGCATGATTGGGCAACGTCACGAAGTAACGTGATCAATCATGGAGTTGTTCTGTGATGACCTAGGATGTATATGAGGTGACGTGACAAGGTCACGGTGTAGCTTGGGAATAGTCTCGAGCTATATGGCGTGACGTAATGTGTAGTTACCAATAGAGTCATATCGTGTCAAGTGTTGGGATGAACTGTTATGAAGTACGGTTAGCATGAAGAGTCATGCTAGCCGGGTAAGAGAAGGTTGGTATCGGAGTATGGCATTTTCCATACAAGCCTGTGACTAATTTATTAAATGATGGTCTTAAGGGATAAAGGGGTAAGGTACGCGTGTTATCTGGTATAACGCATGTGCCGGACGGATTCACCATATGTAATGGATAATCTGTCCTAAATATGGTTACATGATGCTTAAGCCTCAGAGTGGCTTGGAGCAGTGTGACGTGTATGGATGGTCATGAAAATTAGAGTGAGCTAAGATACATGAGGGTAATGACGAGTGTACTGTCTAAGGTTGGGATGCATGACTTAGTAGATCTAAATCATGCGTCGGAACGTCGTTAATGAAAAGAATGAGATAGAGGTCTTAGTGTCTTAATCCTAAGGTGAATCATGGGTTCACCCTAGCGAGTAAGCGCTCGAAGTAGATTGTAAGGTTGAAAGAAGTAGTAGCCATAAATTGGTCCCCGAAGGTTTTATCATAGTACGGGACACGTAAGAGCACGGGATAGAAGGAGAGTGTTCTAAGTAAAGCATAGCTCTATTTCTAGTTCAGTTGCTTATGTATTAGATAGAGAATAATGTTAAGGTTATGTGTATGTATGTAGGTTGCCATCTGGCACGCACATGAATGGACTGCATGGTATAAAAGTAGCATGGAGTCTAGGTAAGTGTTATGTTCATGCTCTTCTAGAGTCTTCTAAAGTATATGAAAAGAAAGAGAAACGCTTTTCGTCTAAAAGATGCTTTACGAAAGGACACGAAAGATATTTTTAACGAAAGCATGTTAAGTATTGAAAGGTATACATATGTACGGCCCCTCATCGACAGCCTCTTTTTAAGAACCCAAAAGTATTAATTGTACGCATGTGAATGAATAACTATACGATGTATCTATTGTACGTATTTTCTAAAGAAAAAAAAAGAAGCATCGAGGCCTGTGCCCCGATCTTTATACTGATGCTTTAACCGACGCGAAGAAAGTGTTTTAAAATTGGTCCCTAAGAACTGATGTTAAAATGCCCCTATGAACTGATGCTTTACTGATGCCACGTAAGATGATGTTTGATGATGTTTAACGATGTTTTTCTCATGAACGAATTGTTAAATGAAAAGAAAATATGATGTTCACGTTCCTGCTCAAAATAGAGCAGAAATGAAATGAAAGGAAAGCCTAAGCTCTTTAGGGCTGACATGAAATTAATGAAAGCATGAATGTATAAAAATACGTAACGGCCACATATATGAATGGAAAGGGGTACCCAATGAATGAACGGACAGATTGCAATGTCGAGTCGTAGTATCTGGTAGTACACCTAGTGTTACACCCTAACGGAATAGGATTCCAACCCGTGGCCACGGGCGAATCCATTGGTCCAAAAGACCGCTAACCCCAGCACGTGGGGCGTAACAACATGCACTGGCCTATGAAAGTGAAAAGAAAAGTAATGTATGAATGCATCGTATTCTTCAAGAAATGAAGGCAGTGACGGGAAAACGTTTTACGAAAAGAAATGCATGTTTAAAGATGAAAACCCCCGTCCACTGATGTTTGCAAATGAAAGCATGTATGCATGTACGTATAGTATGTACGGAATGATGAATGCATGAATGAAAACCTACGTTGCTATATTTTAACGGTATGAAGTAATGCTTACTGAGTATTCGACTCATTTTAGTTTTTATGTGTGCCCCTCCCCCCACAGGAACTAAATGAGTAGTACGCTCAGGAGGGACACGGCCAATGGGGAAGAGCACGATGGTCTAGGCATGAGGGTTTTAAATGTATGAAGGGCCTTTTTATTTTAAGATTTATGTTTTCTGCTGTAAACCTCTTTTATTATCAAAGCATATTTTATTTTATAATGTAAAGTCTTGCACCCTAGGAAGAACAATAAAATGTTTTAAATTAGGACGGTAATTCCCGTCGTCTTTTCTAAAATATTTTGTAAAAAGACTCACCTCAAGGACACTCTGTTTGTGTCTCACGATGTGGAATGCACACTCTGTTTTTAGTGAGGGGAACAAAGGAGTGTTGGGCAGCTAGGGTGGTGTTGGGCCGGTGGCGTGGGTCTATGGTGGTCCTACACAAAGGCCGCAGTGCAACTGGGCCAAAGTTTGGACGTGGGCAGAGGCCTCGGTGCAACTGGGCAGAGGCACACTCTGTTTTAAGGCTGGACAGAAGCCGAGGTGCACACTCTGTTCACAGTAGAGGGTGGCTAGCTCGACGTGGGGACTTGGGCAGTGCTTGGCAGCTCACTGCAACTCAGGTAGCAGCAGGTGGTTCTTAGGTTGAAAGTGATTTACGGGAGGGTGTGTGTGTGATACTGATGATGAAAAAAAAAGACTTGATAAAAACCTAGAGAAACAAATGGAAGAGACATGCACGGTGCATGCATGAACATGGTGACGTATGAGTCCGATCCTTAGTCCCACGGCTTTGGCTTTCTGAGTCTATTTTAAAGTGTTTGGGCATAGGTTAGCCTTATTGTATAAAATTAACAAATAGGTTAGTTTGATTACCACATACCATAATTTATTTGGCTTATCCGAAATTTTCTAAATCAAATATTTAATAAATATTAATGGGCCTCGACTCAAACTCTAAACTAACCAAATCTCGTCTTGTAAATTTTTCGGGCCAATTCTAACATAAAAAAATCTCATTTAGTCTTAAATAATTTTGATCGAATGAACAAGTCCAATAAAAATCCATATCCAGTTGTAATAAAATTTTTGGGCCCATGAGCTATTTAAAATTTACCCAATAAATATTAAATAGATTTCTCATATATAATAACCTAAAAAAAAATTTATAGATCGGGGCTTGGTGCTCAACCTGGCTGTTACAGTTAGAGTTATTTTGCTTAATTGCTTAGTTTTCCTAGTATCTCAGTAGTCAAGGTTATGAAAATAAATTCTAAATTTTGAACGTAAATAAACATAGAAATTTTTGCTAAAACATGTTCATGAAGATAAAAATTAAAATCTGAACATAAATAATTTAAAAGAAACTAAACAAAAATATAAATTATACTATTCACAGTAGGTAAATATATGCAAAAATTGGAGGTAGATTTCTTCTCTTCGTTAATCTGTCCGCTCCTAAGGCCGCAAAGAACATTTTCTACTGTCGAACATGTATAAAGCGTCTGGTATTTTATATAGTGCTTGAAAAGCTTGAGATTTGGGCTTCTTGTTTTTTTTTTCCCCTTCACGTAGGTTAGCCTTCATATATCTTCTCCCTAATTTCATGCACGAGTAACATAAAACACGGGGAAAATGAGATATTTTTACTGACGTTTATTCAAACGTCGATAAATGTTTATTTAACTACAAGCTTGAAAGTGAAAGGTCAATAAATATCCATTTTTTTCGGCATTTGTATAAACGCCAGTAATATAAACGCCGTTTAGTTCTCTATACTTTACTGACGTCTATGTAAACGCCGACAAATATATATTTAATTACTCGTGTGAAAATAAAACGTAAATAAATTACTATTTTTTGGCATATCTATAAGTGCAGCTAATATAAACGTCGCTAAATCCCCTCTACTTTATTGACATTTATGCAAACGCAGACAAATGTATATTTAATTAAACGGCGTAAAAATGAAACGTCGATAAATTTCTATTTTCCCGGCATATCTTTAAGCACCACTAATTTAAATCCTAAATACTTTACTGACATTTACACAAATGTTGGCAAATGTATATTTAATTACTGGCGTGAAAATGAAAAGTCAATAAATTTCTATTTTCCCGGCATATCTATAAGCACCACTAATCTAAATGTCACTAAGGCCCTGCTTGGATACACAATTCAGATAAGATGAGATGAGATGTTTTGAATAGTGGTTGAATAAAATATTAGTAGAATATATTTTTTAGTATTATTTTTATGTTGGGATTTGAAAAAGTTGAATTATTTATTATATTTTTGTATGAAAATTTGAAAAAGTTGTAATGATTGAGATGAAATAAGATGAGATAGTGATTTTATGTAAACAAACAGGGCCTAAATCCTCTATACTTTATCGATATTTATGCAAACGCAGATAAATGTATATTTAAGTGCCGGCGTATAGGCATATGCGCCGCTAATTATCGGCGCATAAATAATACGTCGGCAAATCACTATTGTTACCGGCATTTACATAAATGCCATTAGTATAAATGCCGGCAGATGGCCCTTTTTTTGTAGTGTGTATAACTTTTAGACGGTTTAAAAGTAGCAATTCTATGTTGTAGACTTGACATAGATTTGCTAAATTATACTTGCTTGTGCACTTCACAAACGATTTTTTTTTTTTTTTTTTGTCCTTTATTTTTCTTAAGAGAGAAAGGGGAGGTTATTATGGGCTTTATCGCTGAAGATTTGCTTGTGTTTGGATAGTGAAATATTTTAGATATTCTATAAATAATAGTAAAAAAATAATAGAAAATTAATAATAAAATATTAAATAATAATAATAAAATAATAAATAATTATGAGATATTACGAGAAACCAGTTGCTCTCTTCGTTTAGTTTGATCATGCCACTTTTTGCTGACACCCCTACTTGGACTTGGTCCTCTAATTTATTATACTCATGATTGCTTTACTGTTTCACTTCTTATGAAGTTTTATCCCTTATTTTTCTTCAGCTTCGGTAATTGAGCATGTGCTCTGTCTCTACATTGTCTTACATATTGGCATTCCTCCAATGCGGTGGATTTTTGGACCTGAATATTTTATCTGGTTTATTGAACTATCTACTGCAGCACACAAAAATCCCAGCACAGCAACAACCTCCTGCAGCACAACAATAGCCGCCTACAACACAGCAACAGCCTCCTGCAAAACAAACACGCCGACTGCTCCTCTGGAAGAAACTTCTGGAGTTACTTAGAATAGGTTGGAGCCTACCCTATGGGTATGGTCATTATACTGCGTTGTAATACTTTGTAGTGTGGCCGACACATTGTAACAAACTCTGCCACTCACGCTATAATTGTAAATGCACTGCAAGTGCTCACATGTATTACTGAGAGAAGGTCGTTATCATGTAACTCTCTATAATACTCAAATCTGTATACAGTAACTCGTGTGAAACATTTAGAACAAAATTCTCCAACTCTTCTCTGGTTTATCTTTCTCTTCATGGTATCACAGAGCTACATCGACTAGCGCTCTTTTTTTTTCCCTGGTTCCTCTTCGGTTCTTCCTTCCTTTCTTCATTCAATGGCAAACGATAGCTCCTCTGATAAAGACCTTCTACATTTGTCTTCCTTCCAACTTCTTAGCAACTTCTCTCACATAGTCTCCGTAAAACTAAGCTCCGATAACTATCTACTATGGCGAGCCCAAATCATACCCTACCTTCATGGCCAAGAGTTATACCACTTCATCGATGGTTCCACACCTCCTCCCCCACCTGTTCTTTCCGTATCATCACCCTCTCCAGCTGGACCCTCTCACCCTAAACCAAACCCTGTCTACCTACAATGGCGTCGAACTGACCAAATGCTTCTCAGTGCGTTACTCTCATCCCTTACTGAACCAATCTTGGCTCAAGCTATAACCTCTCGAACATCTCGTGAACTCTGGCTCACACTTGACACTATGTTCACTTCACAATCTCAAGCTAAAATTTTCCAAATTCGTCACCAACTCACAAACCTCAAAAAAGGCTCTCTATCTGTGACCGACTATTACAGAAAGGTTCGGCTCCTCTCAGACACCATGACTGCAGCTGGTGAACCACTTCAAGACTCTGAGGTCATCTCATATCTCCTCAATGGCCTCACCTCTGAATTTGAATCCTTTGTCACTTCTGTAACAACCCGTGCAACTCCCATCGGCTCATCAGAGCTATTCAACCTCCTGCTCACATTCGAAAGCCGTGTATCCCTTACCTCCATTCAACACGGTCTTCTCCCAACACCTTCAGTAAATCTCAACATGACCTCTTTCTCCACCCAAAATACATCTCGTGGAGGTCGTAACAACTATCGGGGTCGTGACAGAAACCAGTATCGTGGTGCCCGCTATCATGGAGGTCGTCAATCTACCTCCCCTTCCTTCTCTACCCCTTAAACCAACAAACCCACATGTCAGGTCTGTAACAAAGTTGGCCATGTAGCCCTCCAATGTTACCACCGATTCAACCAGGCGTATCAATTTGAACCACCTAAATCTCTCTCGGCCAACTACACCACCTCTCAATAGTTCTCTGATAGCCAATGGTATCTTGACTCAGCAGCAACAAACCACATCACCTCGGACCTTCACAACCTCAACATTTCAAGTGAACCATATATTGGGTCTGAACAGATTCAAGTTGGCAATGGTGCTACTCTTCCGATTACACACATTGGTGATTCTAAAATCTCTTCCTCAAACTCTTCTTTCTCTCTTCACAACTTACTTTGTGTTCCTCAAATCACCAAAAATTTAATTTCCGTTCAAAAATTTTGTCAAGACAACTCTGCTTTCTTTGAGTTTCATGAATCTAATTTTTTTGTGAAGGACAAACAAACGGGAAAGTTGCTTCTTCAGGGCCCAATGCGTAATGGACTATACATGCTTCCTTCAACCTCCTTAGCACCAGCCCCTGTTGCACTCATAGGAGAACGCACTACTCTAGCACAATGGCACAATCGTCTTGGTCATCCCAACCTTCAACTTGTCTCTCGCATCTTACGGACAAAATGTTTACCGTTTATTCCATCTCAACATATGTTTTTTTGTTCAAATTGTCCTCTTGCCAAGTGTCGGCAATTATCTTTTCAATCTTCTAGTACACGGTCCATTAGACCATTGAATTTAATTTTTGTGGATGTTTGGGGTCCATCCCCACATATATCAAGAGACAGTTTTCGCTATTATATTTCTTTTGTGGATGATTTTAGCCGTTTTACTTGGTTTTACCCTATTGCCTCAAAGAGCGATGCCGCATCCATTTTTCTTATTTTTCAAAAATATGTTGAACGCCTCTTCAACACAAAAATAAAAAATATTCAAAGTGATTGGGGAGGGGAATTTTGACCCCTCACTCGTGTTCTCCAATCTCAAGGGATATCCCATCGCCTTTCATGTCCCCACACCCATCAACAAAATGGTGTAGTTGAACGTAAACACCGTCATATTGTTGAAACCGGCCTTGCACTTCTAGCAACGGCCTCCCTTCCATATAAATTTTGGGCCAATGCCTTTCAAACCGCGGCCCACCTCATTAATTTTCTTCCCTCTCCATCTCTCAAAAACAAATCTCCTCATCTCATTCTATACAATAAAGAGCCTGACTATTCATTTCTCAAAGTATTTGGCTCTGAATGCTGGCCCAATCTTAGGCCATACAACAATCACAAGATTACTCTTCGATCCTTATCTTGCCTTTTTCTCGGGTACAGCCCCATTCACAAAGGATACAAATGTCTTCATCTTGCATCTAATAGAATGTACATTTCTCGTGATGTAATATTCAACGAAAATTCCTTCCCATATGCCAAACTCATAACCACAACTCCCACTAATGCCCAGTCAACTTTTACCTTCCTCCCCGTTTCAACCATCGGCCCAGCCTTCACTGATACAAGCCCATCAACCTTAACCCCCAACCCATCGACAATAAACACATCTCANATCTCCCCCCCCCCCTCCTTCACCATTGTTTCCCATGACCAGTGACACTCATCCAAACCCGACACCTTCAAACAGCCAATTCCCGTCCAACACATCTCAATCCATTCCTCCCCTTCGATCACCCATTGTAACCTGCTCCAAAACCAACTCCTCCCGTCCCAAACAATTTCATGATGGTCAGATTCTATACCCACCACCACGTCGAGCCCTAATTTCAATTCTCGAAATTCCAGACGAACCAAGCTCCTTTACAATAGCCTCTCGATTTCATGAATGGCGAAAAGCCATGAATACTGAATTTCAAGCCTTGATCCAAAACCGAACATGGCTATTGGTTCCCCCTCCCCCTTCCTCTAACATTGTTGGTTGTAGGTGGATCTTCCGCACGAAGCATCATGCAGATGGCACTCTTGAACGTCGCAAAGCGAGACTAGTAGCCAAGGGATTTCATCAACAAGAGGGCATTGATTACTCTGAGACATTCAGCCCAGTCGTCAAACCCACAACCATTCGGTTAGTCATTTCCCTTGCTATCTCCCGTAGTTGGTCCCTTAGACAATTAGACATCTCAAACGCTTTTCTTCATGGTGAACTGACCGAAACTGTCTACATGACTCAACCTGTTGGATTTGTTCATCCAGATCACCCGAACTATGTATGTCGCTTGCAAAAGGCTATCTATGGCCTCAAGCAAGCCCCCCGTGCATGGTTTGCACAATTGAGTTCAAAACTCTGTGAATATGGCTTTCTCCCATCTAAATCCGACCCCTCTCTGTTCATCTACTCTTACAAGTCTGTCCTTATTTTTGTGCTTGTGTATGTGGATGATATTATTGTCACCAGTTCTCATGATGCACAAATTGAACACCTTATTAAATTTCTTGCATCTGCTTTTCCAACAAAAGACCTTGGGAAGTTGTCCTACTTTCTTGGATTAGAAGTATCATATCTAACTGATGGTATTCATCTCTCTCAACGGAAATATATCCGTGACCTTCTGGCTCGCACCAACATGATGTCTGCCAATGGGATAACCTCCCCCATGTCTTCCTCTTCTCACCTATCCAACTCAGATACTTCTAGCTTACAGACCCAACTCTTTATAGAAGTACTATAGGAAGTCTACAATACTTATCCTTAACCCGCCCAGACCTTGCCTTTGCTGTAAATAAACTTTCCCAGTTCATGCATAATCCGAAATTGTCCCATTGGCAAGCTGTCAAGAGAGTACTTCGATATCTTAAACACACTCTGAACTTTGGCCTTCTTTTTCGAAAATCCTCCTCACTTGAGCTACAAATATTCTCTGATGCGGACTGGGCTGGCTGCCCTGACGATCGTCTTTCTACGGGTGGTTTTTGCATTTTTCTTGGTCCAAACTTAGTCTCTTGGAGTTCTCGAAAACAGCGAACTGTAGCTCGGTTAAGCACCGAGGCTGAATACAAGGCTCTAGCAAATGTTGGTATTTTTAATAATTAATTTTATTTCCCGTTTGGTTTGGAGCCGTTGGTTAATGGGTCTTTTATTTTAGTTGCCGTTGGGTTTGGATATTAAGTCAGCCTATTTAAGTGGCTTCTTTATGTTGAAATCATTGGGATTTAATGGTTGTATACGTTGGCTTTTATTTGCTTTTACCCGGTTACGATTTGGACTATATCTATATATATAGTTGGTCTTTTGGTATGTGTAAGGGACTTAACTAAAAAAGTGAGATAAAAAAATATAAGTTTACAGAATTTTTTTTAGAGAGTATTTCCAGATAAAAGAAAGGTGTTCTGTTTGGTGGAGCTTTGAGCTCAACCTCTTGTGCAGAGTTGGTTCGAGCTATACGACGATCAGTTGGGCTGTTGTATCCTGGAGGAGTCAAGTCAAGATGAGTTCTGCTGCACCGGTTAATTTGAGAGATTGTACACCGCAGAGGGCTTGAATCTCCTTAAAGAGAGCGATATTTCCATGCCTCAGTCCAAACTGGTTTCGTTTGAATGTTAATTTCATTGTAATTTTTATTACATTATTGTATATTTCTCTAACAGCAAATGCTACTGTTGAACTACTCTGGGTTCAATCACTGTTAAAAGAACTCTGTGTCTTCCTTCCCAAACCACCAACACTTTGGTGTGATAACCTTGGTGCCAATTACCTTTCCGTCAATCCAGTTCTTCACTCACGTACCAAACACATAGAAATCGATTTTCACTTTGTGCGTGATAGAGTCGTTGCCAAAACTCTTCAAGTCGCCTTCCTCCGCTCCAAAGATCAGTTAGCTGATATAATTACAAAACCAATTGTGTCATCTCGTTTTCATTTGCTGCGTACAAGTCTCACAGTGATTGACACACCGTTAGACTTGCTGGGGCGTATTGAACTATCTACTGCAGCACACAAAAATCCC
Organism: Pterocarya stenoptera; assembly: GCA_003123785.1. NCBI lineage: Eukaryota > Viridiplantae > Streptophyta > Magnoliopsida > Fagales > Juglandaceae > Pterocarya > Pterocarya stenoptera. The sequence continues at coordinate 449,114 of QEOT01000341.1, forward strand.
AGCACAACAACAGCCTCCTGCAGCACAACAATAGCCGCCTGCAACACAGCAACAGCCTCCTGCAGAACAAACACGCCGACTGCTCCTCTGGAAGAAACTTCTGGAATTACTTAGAATAGGTTGGAGCCTACCCTCTGGGTATGGTCATTATACTGCGTTGTAATACTTTGTAGTGTGGCCGACACATTGTAACAAACTCTGCCACTTACGCTGTAATTGTAAATGCACTGCAAGTGCTCACATGTATTACTGAGAGAAGGTCGTTATCATGTAACTCTCTATAATACTCAAATCTGTATACAGTAACTCGTGTGAAAACATTTAGAACAAAATTCTCCAACTCTTCTCTGGCTTATCTTTCTCTTCATGGTTTAATATAATTCTTTTACAGGCTCCTATTAAGAAGATTATGGAAGCTGATGAGGATGTCAGGAAGATTTCCATGGCTTTGCCTCTTCTAGTCTGTGAGTAATTTATTGATAGGTCACAACGTGCATGTACGGGGAAGACATTGTGTGCGTTAGACGTGCAGCAGGAAAGCAGCGTGGACTGGGTCATTACGGGAAGATCTCGTATGCATGCTTCGTGGACTGGGTCGTAGCTGAACGTGCAGAAGTGGAAGGAGTAGTTGCGAGTCTTACGTCATTTTCATTTCCGTTTGTTAGGCTCTGTTTTACTTATAGTTGCAGGTTCTGTTTTATGTGTTTTACATGCTCTGGTTTACGTGAGTTGAGTTCCAGTTATTAGTTAACAAGTTTTTCCTTTTATTTCGGTTTCCTTGTACATGGCTTGGCTTATTTAAAGCAGCCGAAAGATATAAATTAGATCAAGAAATCAATAGTTATCAAACCTTGCGGTACTTTCTCACCCGAAGAGAAATTTGTTTACGTTTAGCGGCTATCATATTTGTTGGGTCCTATCATTTATTCAACTCTTAGCACTTTTTTTCGGTTATATATATTTCTTATTTCTAATTAATTTTTTTAATGATTAGTCAGTAGTTCGCAGATTCTCTTTCACCTTCAACATTTATCTTTTTCTTTGGTTTTTTATTCTTCATTTCAAGAAAATAATGTTCTGGTTTTCTTTGAAATTCGTTTCGATATGTAGTGTAATAGAATACCCATGCATGTAACTCAATACCCAAGTATGTAACTTGCAAGATTCCTTTCTTGACACAATATCTAATCAGCTTCTGTTTTGATATAGAAGATTTGTTGATGAATTATTTCCTTAATTGCAGGAGGCTGGCCACACAACCAGCAGTGGCAGAGGAAGGGGTAGGGCCAGAGATAGAGGTCGTGGGCGAGTTAGTCGAACAGTAGAGAGGGAGGTGGCTGGACACTGAGAAGTTTGAAGATGATTCCGAAATTTCCAAGCACAACCAAGGCCTTGAGCGGCTCAATAATGGGGCAGAAACTAAAGAACTTAAGGAACAAATTCTAGCTGATAAAGGTAAAGAAGCACCCATTCGAAATTTTGACTTGAATGTGGTCTTGGATGAGAATGGGACTCGGCAACTGTAGCTGCTCGCACCGTCAGCTCATTTGTTGAGCCCGTTCTGGAAACGAAACTCGACGAATACCCTGGCTGGTCCTTATCTGACATGGAAAAAATGGCCATTGATCCCATTCAACTCGCCAACTTAAGTAGAAAAATAGAAGAGGATGAGGAAGATTATGATGAAGAGGGTTGAATGATCATGTGTCAGTACTGGTGTTTGTAGTAGTTACTTACCCCAAATAGGTTGGCATTTGTTATTTTCAGATATGGGAGTAGATTTCAGGTTAATATTGCTCTGACAGAGGGTTAGGGAGTAGGAAATGGGAAGATGAACAAAACTGCAAACACAATTGTAGGGTACGTAGGATGAAACCGTAGTTTCTTTTGGGCATCTTTAGACGTTTGTATTATATGCTTCTGTATCATGTTTACTGACAGTTTCAAAAACTAGTTTCTTCCTGTAGCAATGGAAGTCGTTAAATTTGTCCAGTTGTCACCATATATGTTTCAGCAAACGTACAATACTTGTTAATGTTGAGTGGAGAATTTGGTGGTTGGATGTTGTTGAGTTTCAATGGCTAAAGGAGAAAATCTAGTGAACGGGATACCTATCACGAGTTCGTTAGATATAGAGAACGAAATTAGATTATGAAACCTTGGCTTGAAAAGATGCAGTCCCATCTATTGAAATTGAAAGATAAAAACTTGGATTTTTTTTATTTATTTAATTGAAATTGGTGATTGTACACAAATTACTATCATTGAGAGCATTAGTATTGGTTTAAGTAAAATTTTAGTCAAAATTTGGTTAATATGCCACTTTTTGACTTTTAAGGGCTGGTTTGGATAAAATCTTTCTTCTCTCTCGTAGGCAAGATGTGGGAGGTGAAGGCTTTCCTCTTTGTTTCAAAGCAAGGGAGGGTGTTCCCACAGTCGGTGGGATTCTGTTTCTTTGAGTGCTAGTCATGGATGATCTGACTGATGCTTGGAAACATCTTAGCTTGTAGGATGAGGAGTGTAATGAGATCATTGTTGAAGAGGCAGATGTTGCAAAGATGTGAACGAAAGAGTCTAGTGGGGAAGGTTTTTACTGACGGACAAGTTAGTTTAGAAGTGATTAGGGCTACAATGTTTAAGGTATGGAGGATCGAAATGGTTGTTACGTTTATAGGGGATACGGGGTAACATGTTTGTTATTACTTTTTCTAATGTGAAGGATTGAGATCGTGTTCCTGCTGGAAGACCATGGTTATTCGATAATCATATCCTAGTGTTGAAGCATGTTGATGTTAATGTGCAACCTAATCAGGTGTCATTTACTCCAAAGAGGTTTTGGATTCAGCTCCACAATCTTCCAATGGCATGTATGACCTGTCGCTTTGGGTGCAAGTAGGGACCTCTATTGGTTCAGTTATCAAGCTTGATATCCCGGATGATGGAACTGGTTGGGGTCAGTTTTTGCAGATCTTGGTGGACATTTATCTCAGCAAGCCTATGATAAGAGGTCGAATGATTAAATGGAATGGGGAAAGTATATGTGGATTCCCATTCAATATAAGAAATTGCCTAAGATCTGTTTTGCATGTGGGCATATTGTGCATGGCAATGTTGGTTGTGATTCTCAGTCACAGAATGGGAACCAAGGCGGGGGAGCTCAATTTGGTTCTTGGTTGAGGGCAACTGTTACTAGTGATTGTAAGGGCCAGGAAGGTCCTGTCGATTGGGGACCACCATCCAATGACCATGGCGGTGGGAGGGGTGTAACGCCCCGGACCCGGATGGGTCAGAGAGTTACCTCTTAACACATAAAATCATATCTCGTTGTTGAAATATAAACTCCAATTAATCCTCAATCACTCATAGACCTCATTGTTTTAAACCATCTACTATAAAAATTAACTAAGAATACGACAAAGTCTAAAATAAATGCCAACTTTCCAAAGTGCTGAGTCAACAGAGCAAAACGAAACTATTCAATAAAATTTCCCAACAAGTACCCTCTTTGTATTTAATACACTATGCTCACATAGCTTACCCATGCTTCCTATTCTTGAACTTCCGCTGAAGTATCCAAAGTATCTGAAAAATGTTGTAGAGATAAGGGGTGAGTTATCAACAACTCAGTAAGCAGAGGACATATACTAGCATGCAAACATGAGCATTTACAAAGTACAGTATGCAAAACAAAACCTTTTCCAGAGTTATCATGTAGAACAAAACATGTTTTCAAACGTAACAGAACGATGATTTTCAATCACATAAAACCCAGAGTACTTTGGCATAACATAATCTGAGCATCATCATCACATCAAAACAGAGCATCTCACAGAGCAGAGACCATGTTTCACCCCCGTGGTAGGGTTGTGATAACCCCGGTGGACAAACTAGGCAGAGACAGAGGTGAAATCTTTCCCTCATTACTCTCGGAGCCTCGAGTGTACATACAGGAAAGACCACAATAAAACCACTTTGTTTCCAAAGTGGGTGCACTCAGAGACAGAGAAGTTGGTACCGACCCAAATAGAGCAGAGCAGAGCATAACAGAGCAGAGCAGAGACAGAGTCAGATACAAAATTCAGTGCACCATGCCAAAGGTTTTCAGATGCCATATCAAAACCAAACAGAGTACCAAAATATAATCAAATCATTCTCACATACTGAAAAACAAAAGTCGGAGCATCTTTCTAAATCAATGCACAATTTTTCAGATTCTCAATATCGCTCTTTTTTCAGATTTCAGAGACAGCATGACAAAATTTAGCTCATCTCTACACAATGCATGTCAGAAATATTTTTCATTTTTCGTACAGATTTCATGACTAATGCAAATAAGCGACCGAGGTTGGTTTTTCTCAAGTTCTCATTTCATCACAAAATATACAAAGTTTTCAGAAAGTCAACCTCAGTCTCAATAATTCGTGTAAAGCCTAGCATAAGAACCCCGCTTACCTGAACTTTTTAGCTTTTCAAAAATTCTCCACAATAGTACTGAACGAAAAATCAATCGTCACCTATACAAGTAATCACATAATTTCCATAAATATCTGAAATTAACACCTTTTTTCAATACTTAAACCTGAGACAGTAAGTAACCTATTTTCCTAAAAATCTAAATTCTTCAAAATCCTAAAATATCAAAAATTCTCAAATACCTCGATATTCACTTAATGTAATAATATAGCAAAATCGATTAAAGTAATCAACAAAAATCTCATTTTATGAAAATACAACTTAATCAAAATTAAGTACTCAAAAGTAAAATTGCGTACTTACTAATTATTTTTAAAATTAAACTTTAAAAATAATTTAATGCTGAATAATACAATTTAAATTTCATTTAATTTCTTTACGAAAACATGTATTTAAAAAAAATAAGTCCATACAACAGTTTAATATATAAAGGAAGGACAAGATNGAGAGAGAGAGAGAGAGAGAGAGAGAGAGAGAGAGAGAGAGAGCGAGGGAAACCAAAGAGAGGAAACTTGGTGAGAGAGATATTGTGCGAGATACTTACGGAGGTAGCCAGAGACGGCGACAGGGTGTTTAGGGCAGCAACAAAATATGGAGTGGCACGTGGGTGGTGGAAGGGTTGCTGGTCGGCGTCGTTAAGCTTCACCGACATATCACGGGGCTGCAGAATTGATGCGGGGGAAAATGGTTTTATTGCTCTGTTTTCAGGGGTCAAAAACAGGGGACATGCAGTGGCTTGAACGGTGGCTTGATGGTGAAAGGGGTAGTGTAGTGGAGTTTTTTGTTGCACAGAGGCTGAGCAAGAACTTCTGTTGTGGTCATGCTAGCCATTGGGTTGTGGGGAAGAAATCGAGAGAGAAAGGAGGCATGAAGGAGGCTCACGGTGTCGCAGCGTGGGGTGGTTCAGTTAACAGTGCTTGAACACAGCAGGGCTTCGTGGCTGTACAGGTGGCTTTCGTCGAGAAGGTTGGTGGGTAACACGGGTTCACGTCAGCAGCATCTGGTTCGTGGTGGTTGGATGGTGGTGTTTCCAGGTGCCTTGCGACTTGGTGCAGAGAAGAAAGAAAAACATAGATGGAGAGCATCGATCTACAAGGTGAAGTGTAATGAGAAACCGAAATGCCTGGCATTGAAGGAGCGCACGGGAAAGGGTGGTTACATGCATGGGGTAGCAGTTACAATGCAGTTGACGTGCTTGATGCAGGGAACTTCTTGTACGTGGGAAGGAATGGATGAATGGGAAGAGAAACGGGTGGGAGAAAAAAAATAAAATAAAATATATTGAATGGCCCGGGTGTTACATCCTCCTCCCCTTAAAAAAGAATTCGTCCTTGAAATTTGCTGTCTCTAACGTAAATTGTTTCTACGCCCAATTTAATTCTCAAAAATTATGTCAAAACTAACATTGCTTAAAAATTACGCACATCCTTAGAACCTAAACCTCACGAATGTAATTAAAAAAAAAACTAATAATAAATATCAAGTTCTCCACATAATATAATGACTTCATACTGAAGTAAAAATAAACTCTCATAACATCATATTACCAAAATTCATGCTTCCGCTGCGAACTTGAACAACTTATAGTCCTAAAGACATTGAATCTCAAACAAGTACATCTCAAAAGGACTAATCTCCACAATTAACCAATCCATACATTTTTAAAACAACATTTCTAATTTCACCAATTCTAACAACGTGTCTGCAGCCTCTAACACATCAATGTCACAAATCAAAACCTTATATTCCTAACCAAAAATAATAATAATAATAATAATAATAATAATAAAACCAAATTTCCAGAAGTCAAATCCGAAATCTAAACTTCAAACATCATCTCCCTAAGTCTATAAAATTTCAAACCTGGAGTTCAATTAGACTTATGTACGCTTTCAAAATCTAAACCTTAAATCTTGTAAGAATCATTTCCTACAGTACACCGAATAAGCCTATTGAACTGTAATCTCAAACATCATAAAAATTGTTTCCTCAAAAGAAAAATATACAATATCTAAAACCTTAGATTTCATAGGACACATTCCATAGGTCCACAAGTGCTAAAACCTCACATATCATCAAAAATCATATCCTGGAGCCCACAAAATTCTACGACATTAAATCTCATTAAAATCACTTTTAAAAAATATGTTGCATCTCTAAACTTCAGATTTCAGCTCAATCCATAAAATTAGCAAAATCTCAAAGTACTTCAGCAACTCTCAAAAGATCTCTATTAACTCTTGCGCCTCTGCTCGAAGTACTTCAACCGCACTCGGATTTGCTTCTCCTTCATTATTAGTCGCGTTCAGACCCAAACTCTTTCGAAATCAATGACGAGGTGGCAAACAAAAAACTTGGATTTTTAATAAAAGTTTCAAAATATAGAGTTCATGTAAACATATGCAAATAGTTGTACACATGACCTAATAACAAAAATATCGCTAAAATCTAAACCTTCAACCTTATCAAAATCATTATGTAAGGTCTACAAAATGAGTCCACAGAATTTAAAACATCAACCCTCAAGAAATTAGCTCATAAAATCTACAAAATCCAATATCAAAAATTTCATAAGACCTCATGCCTAAAACTTGTAGATTCTAAAAACCTTAAATATCAACAAGATTATTCCTTGTAGTCTACAAACATCAAATCTAAAAATTATTTTCTGAAGTCCCCGATAACCCAAAACCTCATATATTATAGTCTGCAGAACCTCAAACCCGAAATATCCCCATGATCATCTCTTAGTTCTCAAATTTCTAAATATCAAATATGAAATTACATCCTAAATCGATAGATATCCAAAACCTCATATGTTATAGTCTATAGAACCTCAAACTTGTCTTACAACTGAACTTATGTGCACCTTAAAAAAAAAAAAAAGAATCTAAACCTTACGTCTTATAAAAGATCCTTACCTATAGTCAACAAAGTAAGCTTACCTAATCTAAATCCCCAAGTGTAAAGAAAGACATTTCTTAAAATCTGGAAAAAAAATATATATATATATATCTAAAGCCTTAGATCTCTTCAAGAAAAATTTTTTTTTTTTTTTTTTACCTCAATTGTCATGAAGATCAATTCTTAAAATTAACAAAACCTAAAGACCTCAAATGTCCTAGAATATATTCCAAAAGGTTGCCGGATTCTAGAACTTTAAATACAAATAAAATCATCTCTTATAGTCCATAAATTTCCATACCTCCAATTTGAATCAACTTCCTAACCCACAGATATTCAAAACCTTAGATTTCGTAGGCCACCCACCACGAGTTTGCAACAGCTCAAACCAAATATCTTCAAAATCATATCCTAGTGCCTACAAAATTCTAAAACCTTAAATGTCATCAAGCACCTTACTATAGTATGCAGAATCTCAAACCTGGCTCTGATACCAACTGTAATGCCCTGGACCTGGATGGGTCAGAGAGTTACCTCTTAACACATAAAATCATATCTCGTTGTTGAAATATAAACTCCAATTAATCCTCAATCACTCATAGACCTCATTGTTTTAAACCATCTACTCCAAAAATTAACTAAGAATACGACAAAGTTTAAAATAAATGCCAACTTTCCAAGTGCTGAGTCAATAGAGCAAAACGAAACTATTCAATAAAATTTCCCAACAAGTACCCTCTTTGTATTTAATACACTCTGCTCACATAGCTTACCCATGCTTCCTATTCTTGAACTTCCGCTGAAGTATCCAAAGTATCTGAAAAATGTTGTGGAGATAAGGGGTGAGTTATCAACAACTTAATAAGTAGAGGACATATACTAGCATGCAAACATGAGCATTTACAAAGTATAGTATGCAGAACAAAACCTTTTCCAGAATTATCATGTAGAACAAAACATGTTTTCAAACGTAACAGAGCGATGATTTTCAGTCACATAAAACCCGGAGTACTTTGGCATAACATAACCTGAGCATCATCATCACATCAAAATAGAGCATCTCCCAGAGCAGAGACCATGTTTCACCCCCGTGGTAAGGTTGTGCTAACCCCGGTGGCCAAACCAAGCAAAGACAGTGGTGAAATCTTTCCCTTATTACTCTCGGAGCCTCGAGTGTGCACACAAGAAATACCACAATAAAAATCACTTTGTTTCTAAAGTGGGTGCACTCAGAGACAGAGAAGTTGGTACCAACTCAAACAGTGCAGAGCAAAGCATAACAAAGCAAAGCAGAGCAGAAACAGAGTCAGATACAAATTTCAGTACACCATGCCAAAGGTTTTTAGATGCCATATCAAAACCAAACAAAGTACCAAAGCATAATCAGATCATTCTCACATACTGAAAAATAAAAGTCGGAGCATCTTTCTAAATCAATGTACAATTTTTCAAATTCTCAATATCGCTATTTCTTCATATTTCAGAGACAACATAACAAAATTTAGCTCATGTCTACACAATGCATGTCAGAAACATTTTTCATTTTTCGTACAGATTTCATGACTAATGCAAATAAGCGACCGAGGTTGGTTTTTCTCAAGTTCTCATTTCATCACAAAATATATAAAGTTTTCAGAAAATCAACCTCAGTCTCAATAATTCGTGTAAAGCCTAGCATAAGAACCCCGCTTACTTGGACTTTTTAGCTTTTTAGAAATTCTCCACAACAGTACTGAACAAAAAATCAATCATCACCTATACAAGTAATCACATAATTTCCATAAATATCTGAAATTAACACATTTTTCAATACTTAAACCTGAGACAATAAGTAACCTATTTTCCTAAAAATCTAAATTCTTCAAAATCCTAAAATATCAAAAATTCTCAAATACCTCGATATTCACTTAATGTAATAATATAGCAAAATCGATTAAAGTAATCAACAAAAATCCCGGTTTATGAAAATACATATTAATCAAAATTAAGTACTCAAAAGTAAAATTTCGTACTTAATAATTATTTTTAAAATTAAACTTTAAAAATAATTTAATACTGAATAATACAATTTAAATTTCTTTTAATTTCTTTACGAAAACATGTATTTAAAAAAAAATAAGTCCATACAATAGTTTAATATATAAAGGAAGGACAAGATACATAAAATCAGTGATATTTCTGGAAATTTTTCAAAGCATGCGCTCTAAAAACAAACTGTAAATAGATAAATAAAACAAACAAATAAACTTATGAAACTACCTCTAGCCAACTCGGGTGTAGAGGGTAGGGTTGTTTCATGCCAACGAGAACGATGCGCACGATGGATGTGAGGTGTTAGCACAACGGTCAACAACACAGAGGGCACTAAGAGAGAGAGAGAGAGAGAGAGAGAGAGAGAGATAAATCAGAGAGAAGAAACTTGGTGAGAGAGATATCGTGTGAGATACTTACGAAGGTAGCCAGAGATGGCGACAGGGTGTTTGGGGCAGTAACAAAACATGGAGTGGCACGTGGGTGGTGGAAGGGTTGCTGGTCGGCGTCGTTAAGCTTCACTGACGTATCACGAGGCTACAGAACTGATGCGGGGGAAAGTGGTTTTATTGCTCTGTTTTCAGGGGTCAAAAACAAGGGACATGCAGTGGCTTGAACGGTGGCTTGATGGTGAAAGGGATAGTGCGGTGGAGTTCTTTGTTGCACTGAGGCTGAGCAATAACTTCTGTTGTGGTCATGCTGGCTATTGGGTTGTGGGGAAGAAACCAAGAGAGAAAGGAGGCGTGAAGGAAGCTCACGGTGTCGCAGCATGGGGTGGTTCAGTGAACGGTGCTTGAACACAGCAGGGCTTAGTGGCTGTACAGGTGGCTTTCGTCGAGAAGGTTGGTGGGTAACACAGGTTCACTTCAGCAGCATTTGGTTCGTGGTGGTTGGATGGTGGCGTTTCCAGGTGCCTTGCGACTTGGTGTGGAGAAGAAAGAAAAACAGAGATTGGAGAGCATCGATCTACAAGGTGAAGTGTAATGAGAAACCGAAATGCCTGGCACTGAAGGAGTGCACGAGAAAGGGTGGTTACATGCATGGGGCAGCGGTTACCATGTAGTTGACGTGCTTGATGCGGCGAACTTCTTGTACGTGGGGAGGAACGGATGAGTGGGAAGAGAAATGGGTGGGACAAAATAAATAAATAAAATATATTGAATGGCTCGGGTGTTACAAGGGGTGTGCGGATAGGGGAGGTTGAGGAAAGGGTTTGTGTGTCCCGTACTTTTAGGGATAATGTGAGGGAGGTTGGCGAACAAGTTGGAGGGGCCATTGAGTTCCTTAATTCTGAGTCTAACAAGGTCAATCCCATTGAAGATGGAGTGTCGTGCCACTTAGAGATGCGAATGACTCGGGTTGAGGATAAGGATGGGAGTTCAAAAATTAGTTGGAAGGATACTGAGGCGAAGGAGTCAATTGGGGATGTGCATGTGAACTAGGATCGCAATTTGTGGGCTTCAATTTAATTTTGGGTTATTACTAACATCAATGTTGATAGTGAGGTTAGCCTTAGGCTGAGTTTGGATGGACAACTCATCTCAGATACTCTCAATTCTCAAATGACTTTGTGCGGGTAAGAAGTGCTTTACATCCAAATGCTATCTGAGACCTTTTCGTACGGCCCAAAGATACTTCCAAACATGTTAGGACTTCTCTCTCCCTCCCTCTCTCTTGGCACCCTTCGCATACATTATTCCCTAAAAATAGATCCAATCGCCAAAAAAATCATCACAAGCTCGCGTGTGAATACCACTGTGCAATGGTGTGAGGTGGTGGAGGTGCAGTGGCCTCGAGCTCGTGTGAAACCCATTTATGAGTAGTTTGCGTGTGTGCGACAAAGAGGGAGAGGGAGGTTCGTGGTGGCAGGGTCTGCGAGAGGTGATCTCCGGTGTGAGGTGGTGGAGGTGCAATGGCCTAGGTGGCCGTGTACAGCGGCGCAAGTGGAGAGAAATGGGTTTCACCCATTTAGGTTGGGTTACCGCAGGGGATAGAACGCTACTCGTGGGGGAGATCGGTGGTGGCTAGGAGAGTCGCCGGTGTGAGGGGAAGTCGCTGGTGGTGGCGGTGAGGCTGGGAGGCACTGGGCTGGGTTGAAGGAGAATCGGGCGTGGGGGAGAATCAGACCAAAGGAGAGAGAGAGAGAAAGTGAGGAAAGAAAAAATAAATAAAATCATTATAATATTTATCATTATTATATATAAATAAAAAAATAAAATCATTATAATATTTATCGCTATTATATATAAAAATAAAATAAAATTATTATAATATTTATCACTATTATAAAATCACTATAATAAAATCACTATAATATTTATAAATTAAAATATTGATGGGACCCACATCGTTTTCAATACATTTTTCAACTATCTATCCAAAATTCAACAATTCAACATATTTCATATTTCTAAACAACTCAAAATACTCTCAATGGGACCTGTAAACCCTCTTCAATCTCTACTCACAATTATTCATAGCATTTCTCGCTACCCATGACATTTAGTATCTTTAAGCAAAAGATTAGAGAAGCAAGTCCATTACTTAATTTAGTGAGACATTTAGGACCTTAGAACATTCATGGGCCTAGCCCAAGAAGCTTTGAACCAAGCCCTTAGAGAATTCAAGACTTAGTAGCCAGCTTTGGCCCAAGCAAAAGAAAGGCTTAAGGCCTTTAGGCCAAACTTAGTGTAAAATTCCAATTAGGTCAAGTTAAGCCATTTCAAGCCCATCTTAGTGGATCTTGAGATTTCTTTTCAGCCCTCAAAATCTGGAAATAAGCTCCCCTATCATTCAAGCCCAAAAGTCATGAACCTACACACTTGGCCATTTTAAGCTCACAAGGCCCAAAGTCATGTTTGGGTTTATTTCACTATTCAAGTTGAAAACCTCATACATCATACCATGGATTTTCTTAAGCTCATATCATACCCTAAATGCCCAAATTAACTTTTGAAAGTTGGCTAAGACCATTAATCAACATATATGAGATTAGTGATCTTTAAGTCATGCTTTGAAGTTTAGTTTCGTCTTAATCTTTAATCTAAATTTTTCTTGATTTATTATTACATTTCATCATATTTAGACCTTACTAATATCTTAGATAAACCTCCCCACATTTCATTAAGGGAAATGACATGTCAAACCCCAAAACTTCATCAATCGGCTAATGTGTATCTCCTTTCAATGCATGGACTGTTTCACCCTTAGACTCAATATTTTGTGCAATTTCCTTAAGGGTAATATGATCCATAGACACCTCATGAGACCCCTTCAAACCCAAAATAAGCCTTGGATGAAATTTTTTTCACAAACCAAACCAATAAGCCAAACCGATTGCACCCTTAGGCTAGTTGAGTGGGAACTAGATGGGTTGAGATTTAATCAACTATCTACCTTGGCTGAGTCACCACTCCACGCCACCTTCATCACCACCCAATACCCAAGAGACCCCATGGTCGTCATGAGAAATTTGACTCATTTTTTCCCACCAAAGACCACCCAAAACATAAGCTCAAAAACTACCAAGTGAAACCACTTGAATCCGCCAGTTACCATTGGTGTTTTGCTTGACTTTTTGACATTTGAACTATGCCCCACGACCTGGAAACCTCTACAGGACCATTGTAGCCACAGTAACGAGGAAATCATGGTGGTTTCAGGACACTATTCCCCCTGCACAAGGTGACATAAGCCCATGGAAGCAAGCTGGAAAAATTTCAGACTTGTGCACCAACCACTTCACCCATTCACATTGCACCAAAGCCAACGTCTCCTCCCCTCTTGAAGCCTATAAATGCTTCTCTCACTTCCTCATTTCCTCCACAGCTTAGTTCCAAGCTTCCTCTTGAGTCTTGAAAGTACTTCTCCCCCTTAGAGAGCAATATAGTGAAACCGAATGAGTTTTGGTGAGTTCTTAAGTGTTCTTGAGCAATGTTGTCTTGTGAGCTTTGAAGGTTATGAAGTTTGTAAGTTTTCTCGCTCTTGATCTTAGTTTGCATATCAAGCTTTGTTTTCAAGTGTTGGTACGAGATTTGATTGAGTTTTAAGAAGATTATCATTCTTAGTTCAAAACCAGGTCATTAAAGGATGGTTTGAATGTTTAAATGTTTTAAGTGAAAATTTAGCTATAATTTGATATGATTTATTATTGACTTAGAATAATTATTGAAGGTTTAATTTTCAAGTAAAAGCATGCCATGATAGGCTTTAATTTTTTCTTATTTTGATTATCAAAGGATGTATCGATTTTGAATAAGTTGGAGATTAAGGATTCTTAGCCATGATTATGTGTAGGTATGAACTTGATTATCCAAGAACTATCCTTCATCATATCATTAAAGACCTTAGTAATTTTTTGTAATTAAACAAAATCTCATATGCATGTATTCATAGGGATTAATAGTTGAAAACATAATTAGGCATTAACTAGAGTGCATGCCATGGGTTGGGACCATTTGAGCAAGTTCCACTTTGATTTTTAGAAATCCAAGGGTATATATGATTTTAGAATGCAAAAAATATGAAGTCTATGAAGTTTGGTGAAATTTGAAGTTTGTATGCAATTAGTAAAAAATTAGGGCCTTAATGGCAATTTTTGAAAGTCTAGGGGTGTAACACCCCATTCCCGGAGGTCCGGAGAGTTAGCTCATATTACCTAAAATCATCTCCAATATGAAAACTCCATAAAATATTAATTCATTTACTCAACCAAAATATCTATATTCCTTCATAGGGATAACAAAGAAATTCTTAGTAACATAAATTAAAAACTCCCCAAGTCCCTTTATCAAATCAATTAGAGGGACTTGTTGAGTCCTATAAGCTTAGCTGCTTCTTAACGTATGGGAGAGGACATACGATTCATGTTAAGGGTGCTCAACCAAGTCCCTTTATCAAATCAATTAAAGGGACTTGTTGAGCCCTATAAGCTTAGCTGCTTCTTAACGTTTGAGAGAGAACATACAGTTCATGGTAACGATGCTTAACCCCTAAACTCTCACAGTTGCTTTCAGTTTGGCTAAAATGCAGGAAGAAAATGTTGATGCCTTTAAGAGAACTGCTAGATTGGGACTAGGGCCACCTCAACCCCCAATCAATTACTCTCCAACCCAAGAAAAGAAAACAATTATTCATGTACAAAGATTGACACCTATGCAGACGAAGGAACGAAGGGATAAGGACCTATGCTATAATTGTGATGAAAAGTGGAGACCGAGACACAGATGCAAGGCGGTTAGTTTATTCATTATGGAGTCTGAGGATTCTAGCGATGATGCAGGGTGTGGAAAGACAACCAGGTTGGAGGAAGGTGAAGGAAGCAAGGCCATTGTAGAACCAGAAATTGTTGAAGTTGAACTAGGGATATCCATACATGCATTAGTGGGTTCCCCAATCCAAGAACTATGAGGCTCATGGGACAAATACATGGATGCAAAGTGGTGATTTTGATTGATACAAGAAGTAAAAATAACTTCATAGAACCGTCAATTACTCAAAGGGCTAAATTACTGACGCAACCTACCAAGGGAATAGCAGTGAAGATGGCGAATGGTGACACACTTCTCAGCCAAGCAAATGTGGAATGATGCAATTACACTAAGGGTGGGCAGCGGGGCCTACCCCCTCTACCCCGCCCCCACATGGGCGAGCGGGCTACCCTACACTGCCCATGCAGCGGGGGCCCCCGCCCCGCATGAAGAACCCCTAACGGAGGTGACCTATCCAGGTTTGGCCCATAAAAGGCCAGCTTCTATAGATTTTAATGGGCTTAGTTTCCATGATTTATTCTCCTTTGGTCAACAGTCGTTGCTTGCCAATGAGTGTCATGATGCCAAATTTAACGTGTGAAAACTTACTAGCGGGGGTTTTTTTCGGAAGATCTTTTCCATTATTGATGCCTTGGTAATAGGATGATGCATTCGTAGTTTTCTGTTGGAGTTCTCTGTGTGGTGCACAGACAGCTAGATATATTAATAATTGGCTGGGTAGTCAAATACAACCAGTATGGGATATTATTCTCGTAAGGTAACTTTTCTTAAAATATATGAATTAAGATGGTATTGTGCATTGGTATGGATTAAATTACTAACTAGAAATTTATTTATGAGGTATTTTTCCCTCCTGCCACACATACTAAACTTGTATGTTGAGTTTTTTTAGCATCATTCTATAATCTGATTTAGTTAGCCTTACGTACGTTGGCGCCAATGCTGAGAGTGTGTGGGTACTCTGTAGTCTTTATTCTCTGCATCACGAATTTTATAGAGGGCATTAAGAACTTGGCCTAATGATAGCCAATCCTGAAAAATTACGGGATTATGGCCTCTTAAGGGTCTTGGAGATCTTTTGGTTTCATCCGTGTTTTTTTCCTTTTTAGTTATTATTTTTTACTTCTTTATTTCTAAAAAAAGTATCCTACCTCTCTTTATTTATCGACTTATGGTTCTTTATGCCGGTTGACATGTACTAGACTTTGTGTGTGCCAGGGTGCCATAGAGTTGTATATGTGGAATGTTTTGTGCTCGAAACTAATTCTTCTACCTGTTTTTGAGCTGGCTTCTTGTTTCCGCTCACCATAGCGCAATCACCCTTTTGATTTTGGAAAACAAAAAGAACTATTATTTTTACGAATACACTGCCTGTTCTACAAATGAGTTTGCTATGTACAAGCAAATTTGCGTACCAATCTGCGTACTAATGTTTTTGCCTTCATATTCTAAATTCAAATGAGCATTGTTTTTAATAAAGTCTACTTTATGACCAATCATATTGAATAGGTACGCATATTAGTACGCAGAATCGCTTACAACTTGATCTTTTATTTACAAATTCATCACTTTTTTAAACTTATCTTTATTTTATAGTTTCTTCTTTGTTAATGAGAAAGATACAATAGATTATTAGCTTCCAAGCTCGCATTTGTTCTTGATTTGATGGGCATGACATATTTACGGATTCTTAGGGCATGCCAACAAGAGAAATTTCTGGACTAACAGGAGAACCATCTGCTATCGCTTCTCCACTTCGCATAGATTCATTGCATCCGAGTTCCTTTCTATAGTTGACATAATACAAAGAAAGTCTACATTTGTGATATCTTTTGCATTGAATTTCTGTTGACTGTCATTCCCGTTCCTCTTCTTTGAACTGGTCTTATATGTCATTTAGGTTCTGCTTGTGGAAAGCCTTTTGATTCTACAGTGTTTCACTATATGTCTGAGTTGGAAAGGTTTCCACTTGATTTCATTAATTAATTTTGTGTTAGCAGTAAACCCACATGCAGGAATGACATCAATCTTTCTGAGAAGGATTACTTCAAGGGATGACATCAATCTGAATCTATATATAGAACTTTTAGACAGTTTAAAAGTAGCATTTCTATGTGGTAGACTTGACATGAATTTGGTATATTCCGGGAAACTTTGCTAAATTATACCTGTGTGCACTTCACAAACGATATTGTTTGTTTGTACTTTATTTTTGGTTTTATACCTGTGGGCTTTATCGCTGCAGATTTACTCTCTTGGTTTAGTTTGATCATGCCACTTTTTGCTGACAAGTGGCCTTGGACTTGGTCTCCTAATTCATCATAATCATGATTGGTTTACTAATCCTTACCTGACATGGAAAAGATGGTCATTGATCATATTCAACTCGCCAACTTTGGTAGAAGAATAGACGAGGATGAGGAAGATTACAATGAAGAGGGTTGAATGATCATGTGTCAGTACTGGTGTTTGTATTTACTTACCCCAAATAGGTTGGCAGTTCTTATTTTCAGATGTACAAGTAGATTTCAGGTTAATAGAGTAGTACTACTCCAGGTCAGCCACTACTCCAGGTCAGCCACTGTAAGGCACACACTTTGCACACCCTACGTGGCTGCACTGTTTATAATTTTCTTTTTGAAATAATTTTTGCATCTGTCGCTATTCACACATCATCCAACACACACCCTACGTGGCAGCAACGCACCGTTTCATTGTTGAGAGTTAGACGAATCTGAGAGAACTGATAGATGAGAAAGAGGATGATGAGAGAGAGATAGCTGAGGAGAGAGAGAGGATGAGAGAGAGCGAGAGGAGAGAGAAGATGAGAGAGAGCAGAGATGAGAGAGAGAGCGAGAGGATGAGAGAGAGAGTCGAGGAGAGAGAGGATGAGAGAGAGCAAGAGGAGAGAGAGGGGCTAGAGAGAGAGAGAGAAAAAGCTGAAGAGAGAGCTGATGAGAGGGTCTGTGCGTTTGAAAAAAAAATAAGAGCATTGCTATGCATCATCCTACACACCACACACCAATGTGTTTTTTATTTTTTTAAATTTTTTTTAAATTTTTTTTTATTTTACTCTTCTTGAAACATTTATATTTTTTTATTCATCATCCATATAATACACATTTAATAAGAGAAACAAATAAAAAAAAAAAAAAAAATTATGGTGTGTAGTGTGTAGGATGATGCAAAGATTAATTCAAAAAATAATAGTAGTTATAGACACGTATAGTGTGCTACGGATCAGCCGTAGTAGCACAACTCTCTTTTTTTCCCTAGGAATACCTGAAAACAAAACGTGCGTTTCATCTACTATTTTCTTCTTTTCCAATTCATTCGAATTTACCCCGCGCGAAAAAGCTCCCCCCTCACCCGCATCGCGTTGTTGCTCTCCCCACTGCCGCGTTGTTGCTCTGCCCACCGTCGCGTCGTTGCTCAGTCCACTGCCACCGGCGATGCCGCCTCTCTAAACGACCCTTCCTCAGCCCAAAACAAGATTGCGCAGTTTAAAAAGGGCGAAAAAGCTCCTCCCTTGCCCGCGTCGCATTGTTGCTCTGTCCACCGCCACCGGCGACGCCCCCTCTCTAAGTGACCCTCCCTCTGCCCAAACCAAGATTGCGCAGTTTGAAAGGTAAGGACCGATTTATTCTCTGCTCTCTCATCTTCCTCTCTTACTTCTTGTTTGTATTTCTCTCTTTACATGCATCTATGCATTTACATTTTACATGGTTTAGGACATCTCATTGAAAGAAACCCAAATGGGTATCCAAATTAGGCCTTTGGCTATGTTTCCTTTCTTATTTTGATTTATTTTGGGGTTCCAATTAGATACAGTGACTACTTTTTTTTGGGACTGTTAATTTGTTGATGAGATTTGTTTCTTGTATTTATAGTGAAGGTATAATGGGTTAGCAAAAGATTGTGTGTTTGATTTAGAAAGGATTTTGTTAACTTAATTCTTAATCTTCTTGCATACAGATATGTGGGTACTTGGATACCCACTGACCTTTACCTTTAATCAACTTCTATAGCTAATAGGTTTACCTATGTACGTAAAATTCTAGTTGAAAAGATGGGCCCATGTAGAGGCTTTTGTAACCCAAAGACAATTAGCTTGCAATTGAATTTAGGGTTTTATTAAATATATGTTTGATTATCTTCATCAACTTACTTATAGTGCAAACTGATTGCCTTAAGAATATTGATTATTCCCCCATCACATGCTAGTAGCTAATCTTCTCTTTCAGTCATTCATTTCAAAACGTAATATATGCTTTGTAAGTGGCTCATTCGGTGTTCAGGTATTTTTCTATTTTTGAAGTCAAAATGTTTTTTTTTTTTTTTTT
>QEOT01000341.1:468881-517428 GCA_003123785.1 Pterocarya stenoptera
TTTTTTTTTTTTTTTTTTTTTTTTTTTGTAATTTGCTTTTGTTAATGAATTTTTATGAGCATGAACATTGCCGTTGTAATTGAGCTCTCAAATTACTTTAAGGTTATGTTTGGGGGGAGAGATGAGATATCTCATCTCATCTCATCATTACATTTTTTTCAAATTCCCATATAAAATATAATAAACAATTCAACTTTTTCAAATTTTAATTTAACTTTTTCACATCCCAAAACAATAATAATATTAGAAAATAATATTTTAAACTTTCATCTTAACACTATTCATAAAATTTTCAAAAATTCTCATCTTATCTCAACATCCAAACCTAACCTAAGTTTCGCAATTTGCACTCTAGCCTACCAAAACAGGCATGTTACACCCTCCAATTACAAAAAAAACAGACACTTTGCACCCTCTATTGAGATCAGACCATAAAATTAATAACTTCACCTATTATTCATCCATGTTGATGTCCAAAACTAAACGTGGTGCAAAGTATTTGGTTTTTGTTAGGCTTCTTGTTAGGAGTCTCATACTGGCTGATTTACCAATAAGATGTGCTGGGTTTAAAATCTTTCGGCTTGATTTTGCACAAACCTACGCTGATCACTTATTAGTTTATGCATTTAGACATTTGAGGTATATGTTCTGCACGGTCATTTATGCATATCTATGGCAGAAATACTTGCAAGTTAGATATAGCAACAAATGGAATGAAATTTATTCAATACCTATATGTAATGGCATGGAGAGCTCTATTGATCTTGAGGGACGATCAAACTCCAGCTTGTGTTAAAGTGTCAATATCAGTCCACATTTCTTCATGCTTTATCAACTCAATGATTGCCTTGGTGGAACTTTTTTCCTTTCTAAGAAATAAGGGCTTATTCATGAGTGAATCTAAGTACACATGATGCATACGACAGATACACCTAATTAGAAAGAGTAAAGAGATTAAAGAAGTCCTAAAACCTTCTATTTGGAAGAACATATGGATGTCGACAACAGCTGATAAAGTGCTCTTAAAAAAGACTCTTAAGCTCCTCCATAGTCTTCTGATCACAATCCTCAAAGCTTCTATTTTTTTTTTTTTTCTCTCCCTACAGATGTGCCACATTAGACAAATCAACTTCATTTTTCATGGAGCTTTACTTTGTTGGTTATCAAATCATCCTTTCCAGCACAATAGAAAGTCCATCACCCAGTGTGGCATTACCCATTCCATCTTTAGTAGGTTAAAGACAGCCAGCCATAATCCACTAGCAACATTATAATGAGGTAACAAATGGTCTATGGTTTCCCCATCTCCCTCCTGACACCTGCCACCTCCTTAAATTATCCATGTTGTGCATTCAAAGCATGGCAAATATTTCTATCATTCTTTAAAATCACCATCGTAATTGTTGGTTCCTGCTTGTCTGTGTATGCATCTATTCATTGACATAAAAACTTTGTTTTCCCTTATTTTTACTTTTTCCCTTTTGAAATACTAATTGGCTCTGCATCCATGCAAACTATATCTATTTATTTCTTTTCTCTGCAAACTGTCTCATATCACAGCCTACACTTACAGGACTCAGATCCTGAGAACTTCAAGGTCTCTGTTGGTGCTTTCTTGCTTTAACCAATCTGATATACCAAGCAAGACTGAGGATTTTTACATTAACTGGGAAAATATTGAAAAGAAGCACTTTCACATTCAGTTGGGTACTAAAATTGGTGAGAAGGTATTGCAAGTTTGGACTTACGAAACCTCATTATTTCCTTGTTTAATGCTTTTAATTTTAGCCAATCGTGTAACTGAACTCATATTGCACAAGCTTTTCTATTTTATCTATGCTGGTTTAGTTAATGATCATCTTTTGATATGTTGTTTTTTCCATTATGATGAATATCCTTTCTTTTTTTCTTTGCATCAATATCATTGACTATTGTCTAGCCCACATTTACTACTTTCAGATTATTACCAAGTGATGTTCCTTTCTTGAAACTTCCATCTTTCAATGATTGAAATAGGAATGGTGGTATGCAGGCTTGGTCTTTGTATTAACTATTTTAGTTGCTCATTTAGATTTAGGCTGCAACCAATATTGGGAAAAAAAACTCTTGAAACCCCCCAACCACCCAACATTGTATATTTTGCACTCCCAACTACCAAAAGTGACACTGCAACTTTTTGGAAGTTAGAGGTTGCAATGTGTTGCTTTTCGTAATTTCAGGAGCAAAGTGTACAAGATTATTTTTTGAATAAGTAATGCAAAGTGTACAAGTTTGAACAAAGAATAAAACAGAGAGTGCAGCAGCAAATGGCATCCCCCCGAGAAAAAAAAACCCCAATGGCACTCTTGCTGACTAGAGGACTCATCATTAGCACCAGAAAGTCCTACACATAACAAAAGGGCCAACAGCAACTACAAAACCAAAAGCTTAGGCCTTACTCTGCAATACAAGCAAAAACTATAAGCTCAAATATACAGAGGGCTAAAAGTTGGAAGAATTAAACACACTTACCTTCAGATATGATACCAAACATATGAAGAAGATCTTTCTTACATTGTCCTTCATGAATAGCTAGCCACACGATAGAGGAATGCTCAGAAATTTAATTGCTGAACCACAACCCAAAAGCAAAAGAGGAACTACTTACAAATATAAGGAAGCAGAAGTAATAGTTTAGTTTGAACTGTTTATCTTGTTTGTCTTTGAGAATTCAGAGCAATATCAATGTGCTTGGATTTGGAACTATTGTTGTTGATATGTAGCTTCTTTTATATTCTGATTTTGGGATTCGCATCATTTACTAAAAAAAAGATTTCCGTCAGGAAATCTTGGCCAAAAGAAGCACAAAAGAACTTTTTTTTTTTTTTTCTAAGCAAGCTTGTATATATTAATAAAAAATAATCCAGACGTCTAAGGAAGGTCTTTTCTACTATCGATATACAAAATAGTACTAAGAATTGTCTCTAAAGGAATGCTACCAAACAAAGAGTTTGTAGCTGCCTATTGCGCAACTGAGTGCGCAAATCGATTTTGAGATTGATCTCTTTTGGTAAAGCTCTAGCCCTTGTGAGATTGTAGAGAGTTTGCAATATCAGCCGTGATTGATGTTATTTGTCAGATTTGCTCCTCATCTCGAATAGAAGATATCACCAATTGAGAGTCTCCTACTAAAGAGAGAGATATATAGTTGAGATGTTTCACCATTTTGAGAGCCAACTTTGCCACTAGTGCTTCTGCCATCATTGGGACTTGTAGTATCAAAAGAACTTGATTGGTGCTGAATTGGTTGATTTAGTCATTAAGTGATTCGTCTCTTTTTAACCATTAGATACCATTCCACTGAATGAGATTATTAATTTATTATACATTAATAAATTCGGTGTTATGAATGTCGTGACTGTTTAGCATTGGGGGCTTCACACTTCTTCTTAGCTTCTATTCTAATTTTTTCAATACATTCAATGACGATCCCATGTAACTTATTTTTATTACTTATAAGAAAAATCTATTTTTCGTTACTTACACACGAGCACATATACATATATTGCTCTACCAGAAAAATGACATCATGATGTTGGTGAATGCATGAATGATAAAGGGGACACTCTTTATCCTTCTCACTTTTTCTTTTTTTACTTTTCAGATACATTGTTGTTTATCTTTTATTTTTACTGCCATCAATTACGACTATTTAATATTCCTTTTTCTTTGCTTTTTCATCATGTGCTTCGCCTTCAAAGTCTCGGAAGACATTCTATTGTTTTAGTAAGATGGGGGAAAAGGAAGATGGAATGACACCCAGGCCTGGGCATCGACTTCACAGTCATTATTGACACCTCAAAATACATATGGAAATCCAAACTATTACGATGTGAGTAGACAGGTTGATGTGTTTTATTTTTTACATAAAGTTTGTTTGACGCACTCATGAATCTAATTAATTGCATAATTACTACAGCATCATTTTGATATAAATATGTCGTACCCTTCACCTTCGCAATAGAGTAATTTGAAGAACTTTAAGCAAGAATTTTCTGAATTTGATAATTATGTTGGAAGTACATTTTCTGATACATCTTTCTCTAACCAACTTTGAAGAAGACCATCGAAGAAACGGAGGAGGTAAGAGGCTCTTCTCGAAGAAGGATGAGGCTGAGAGATACGATCGAAGAAACATGTGAGGGGCTAAGAGACGTGCGTCGAACCGGGTCCAGTGTGTTTAGTGACTCTAGTCCACACATCAAGTGTGTTGCAGCTTCAACCAACAGTAGGCTGATGTAAACATTTTTCCCAGGTGAATATTGCTCTGATAGAGGGTTAAGAAGTAGGAAATAGGAAGATGGACAAAACTGCAAACACCATTCTAGGGTACGTTGGATGAAAACCTTTGTTATTTTGGGCTTCTTTAGATGTTTGTATTATATGTTTATGTATAGCCTAGTTTCTTCCCGTATCAATGGAAGATTTTACATGTTTCAACAAACAATACTTCCTAATGTTCTTCGTGTGTGGAGAATCTGGTGGTTGGATGTTGGGTTTCAATGCCTAAACTAGCAACAAAGTAAGTGGATGGATACCTTAAAAAGTTGGTTAGAGAAAGATAACTAAATTATATATATGATGGCATGAATCAGATTGAAAATTCATAATACCATATATATAAGGATCATTGATTCGATGGGTCTTCTCTATTCTTCCTTGCGCGTGGTGATCATTGAAAGCTGCGAAGTTTCCTGAGCTCATGGAGGTAACTTCGTTTTATATCTTTAGAGTATATGTCTTCTTTATAAGCAGAAATATTGTCTGTAAAAATGATTAAAACACCCGACCAAGAAAAGTCCAGCCCCACCAATGTCCATAGCTAGGCCTGCAACTTGGACTGGTAAAGCTGGGTTTGTACCCGACCAAACCCTGAAGACCGCATTTGAGACACCAACCGAAACTGACTCAACCCAAAAAATCAAACCGAGTCAAACTCGTCTGACCTGACTTTTAAAAACAAAGTAATGCTACAGAGCAGTCACTGTAGCAATACACATTTTGCACTCACTACGTGGCTAACTCTGATTCTCTCATTTTTTTTTTCATTTCCTCTGCTCTCTCTTGCAACTCTCTCTCTCATCACTCTCTCTCACCACTCTCTCTCTCATCACTCTCTCTCTCTCTCGCCGTTCTCTCTCTCTCTCGACACTCTCTTTGAAACTCTCTTTCTCCCATCACTCTCGCTCTTTCTCGCAACTCGCCCTCTCTCTCTCATCACTCGCTCCCTCTCTCGCAATTCGCTCTCTCTCTCTCATCAATCTCTCTCTCGCCGTCTTCGCTCTCTCTCTTATCACTCTCTCTCATCATCTCTTTCGCCGGCTCTCTTTCTCTCTCATCGTTCAACTCTCTCTCTCTCATTAGCTCTCTCTCATTCTCGAACTCTCTCTCTCATTATATAGTGATTTCAAACTTAATAAATATGTGGTTTGAATGATACCACATCATGTGTGCAAAAATAGCTGTTTTGAATAGTAACTGCTATCTATATTTATTCTTAAAAACAAGGTCATTCTCCATGCTTCCAAAAAGGAAAACCGATTCGCTTAGAAAAAAAAATAATTGAAAACCGATTCAATGATTTACAAAACGCGAGAAAGGAAGAGAGAAAAGTGGTCTTGGGATCGAAAGAGGAGATCTCGAGCTGAGAAGGTGAGGCATCCCAAGCCTTGACCTGCCCAACACCAACAGTAGTAGTGGTAGCAGCAGATCTGCAAACGACGACATCTAGCTTAAGCAATGCTACGCTAAACACAGAGAAGCAGATCTGTAAATGGCATGCTGAATTTGATTAGGGGGAGACCTGTTAGGAACCTGGATAGAATAATGGAGAAATGGTTTTGTACGAATGGATGACTGTAAATGGACTGTGAAATTAAGGAAGATGATGATGGATGAAATTCACTGAAATTGAATAAACTTGGATTTTCGAGGAATTCAGACCCTCCAAATAGTACTACAATATTTTCAGATTTTTCAATACCTTTGTACTCCCCTCCTGTTCCCACATAAAGCTCATGCTCCTAACAAACTTACAGTAAAAGACTAAAACACCCTTACAATAACTGCTGTTAAAACACAGCGTTTTGATTAAAAGCAATAACATAAAACTACCCATTTAACCCCTAACATTTCCTGCTACTCAAAACGACATAGTAAGCCTTCTTCCAATTGGCACCGTTTCGTGAGCCTCAAATCCCCTTTCCAGCCTTCGTAAAATCATTTTGCCCTAAGCTTCCTCTCTCTTCGTCTTCAACCTTAATATCAAAGCTTCTTCCTTTTTCTCTTGCCGTGCACCACTCTCA
Source organism: Pterocarya stenoptera (assembly GCA_003123785.1). Classification (NCBI taxonomy): domain Eukaryota; kingdom Viridiplantae; phylum Streptophyta; class Magnoliopsida; order Fagales; family Juglandaceae; genus Pterocarya; species Pterocarya stenoptera. Next base: position 475,226 of record QEOT01000341.1, read on the forward strand.
TGTTTGAGCCTTCTAACAATCTTCCCCCCTTATAAAACCTTGTCCACAAGGTGTGGATACACGGTTCTCAACCTCCACAAACTCTCCCAGATGCTGTCCTCTGTGGGTGCCCCAATCCATTTGACCAAAACCTCCGTCACGGCACGGTGGCCTTGCTGTTTCATGCGGCGTTCCAAGATCATCTCAGGTTCAGGTAATATTTCCCCTGACTCATCTGTGGGTGGTAAAGCAGGAATGGGTTGAATGCTCTCACCAATTTTCAAACAGGAGACATGGAAAACAGGGTGGATCTTGGATGTGGGTGGTAAATCTAGCCGGTAGGCCACAGTTCCCAACCGTTGAACCACTTTGAACGGCCCATAGAAACGAGGTGCCAGCTTCAAGTTGTGGCGTACGGCCACTGATTTCTGCCGATATGGCTAAAGTCGCAAGTAAACCCAATCTCCCTCACTAAACTCCCTTTCAGTTCTCTTCATATCTGCATACATCTTCATACGACTTTGGGTTGTCTTGAGATTGTTCTTCAAAAGTTCTAAGACTTGGTCTCTGTTTCGCATAGCTTGATCCACTGTGTTGTTGTTTGAGGTGCCTGGGACATAAGTAATTAGCCTTGGGGGTGGGTACCCGTATAGGGCCTCAAAAGGCGTTAGCTTTGTAGAGCTGTGATAACTGTTGTTATACCACCACTCAACGAGTGGTAACAACTGTCTCCATGCCTTAGGCTTCTGCCCTGCGTAGCTTCTTAAATAACCCTCTAGGCTTTTGTTCAAAGCCTCGGTCTGTCCGTCACTCTGAGGATGATAGGCTGAACTAAAGTTCAGTGTGGTTCCCTGGAGAGTAAACAGACTCCTCCAAAATGAGCTGAGGAACACCGGGTCACAATCTGACACAATAGTTCTTGGGAACCCTTGTAGTTTAAACACTGAGGATAAGAACTCCTGAGCCACCTCTTGGGCTGTGTAGGGGTGGGACATGGCCATAAAATGGCCATATTTCGTGAATCTGTCCACCACTACAAGGATCACAGTGGACCCCTTAGAATTCGGGAGACCCTCTATGAAATCCATAGAGATGTCCGTCCAAGCTTGTTGGGGTATAGGTAGTGGCTGGAGTAGGCCAACTGGATGGCTGGTCTCATTTTTAACTGCTTGACACACATCACATTCTCACACCCACTTTTTTATTTCCTTTTTCATGCCCAACCAGTAAAAATCTCTCTTGGCCCGCTGATAAGTCTTTAGGTACCCTAAATGACCTGCCGTTGGATCTGTGTGTATGTAATGGAGCACCTTTTTAACAAACGGAGAGTCCGGTACTAACATAAGTCTTCCTTTCTTCACAATTAGTCTTTGCACAACTAAAACCCCCTTAGGAATTTCCTGCGAATTCCCAGCCTTAGCTAACCAATCTGAAAACTCTTTGGATAGCTGGTAACTCATTTTTAATTCCTCCACCCAATCAGGTTTTGGAAATGTGATCTGAGCTAAGATCCCTTCCTTGACATTGGCTTCCTCACTTTTCCGAGAAAGAGCATCAGCAACTCTATTCTCCTGCCCTTTCTTATATTCTATCTTAAACTCATAACCCATTAGTTTAGTTAGCCATTTCTGCTGCGCCTCCGTGCCTACCCTCTGTTCTAGCAGAAACTTCAAGGCTTGCTGGTCTGTTTTCACTATAAATGATTGCCCCAATAGATAGGGACACCACTTTTGGACAGCAGTAACCAAGGCCAGTAATTCCCTCTCATATGTAAAGAGAAGTAATGCCCTACCCTTCAACATCTTGCTTAGAAATGCTATTGGTTGTCCGAGCTGCATCAATACAGCTCCTATGCCCTTCCCACTAGCGTCGCATTTAATGATGAATGGACAAGTAAAATCCGGAAGTCTCAATACTGGAGGTTGGGTAACCACTTCTTTCAACTTCACAAAAGCTTGCTTTGCTTCCTCACTCCAACTGAATCCATTTTTCTTCAAGAGACCTGTTAGAGGGGCTGCTAACATTCCATACCCCTTTATGAACTTCCTATAATAACCCGTGAGGCCTAGGAATCCTCTCAAGGCCTTGGTGTTTTTAGGGGTGGGCCATTCAAGCATCGCAACAATTTTGTGAGGATCTGCCTGCACTCCCTTGGCAGAAATAATGTGGCCGAGATAGTCCACTTCCTCCACTCCAAACTTACATTTGGACAGCTTTGCATAAAGCTTATGATCTCGTAGTAATTCCAGTACCTGTTTCAAGTGATCCAAGTGTTCTTTCCAGCTGCCACTATACACTAAATGTCATCAAAAAATACCAATACAAATTTGCGTAAATATGGTTTAAAAACCTGGTTCATCAGTCCCTGGAAGGTAGAAGGAGCATTAGCGAGCCCAAGGGCATCACTAAAAACTCATAGTGCCCTTCATGAGTCCTAAATGCCGTTTTCTCCACATCCTCGGGCACCATTCTGATCTGATGGTATCCCGACCTTAGATCCAGCTTTGAAAACACAGTTGCCCCATACAACTCATCCAGTAACTCATCTATTACTGGAATGGGGAACTTATCCTTCACTGTTTGCTGATTTAGTGCACGGTAATCAACACACATCCGCCAACTCCCGTCGGCCTTACTCACCAATAACACCGATGACGAAAAAGGGCTGGAACTGGGTCTAATCACCCCAGAGTTTAGCAATTCAGCCACTATCTTCTCAATTTCAGATTTCTGATAAAAATGGTAACGGTAGGGTCGGTTAGAAATGGGTGTGGTACCTTCTTTTAGAATTATTTTATGGTCATGGCTTCTTGGAAGGGGTAAACCCTGAGGTTCCTCAAAGACTTCATTAAATTGCTCCAGCAACTCCTTAACTTCTGTATTATGAGAAGCACTGCCTCCTCCTTTTTGCTCCACTTGGATTTGCAACAGCAATCCTTTCCACTTAGTTATCGAGGCTATCATAGCCTTATTACTCCTTTCGAGAGACAAGGGCTGAGGTTCCAGCCCATTAAGTTCCACTCCCTTTCCTTCATGCATAAACTTCATAGAACATTTGGAAAAATCCCAAACAATAGGACCAAGAGTTTCTAGCCAATTCACCCCCAACACTACATCACAGCCCCCCAACTCAAGCACATAAAGAGAAGGATAAAACTGAATACCTTGCATTGTGAGGAAAACTGACTCACAGTGTCTTTCACTCTGAATTAACGCCCCATTTGCCACTCTAACAGCCAGCCTTGTAGACTGGTTCACTTTAAGCTTGGCCCGTCTAGCTACTGCCGGGTCTAGGAAGCTATGAGAACTCCCCGAATCCACCAGGATCACCACTCGTTCCCCATTGATCTTTCCCCATAGCCTCATCATACTTGGATTAGGTGTCCCCGCTATCGCATTCAAGGAAATTTCCAGAGCTACCTCCACTTTAGAGGTCATTACTACATCAACCAGCTCCAGGTTTTCCTTAGCTACCGTGTCTATTTGGTCCTCTTCATCCATCTCAGAACCATGCAGAAAATAGATCTTCGGAGCCTTACACACATGCGTCGGATGCCACTTCTTGTCACAATTGTAGCATAGTCCCTTTTTTTGCTTCTCATCCATTTGACTTGAAAATATTCTTCTGGTAGGTACCATGGGCTTGGACCATTTACTGCTCCCTTTCGTGGATTGCCCTCCATGTGTCGTATTATTAACCACAGGTAAGCCACTCTTTTCAGCACCTAATTTTTTGCTCTTTTTTTTTTTGCTGATGAGGAACTCCTCTTGTAATCTGGCCAATCCAAAGGCCGTGATCAAACTGACCGGGTTCAGCATCTTTAATGGCAGGCGGATCTCATCCTTCAACCCGCTGATGAAACAGCTAAGTTTGTGCGCATCTAAAAGGCCCTTGAGCCTATTAGATAGTGCCTCAAACTGTGTTTTGTAAGCTGCAACAGTTGAGGTTTGTTTCAGCCTCATCAAAGCCTCCATCGGGTCATCGAATGTAGTCGGGCCAAAACGAATCTGGAGCATTCTGGTAAAGGTCTCCCAGTTTGTGAAATGACCACTATGTCTAGCATCTTGAAACTAGATAAGTGCCTCTCTATGCATGTGATAAGCAGCCATTAATAGACATTGTGTTGGATGTATTTGATGAAATTCGAAATAATGATTAGCTCTGAATACCCAACTTGCTGGGTCATTCCCGTTGAATTGTGGAAAGTCTAATTTAACTCCCCTTGTAGATGTTCTTCTAAAATCATTGTCGTCCAAGTCTCTGTCTGAGTTGTTTTCTGGTGGTGGCAGGGGTTCCTGGATGCGTTCCATTCGTTCACACAGCATGCGTAGCATGTCTAAAATCTGGTCTACCCGTTCGGTGAGGTGCTGGACAGCCTAGTCTGGTTCTTCACTCCTGCGCTATTTGTTGTCCTGCTTGGATCTTGTGCTCTCAGCCATAGCGATCGAAGGCTCTAGGATACCACTTGTTAGAAACCTGGATAGAATAATGGAAAAATGGTTTTGTACGAATGGATGACTGTAAATGGACTGTGAAATTAAGGAAGATGATGATGGATGAAATTCACTGAAATTGAATAAACTTGGATTTTCGAGGAATCCAAAACCTCCAAACAGTACTACAATATTCTCAGATTTTTCAATACCTCTGTACTCCCCTCCTGTTCCCACATAAAGCTCATGCTCCTAACAAACTTACAGTAAAATACTAAAACACCTTTACAATAACTCCTGTTAAAACACAGCGTTTTGATTAAAAGCAATAACATAAAACTACCCATTTAACCCCTAACATTTCCTGCTACTCAAAACGACATAGCAAGCCTTCTTCCAATTGGCACCGTTTCGTGAGCCTCAAATCCCCTTTCCAGCCTTCGTAAAATCATTTTGCCCTAAGCTTCCTTTCTCTTTGTCTTCAACCTCAATATCAAAGCTTCTTCCTTTTTCTCTTGCCATGCACCACTCTCATGTTTGAGCCTTCTAACAAGACCCGCCTTCGTGGAAGAAAGGGTACTCAAAGCTTTGGTCCGATAGTGGTGGTGGTGGAGGGGCGGATTAGACTCAAGTGGGGGGGCCGACCCTATTGGAAACAATGGTTGGTGAAGAATTCTCCAGTGAGTAAGATAACAGCGAAAGACAGAAAAATGAAAAAAAAAAGCTCAAAGGATGATGAGTTGCTTTCATGGTGAATTTTTCTCAATATCTCTAATTAATTTCTTTTCTTTCTCCCAATTCATCTTTGGTTTTCGTCCTGCAAATCTTCTATGAGGTGAGCTTGCGTGTGGGCTAATTGGGATGCTAGTGGTTAGGGTTTGAGGAATCAGTATGGTTTTACTTGGACGGGTTGACAACTTGACACCAATTAATAAACCTGTTATTTAGTCAATTTGGAGACCCGCTCAAGTAATACCCAATAAAATACGGACCGGGTTAGCCTAATGGGTCTAGTGCGAGCTCAGGTCAAATGCACACCCCTATCCAGAGCTAGAAAGCGAGTTGTCTATCCTAATTTATACCATAATATGGTATCATGTGATTTATGAAAATGTTAAAACCACAAATATAAAAGGATAAAAAGAATCTAGATTTTAGTCTTCACATTTTTGTATTTTCATACGCCATTTTATTTTGTTAATTTGAATTAAGGAGATAAAATGAGTGGTGGTATAAATTATATGACATAGTAGTATTTTCCATTTTGTAAAAGGATTGGAGAAATTTCCTCTATTTCCAGCCTATTTTAGACAAACTCTATTTTAATTAGGTCTCGTTTGGATAGTGAGATAAGATGAAATGATTTTATATGAAAATTGAGAATTGAATAAAATATTGTTAGAATATTAATTTCTAATATTATTATTATTTTAAAATTTTTAAAAAAATGAATTATTTATTATAATTTATATAAAATTTTTAAAAAAATTATAATAATAAAATAAAATTAGATAAAACGATTCTATATCCAAGCGGACTTAAATGACATTTTTATAAAGCAAAGTTGTAAGACACTTTTTGACAAAGATTCTCCCTTTCAAACGTAATTAATGTAAGAAAAGGGACGCGTTTTCGATAGACTTTGAAAACCAGCCAAACCTATTGGGTATGATTATAAAATGTTATCATTCAGGATGTATAAACTCTTGAGCCAATAGCCAAAAGGTCATTGCTCCATGGACATGCTCTTTCTTTGGAGGCTGCTGTCATGACGAGATGATCCATACAGCTAGGGCCGACTCAATATATAGATTCTAAGGCCTAAGGTGATGAGTCTAAAGCAGACCTTTTTTTTATGCCAGATTAATTAAATAAATGTAGAGTTATTAATTAAATTTTTATATTCAGATTTTTCTTGTCTCTTATCTATAAGTGAAAATAATGCTATTTTTAATGTAAAGATTTGTTATTATACCTTTGAATATTCTAAAATAAAATAAATATTAACAAATAGCAATAGAATCTGATTATCAAAGCAATGCTTCACTTTATAAATAAGTTGATATAAAACTTTCAACTTGCAATGAAAAAAAGTGGGAAAATGCTTTTGATTCCCACAGAAGAAAAAGAAACGAAATGATATTTGTGGCACGCAGAATTAAGAGCTGATTTGTTTAGGCAAAATTAAAAAATTATAATTTAACAATGTATTAAAAATAACGTGCAAGCGTCGTGTATATTAAATATAGAAAATTACTATTCATTTTTAGATCATTTTTTATACAATATTTTATTTTAATAAATACAATAAATTCTTCTTCTAATGTTCTATAGTACTTACTCTAATACTTATATTTATTATAGCTTTAAATAATAATTTTAAAAATTTTAAAAATTTTAAATAATTATGAAAATATAAAAAAATAATAATTTTAAAAATATTATCATACCCGAAAAAAATAATTTAAATTTTTTATTTAAAATATTCACCAGAGTAATAATTCAAGACATAAGAAAAAAATATTGAATAGTTAAATTTGTAAATAGAAGTGAGAGAAAAAAGTAATAAAAAAATAATATAGCAATATTATTTTAATAGAATATAAAAAAGATAGGAAATGAGATGTAAGAGGTTTTTCAAAAATTAATAAAATTTAGAAAAAAATTTTAAAGAATGTGATTTTTAACTAAATTATAAAAAAAATTATGAAAAATGAGATGGGAATGCTCTAACGTCGTCATTTATTTTTAAGGTTTTAAACTCCATAGTTCCAAGCAGAAGCACTCCTTAAAACAAATACGTACATACTTAAAAAGGACCAACGCGTTGGTTTCAGTTCTTTCCTAAGCCATTAATCCTTCAACTTCAATCAGTTGAACCCCAGCTTCAGGTAGAGGTCGGTCTGACTCTTCTTGGTGTCGGATAGTGCAGAAAAAAGTGGCTTTGAAAGCATGACAAAGCTGGTAGACAAAACGCTTGAGCTGATGAAAAATGAGCCCAGAACAAGGAGATCACAAGATGGAGAGCAGCAAATAGGCAAACCAAAAGAGTGAGAATGGCAAAATGAGTGAGGCCAGCAGTAAAATAGTCAATGAACCAGACACATCTCCTCTCTCCAACCTGAGTTTCTCCACTGTCAGATCAAATTTCACTGAGATCACAAGATCACAGACCAGGATGACAGTGACAATGATTAAAAATGTCAGGAGAAACATGGGAAGGCCAAGGGATTCAAGTTGGAAGTTGCCATCTTGAGGCCAATTAAGAGCTGCATTGGGATATTAGAAACCTAAGGGCGAGGCCAATGGGTGGAACAAATACATATCTCAGGTCGACGAAAAAGCGCATCCTTTCTGTGCTCTCCAGAAACCTTGGTGTTATGTTGATGTTGCAGAAATGCAAAGAGTATTCCTTGTTTTTATACCTGAGAAATGATACTGTGTCATACCCCCGCAGTACATTTTAAAATAAGGATACTATTTCAAAATAATATTATTTTTATATGATAATTTTATAAAAATATTCCTTATTTTTAAAATATTATTATATAAAATATTGTGAAGTTTGAATGTTCTGCTGTGTGAAAAGTAATTTATCATTTTTAAGGAGTCAGGGACTATATTTAATTTGTTTTTACAACTTCTTTCAACTCATTTAATCTTTATAATTTTTTTAAATTTTTATACAAAATAAAATAAGTAATTTAAAATTTTCAAATCCCAAACCAAAACTAATGTTAAAAAATTATATTATAATAATACTTTATTTAACTTTTAAGACAATATCTCATCTCAAGTCAGCATAACCAAACGATGCAGAGCCAACCAACAAAGTAGAGCCATCCCATAGATCATAGATGAGATTGGTCTCGTTTGTTTTCGTAGATGATTGAAGATGAGATGAGTCAAGGTTAAAATTAAAAGTTAAATAAAATATTATTAAAATATAATTTTTGTTTTGAGATATAAAAAAGTTGAATTATTTATTATATTTTATATGAAAATTTGAAAAAATTATAGTAATTATATAAACAACTCTACATTTTATGCCAAGTATGCTATGATAAAAATAACGTAAGGAGATTTTCCCCCACTAAGTCCAAGAAGCTTGTGGATAAAGAGAAATAAGGCCAAAGGCCCAGTGCAGGGCGAATAATTCCCAACTCGACCCACAGGAGAAGTCTCATGGACTCAACCTGTAGGAGGAATGGTGTTGCAGGGGATGAGACTCGTTGGTTTGAATGCCCCTTGAGTAGTGTTCAACCCTCAAGTACCCACCCACATAACAGGCGTGATATGCGGAGAGCCTTTGATCTAATGACAGGAGAGATTAAAAGACCATAAAGGAGATAGTATGAGAGAAGAAGGTCGGAGAACTACGTCGCATTAATGACTCCACTACTCGAGCAACATACCACATTAATAATACCGTTGCAGAACTACACCTCATTTAAAGATTCTGACACAAAGAACAGTGCGAAGGACGCGGACTTCATAGGGACATGCACGATTTGTTCCATGCAGACATATAGTATAAATAACAGATCGCAGGTACGAGAATGGCTCTCTGATCCCTACACTCATTTACTTATTTACAAATTTTCAAAAATATTTACTAACTTTGGCATCGAAGGTTACCCGACCCCTAGGTCGCCCTCTCAAAGTCGTACTCTTCTCCATCTTTTGCAGGCCCGTTATTGAAGACCTGAGTTACTAGAACCTAGCCTAAAAGTGTGCGAAACACGACGTTAACAATTAATATAACTATATCACTATAGTATCATATAATGATATGGTATTAGTATATATACTAATACTATAGTGATTTATATAGTAATTTATATATAGACTTAAAGTGGATTAGTAATTGTATTAGTATTAAGCCATAAAATGTAATTAATATACTAATATATTTATCAAAATGAATATGTTAAGAATTTATTAGGCCATAAAATGTAATTAATATATATACTTTATATTTGAAAGATATGATCAAACAAATGTTTATGTTTAAGATTTAGATTTTATGTTATAAATTATAATATAACATTATTTCATATATAATATTATATATTATATAATTAAAAATATATATATACGAACGGTCTAATTCGATATAAAAAAACCTAAAGTCAGAATTGGATTGATTTTGATTGGTTTTAAAATAGAGGAGCTAGTTTCAGACTGAATCAATCTAGAACCGGACTAAACCAACCGGTCCGATCGGTTTTCCAATTTATTTTTACAGTTGTTATTCCAAACGGAGCTATGTTAATGCCCATTCTTTGTGTAATACTTTTTACACCGGAATTACCCAATACATTATAAAAAAACTTCTTATTTATCATCAATTATTTTTTATGAAAATATTTTATAATAAAATAATCATTCTCATCGTAAATAATTTGTCATAAATATATATATATATATATATATTCTTTTTTATAGTGATATTCACGACCAAGGAAAGTCCGGCGTGCTGCTATTGTGTGCTGGTCAGCCACCAATGTCCATAGCCAGTAAGCGAGCGCGTCCTTGTTTTGTACGTTAGCGAGATTCGATAAGCTCCTATTTTTCAGAAGTAAAGTTGTAAGATACACTTTTACAAAGATTCTCCCTATTAATAAACATACTTGGACGTACAATCGAAAAAAAATAAATAAACTTTGAAAGGAATATTTGAGTTCCATAATTTTAACTAAGAGATGAAGTTAAAAAGATAACTCAGATTTTTTATAAGAGATGGATTCAGACTTCTAAAAAGAAAATAGATTCAGACTCTTAATAATAGATAGATTCACACTCTAAGCAGGAGATGGACTCACACTCTTAAAAAAAAAAAGATTTCACAATACAAATGAGATTATCATTCTAATGAATAACCTTTATAAATAGCCTATAAGAGGTAACAAGGGGAGGTATTGGAACTAAACTTGATTTACTTCTTCTTATATATATTTATTTTCATATTACTATACTAATTTTGGTATTAAAGACTCTACAGGACAACCAAAGCCGTCCCTTTATTTATTGCAGGTAATATGTATAGTTGGTGGCGTGAAATACATCATTTATAAGGAGATGTTTGAATTGAGAAATGACTTAAGATGGTTTGTGAATAATGAAATAAAATATTTTTAGAATATTATTTTTTAATATTATTATTATTTTAAGATTTGAAAAAATTGAATTGTTTATTATATTTTGATGTGAGAATTTTAAAAAGTTGTTTTGAGATTTGAAAAAAAAATTATTATATTTTATATGAAAATTTAAGAAAATTGTAATGATAAAAATTAGATAAATTGAGAAAAGTTATGAATACAAACAACCAATTAGACACGAAAGAACTCAAAGTTCACTGCAACCTTGGTTGATTTGGGATTTGTACAATCCAAATTAGATTATTCATTGTTTACTGAGCAAACAGATGATTGCTTTGTGGCTCTGTATGTCGATGACATACTATTGGCCAGTAGTAACATTTATGTTGTTCAGACTATCAAAGAGTCTTTAAGTGCACACTTTAAACTAAAGGATTTAGGTCCTGTCAAGTATTTCCTAGGGATGGAAATAGCTCGATCCAAAAGGGACATTTCCATTTGCCAAAGGAAATATGCACTGGAGTTGATATCTGATGTTGTTTTATTGGCTTCTAAGCTAGTTAATTTCCCTATGGATTCCCACTGCAAACTTTCCAAGTCTGATGGAAAATTACTTGAAGACACAACTGCCTACAGAAGACTTATAGGAAGGTTGTTGCACCTCACTCACACTAGGTCAGACATCACTTACTCAATTCATTACTTGAGTCAATTTTTAGAATCTCCTAAAGTTCCTCACATACAAGCTGCTCTCAGAATACTCAGATATGTAAAGATGGCACCAGGCCAAGGTATGTTTTTCCAGCATCATCTAAAGTTCACTTGAAAGCTTTTGCTGATTCGGATTGGGAAAATTGTCCTGATACAATAAGGTTTATTTCTGGCTACTGTGTGTTTCTTGGTGAATCGTTGATTTCTTGAAAATCCAAGAAGCAAACTACTATATCAAGATCCTCTGCAGAAGCTGAGTATCGATGCATGGCCTATGCAGTTTGTGAATTAACATGGTTAAAGTTTTTGCTAAATGATTTTCATCAGTCTCATTCTCAGCCATCTTTGTTATTTTGTGACAACCAAGTTGCACTCCATATTGCAGCCAATCTTGTTTTTCATGAGAGAACAAAATATATTGAATTAGATTGCTCAGAACATTGCATGTTTCATCTTCTCATCAGCTAGCAGATTTGTTGACTAAACCTCTTGGTTCCATTGTTTTTCATTCTTTGTTGTCCAAGATGAATGTTCATAATATATATCATTCATCTTGAGGGGGACTATTGTAAATATAAATTTTATTTTAGTCTAAGTTATAAATTCCATTTTAATCCTACTGTATAGTTTAGTTACTTTCTGTTTTTAGTCTTTTTTTAGTTTTTACTATGAGTTAGTTAACTCATTGAATATAAATAGATGGTAACTTGATGTACAGTAATACATTGAATAAAATCAGAAGTATTTTGCTTCTTTATTCTTCTTCGATCTCTACTTTCTTTATTGAAGTTGCATCAATACCCATGCATGTAACTCAATACCCAAGTATGTAACATGCAAGATTCCTTTCTTGACACAATATCTAATCAGCTTCTGTTTTGATACAGAAGATTTGTTGATGAATTATTTCCTTTATTGCAGGAGGCTGGCCACACAACCAGCAATGGCAGAGGAAGGGGTAGGGCCAAAGGTAGAGGTCGTGGGCGAGTTAGTAGAACGGTAGAGAGGGAGGTGGCTGCACACTCTGAGAAGTTTGAAGATGATTCTAGCTGGTAAAGGAAAAGAAGCACCCATTCGAAATTTTGACTTGCATGTGGGACTCGGAAAGTATAGCTGCTCGCACCGTTAGCTCATCTGTTGAGCCCGTTCTGGAAATGAAACATAAGGAATACCCTGGCTGGTCCTTATCTGACATGGAAAAAATGGCCATTGATCCCATTCAACTAGCCAACTTAAGTAGAAAAATAAATGAGGATGAGGAAGATTATGATGAAGAGGGTTGAATGATCACGTGTCAGTATTGGTACTGTTTGTATAGTTACTTACCCCAAATAGGTTGGCAGTTTATATTTTCAGATATGGAAGTAGATTTCAGGTTAATATTGCTCTGACAGAGGGTAAGGGAGTAGGAAATGGGAAGACGAACAAAAGTGCAAACACCATTGTAGGGTAGGATGAAACCGTAGTTTCTTTTGGGCATCTTTTAGACGTTAGCATTAGTATTGGTTTAAGCAAAATTTTAGTCAAAATTTGGCTAATATGCCACTTTTTGACTTTTAACTATCCATTCAAAATTTAAACTCTACTTTAGATTAGTCATTTTACTTTTTATAATAATTATATATTATTTTTTTGTAGTTTTTAGTGCATATTCTTTTATTTGTAATTTAAATATTTCTTTTATATTCACTGTCATAATTTCCAACAACATATACATCAAATATATTAAACCTATCTAACAGTCTAAATTAATTTCATTTTCAAACACAATGTATTAAAATATGAACAAAATCAGCTTCATTCTCATATCCAATAATCCAACAACCAAGAAATCAAAATATGTAAAAATTATATATGTCTACAAAAACGGAAAACAAATCTCTAAACTATGTCCACTAGAGCAATGCAAAGGCATTTGGTTCATATCTAATACCTTTATAACTTTGTTGAATGACTATAACTCATAATCAAAATAAGATGGTTATGCCTAATTCAATGCGGAGAGATTTTAGTTCAAATTAGCTATGTTTTAGCTAATACTAGCATGTCTATGCTAATAGCACAGCTTATAGCGAGCTAGTCATATGTAAAATTTAGTCAAAGTTTAGCCAGCGAACTCAAAATACACCTCACAGTAAACTCAATAAAGTTACGGTAAATTTAGCTTTCACAATTTAGCTTGAGTGAATTCAGGTGGCCAAATCTTACCAGTGAAACTGGATGGCCATTTAATTTTTTCTCATTATTTTATTGCACACTCTCTCCAATTTGGCACAAAAATGAGTAAGAAATGGAAAGCCTTTATGCGTAAAAAATTTAGCTGGTTTTTCTGTTATTTACAACAAGTAAAATGCTGAATACAGTCACCTACGTAAACGGTGCACAAACGGCTGTTGATGTAGAAAAAACAAAATGCACCGTTTCGTTTAAATACCAAAATCACGCCGCACTTCCCCCTCTGTTGGTATCCTCTGGGTTGTTCTCGATGAACCTAACGTTCAAGCTCCTTGCTTTCGGTTTCTGTTTTTTGTGTTGGTGCTGTCGGCACTTTCTGTTCCTGGTGTGATAAATTTCAGCAGCCTCTGTTCACATTTCGGCATTTCGAAATTTCTGTGTTGCGCATTGATTGAGCTGCATTATTGCATATTTTACACGTTTAAAATCAATAAATTTTAATTGTTTTATTATTTTATCATTGGTTTTAGATGGATAAATTGATTAAGAGGCATAAATCCAAGTTGTGAATTAAATTGATTAAAAGCATAGTTTATGCTTGATTTTATAACTTGTGATTTATTTGGGCAATAAATTCTTCACATGCACAACACACTCTTAATATTTTATTTTTCATCTCTTGTTTAATTTTATTTTAGTTTATTTATTTTATTTTATTTTATTTTATTTTATTTGTCTAAGTTTTATTTTTATTTTTATTTAATTTTGCTTGTCTAAATTTTATTTTATTTTATTTTACTTTATTTTTCTCTATTTTTATTTTTATTTTTTGATTTTCAGCGCAGACTAAATGACATGTCGTTTGGTCGGCAGACCAAAACGACATGTCGTTTTCACCATGAAGTAATCTGCCGTTTGAGCTAAACGACGTGCCGTTTGTCTACGGATGAAAACGACATGTCGTTTTGAACGTTGATGGTTTCACCGTTTAAGCTAAACGACGTGCCGTTTTGTCAATAGATGAAAACGACACGTCGTACAAGTCATCTTCAACCTTCGAACTGCAGCTCGATGCTACAGTGCACTCCGTGCACAGCAGCCTCGAGCTGCCACTGTGGGCCGCCCTCCGCCCACCTGAAGCCACCGGCGACACCAGAGGACGCCGGAGATCAAGTCCCCACTGCCCAGTGAGCAGCCGGCGATCCTCCACGACCAATCCGACGCCACAATAGCACCACTTCAACGCTGGCCACCCCGTACACGCAGCACCTTAATATCGTCCTCCGCCACTGCAGTAACACTCCACTGATCCTCCACAGCCATCCCCGAACCCACGACGACACCACTGCGGGTCATGCATGTTCATGCATGCAACCTCTACCACTTCAATGCTTGCTGAGAAACGGAGAAATTCTCCACAGCAGCACCTCCATCCAGCGCACATGTGGAACGTGGGACAGCATGCTGCGAAGCCGAACGTGGAAACGTGGGGAGCAGAAAAAGAAAAAAAGGAAAACAGATAAGACGGAGCTGCCGAACGTGGGAAGAACGAAGAAAGAAAAAGAAAAGAAAAGAAAAAGAAGAGAAAGAGAGAGAGGACGGGCTGGGTGCTGAGCGGAAGATAAGAAAAAGAAAAGAAAAGAAAGAAGACGCTGCGTGCAGAAGACAGAAAAAAAAAAAATAAAAGGCATGTGGGGAACAAATGCACACATGGGTGCTGAAGGCAACAGATGAAAAGCAAAGTTTCATTCTCACATTCTGGACGCACGGCAAAAGCAGGAAGAATGTGGGGAACAAGTCAGACACATGGGCAGCAAACAGCGAAGCATATATTCTTTGAAGCCTATAAATAGGCTTGAGATGAACGAAGAAAGGGGGGGCGGATGTTAGATGCCCAGTAGACTTTGGGTGGGTGAGACACCCAGTAGAATAGTTTACCAGTAGTCTGCAGATTTTTAGGAGAAAGTGCAAATGAACTGAGGGAGTTCGGTGATGCAGTTGAGAGCCTAAATGGACCAACTGTGTTATCGAACTGTTCTCCTTTATTTGTAGTCTCCACTTTTATTTTATTTTATTTGTTTTTATTTTAATTTATGTCATTTAAATTTATGCACTTTAAATTAATGTCTTTTATTTTCCAGCACTTTTATTTTCTGCAATTGATTGGTATTGTTATTAGAAACTTTGATTATCTATATATTTCTCTTGATTCATTGTGATTTCCGAATACAGTGAATGCTTGAAAAATCCCTGTGATAATTAATTGGACTTATAGATATCTCTACCATCAATCCTGCACTTTTATTTTAGATTAACAATAAAATTCATATTGTGAGTTTGATTAATTGATTAGTATTTTTAGAAACGTTGATTATCTATATACTTCTCTTGATTCACTGTGATTTCCGAATACAGTGAATGCTTGAGAAATCCCTGTGGTAATCAATTGGA
Source organism: Pterocarya stenoptera (assembly GCA_003123785.1). Taxonomy (NCBI): domain Eukaryota; kingdom Viridiplantae; phylum Streptophyta; class Magnoliopsida; order Fagales; family Juglandaceae; genus Pterocarya; species Pterocarya stenoptera. The sequence goes on from QEOT01000341.1 coordinate 491,080, forward strand.
CTTTTGAATGTCTCTACCATCAATTATTCAGACTTAACATTTGGTGATTAATTTTCTTGGGCTTAATTGATAAATCTTCCAGTTAGACAGAATCATTATTCTAGTCTAACTGAGTTAATTTTATTTTTCAGTACTTTTAATTTCCGCACTTTTATTTTATTGTCATTCAATTTTCTGTTATTTATTTTCTGCAATTTATTTTTATGTCATTTAATTTTCTTGCTCATTTAAATTTCAGTCATTTAATTTTCAGCAATTTAAATTCACTGTCTCGCACTTTAATTTCTTTAATTTTCATCACTGCATCCAAAACACTCAAACCAACCAAAAAATGAATCTGGTTCACGACCAGTAATCAACCTCTTTTCACTGCACTCTTTCATCCATTGTACATATCACTTTTTATTTTTATTTTTCCATCGTAAATATTCCCACTTTTTTTTCACGAGTTTATTTTTAGCACTTTCCCTGTGGAGACGATCTAGGAATTTATTCCTAATTACTACTCGACACGCTCCTGCACTTGGGATAGCCTTTTGTGCTGCTCATTTCCGAACGAGTCACGCATCTCAGCACTTTTGTTCATTCTCGGCATCTCAGATTCTCATATAGCTGCAATTTGCGTCTGCGAACCTTTTTTATTAGTCTAGTACTTTCGGCACTTTTATGTGGTAATTGTTTGGCAATTTCATTTGTCTTCGGCATCCTCTACATTGTGTTCTCTCTAATTTCACTCCATTTCAAGATTAAGCCAATCAAATCTATGGATGTGGGAGTTTATTGTTGTTGTTGATGGGTTTGGGAATTAATCGTTGGTGGAAAAGAAAGGAGTTGAAGTAGTTCAAGTGACCTAGCCCACCAGATCGTGAAGGATTTGGGTGCTGGTGTTTGCTTCTTGATCTGTAAATACGAGAACGGGAAAATTGCTAGAGCAAAAGTCAACAAGTTACCTGAAGAAAGAAAACGAGAAAAGTTGGGTTTTTAACTTTCGTGCTGTTTATTTCGAACAGAAAAGTAGTTTTCTAAATTACAGGTGGCTGTGTTTTCTTTCGTTTATTTTGCTGCCTTTCGTGATGAGGTTGCTGTAAATGTGAGCTTGAATTGAATTGATTTGAGCTCTTCACTGGCCATGCAATTAGATGGGGTTGCTGTAAATGTGCCGGAATAGACATACGTGTGTATATTGCCAAAGAGAGGGAGAATTGTAGAGCAGGAAACCATAAGATTTTGGTTTTGGTTTGCGCAGAAGTGTAAGACATACGTGTGGGAACTGAAGAGAGAAGCTCCTAGTTGGTCGGGTGTCAATTTCATTTTCACACCCGCCAATCATGAAGAGCCACGTAGGCATCCCAACAAGTTTCGATTTGCACCCATCTGCATTGAATCGACCTCTCCTTCTTTCTCTCCCCCTCCCTCCCCCATCTGCACTGAATAGACCAAAAAAAAAAAACTGTCCCTGCACCCTAAGTTCCAATCGATGAACGCCCTACTCCCCAAAATTCGAGTCGACGAACGTCCCTTTGGGTTTTTATCAATTCCATAATCTTTGTTAGAGACAGTTTGGGAAAGACACAAAATGTCCTAATTTAATTATTGGCCTTTCGTTCGACCAAGAAATCAAATAACGATCAGACTTAGAAGCAAATGGATAGTATCCAGACATCTCCGGTAGTTACTTGTTGCTCCAAATATATATATATATATAATAATCATAAGCAAAGATATGGAGAATGATATTATATGTCCCGTTCTGCTTAACGGCACTCTCTAGATCTCTCAAGAAGAACCATTTTGAGTTTCACTTGTTTTTGCAGGGTTGTTGGCAAGTGAACTCTAACTACTGCTCGGTTTATAAACAACACTCTTGTCAAACAAAAAACATGGTCTCTTCTGATTTTGATCTTGAGCCACTGGAGGATCAAATTACAGGCCATGATGAAAAGAAAGGTTGAAGCCGCACCATGGACTTCTTCAAGGGTCCCCTACCCACAGGGACTCCGAGCCATCATGACCAATCAGTTGAAATATTCCAAGGTTATCCAGACCAAGTCAGTAATTTTCTCATGGACAAACGGCTACCTCCAATGAAATTTTCTAAGGTCACAGAAACTACTTTGGAATGTTGATCCATTAAAGCAGACATATAACATCCTCTCAAAACACCGGTGAAGACTGGAAGGACAAGCAAACTGTTGCCATCAATATTGATATGGTCGACAGCAAATTACTTCTCGCTGAAGGTGAACCCGATTCCATCATTAGTTGTTCATCATAGATCAAAGATCCCAACTCATGGAATAAATTCTCCTTGAAGCCAGAGAACATTGCAAGCACCTGTCATGAATACTGGGGGAGGAGGAAAGAGGGAAAAGAGAGAAGTGGGTTACCTGGATGCTTGTTTATTGTAATTGTTATAAGTCATATACGTGCTTATTTTTTACTCGTTGGTGTGAATACAAAACTTACACCTGACCGGCCTGAAGGCTTTTTCTGAACTGAATGTAGAGTTTTTACAGAAAATTTTGATAGATGCAGGAAATTAGAGAAATGAGCCATATCAATTCATCATTATAATTTTTTTAAATTTTAACATAAAATATAATAAATAATTTAATTTTTTTTAAATTAAAAAAATAATATTATTAAAAAAATAATATTTTAATAATATTTTATTATCTCAATCCAATTCATTTTAATAATTAAATGCAGTTTCAATCTAATTTTCTTTTCATTTTCGTTATTTTATTTTTTAAAAATATCAACTGACGTGCCTGACCGACTGACGGCGTAACTTTTTCTTCGAAGAAGGAGCCCCCCATTACTATCTTTTTCTTCGAAGACAGAGTGCCCCTCCTAAACTTCGAACACCACCACACTCTCTGTGTCTTCCACCCCCCACACTAACGTTAAAGAACAACCTGGTAACTTTTTCATAGGTTGTTGTATAAATACATGAGCGTACCTCTTTCCATTTCTGCCACGTTAAGATAGCACAACAGTTTCTCGAAAAAATGCACTTTTCCGTGGACTTGAGATATGCCTTCGTGCCACCCATCGGCCTCGCCCTTAGGTTTCTATTATCAGTACAGGACAGCTCTTGGCCTCAAAATGGCTACTCCAAACTTGAATCCCTTGGCCTTCCCATGTTTCACCTGACAATATTGATCGTTGTCAGTGTCATCCTTCTCTGTCTTGTGATCTCACTGAAGTTTGATCTCACAGTGGAGAGGTTCAGGCTGCAGACAGGAGATGTGTCAGGTCCGTTGACTATATTACTGCTGGCCACACTCATTTTGCCGTTCTCACTATTCTGGTTTGCCTATTTGATGCTCTTGATCTTGTCTCCTTGTTCTGGGCTCATTTTTTATCAGCTCAAGAGCTTTGAATACTGGCTTTGTCACGCTTTCAGAACCACTCTCTTCTGCAATATTATTCGGCACCAAGAAGAACCAGAACCACCTCTACCTCAAGTTGGCATTCAACTGATCATTGGAGCTGAAGGGATCAATAATGCTTAGGAAAGAACTCAAGTCAACCCGCCCCCGCCCCCGCATGAGTGGTGCAGGGTAGCCCGTCCGCCCATGCCGGGGCAGGGCGGAAACCGGGCGGGGCAGCGGGGGCGGGTACCCCCTGCCCACCCCTATTTTAAAGTGTATTTGATCTACGTTTAAGACAGTACGTAGATCAGGATGTCCTTGCAAGGAATGCTTAAAATTAAATAATCTAATCTTACCATATCAAAATTATGGAGGTAAATGTAATAAAATTGTACACGTGGAGCATCTGAAAATAAGGAACAGGTATGAGCTTTCTTTGGTTAATTTTTTTTAGCAGCTTTGATTGAGGTTTACTGGGGTTTCAGTAGATTTTGATGCTTTCTAAGTTTGGATCCTCTCTATTATTCTTATGTATAGGGTCCATTTGGGATAAAACAATTTTCTGTTTTTAGTTTAGTCCCCTTTTGTTTTGGTAGATGATATGAGATAAAATGAAATGAGTTGGGATTAAAATTAAATAAAGTATTGTTAAAATATATTTTTTAATATTATTTTTGTTTTGAGATTTAAAAAAGTTGAATTTTTTATTTTATTTTGTATGAAAATTTGAGAAAATTATAATGATTAGATAAGATGAGTTGAAAGGAGTTGTAAAAATCATCAACTAAGATCTTTAAGTGAGTTTTTATTTAAAAAAAAAAAAAAAAAACAGTACAACCAAGCCATGTGTCCTGAATGCAGTATACAATCTTAAAACTGTTTGGGTAAAAGATATTTTTGAGAATAATTTTTCAGATATTATCTTTATATTTTTATATATATATTTGTGAACGTGGTCAGACATGGAAAATATTTGTAAGAAAAATTTAAAATACTTATTTTTGGTTTTTGAGGAAGGGATTGGATTCTTACATGTCTAGAAAGAGAACTTTCGGTGAGTTTTTTGAGCTTTCTGAAAGCGATTCTGATCTTCTTCTTTTTTCCTGTTTTTTTTTTTTTTTGTTTTTCGTTTTAAAATAATGTCAGATAACATTTTAAAATATATAAATTTTTTACACTTTTCTTAAGAAAGTGGAGCTAACCAAAAACTTTTATTTTATTTTTAATGCAAATCACAAATTTATCATTTTTTCTAAAATAAATTTACATTCATGCCTAAATGTTAAAACTGCAAATATCAACTTTGTTCCTTTCTATCATAAAATGAACTTAATAATTAATGAGTTTTGCTACGTATAAATAAATTTACATACCAACCTATATATTAATGTTTTTATCTTCATATTCTAAATTCAAATTAATATTATTTTTAATAAAATTTACTTTTTGATCAATCAAATTGAATGAATAGACATATTAATACAGAGAATCACTTATAACTAAATTTTTTTATAATTAATTTATTTTCTAATTTTCTAGAAAAAAGTAATCTGACAGTTCTTTATAGATTTTTGGTACGCACGCACTCAACGCACCCATATATAGGATCATTGATTCGGTTCGTCTTCTCTAATTTTCCTTGTTCGCGGCGAAGTTACCAGAGTTCATGGAGGTCGTACCTGTGGAGAAAGATGAATCGAAGAACTTCAAAACGCTGTTCTCATTCTATTCCAGCTATCTATGGAACCGAGTGGTCGGTTTCTTGCCCACTTCAGCCTCTAGTTTTCTCGGGAAAATCTCATATCTCTGTCGCCAAGCAGCTCGCGCCCGGTTCCGGGGGCGCAGAGAATGTCTTCCCCTCCCGTTGGCTTCTGACTCTCTAGACTCTTATATGTATGCTACCTCTTCATTCTTTTTCCAATTTGTTTTACATTTATTTTTTGCATATGTCTTGTTTGGCTGCCGAGAAAGTGGATGAAAAGTATTTCGGATTTGGCATTTTATCTTGTTTCCAGGGGTAATGAAAAACTCTACCAAATTGGGTTCAATACTTCTCGCTATATACGCTGCCATTTCGTAAAGTTCTTGTTTTGAATTTTCTTTTACATTGAATTGCTGTAAGTGTTCATTCTCTGTCAGGTTTTAATAATTGTATTGTTGTACACTTTGAGTGGTTGTGTAACGCCCGATGCTGGAGGGCCAGAGAGTTAACTCTTGTTACCTGATAGTCAATTTCATCAATGCTAATATATTCTCCAAATCCAAATATATATTTCCAAAGACTCCAAATCAAACATAAATTCCTCTAATCTGATTAACTACACATACTTATCTGTCAGTTCCTCAATACAATAAACCAAATAAAATAGATTTATTGCTCCACATATCTCAAATAACATAGTAAAATAAACCAGAGTTTACATAAGTTTCTATAAACCACCTAACATATTGAAACCCATCTACTGAATAAAATAAATCCACCAACAGCAACAGTACCCCGAGTTACTCAACTACTATCCTCAAGCTAATCTTGCCCACGCAATCTATTATTGGTCCCCAGCTGAACCATCAAAGTCATGTGAAATATTGTGAAGATAAATGGGTGAGTTATCAACAACTCAATTCAGAGAACATATACTACTAGTATGTAAACATGAGCATTTACAGAGTTTAAAATGTGGAACAAAACATTTACTTTCAGAATGTAGAATCGAAACATGTTATAAAATATCAGAGCGAAACTTTCAGAAAACATTCTAATTCCAAAAAAAATCCTTTGGCATATCAGAAATTGAGACATCATCTTCATATCATATTGGAGCATTACATCGGGATAGAAACTATGTTTAATCCCCTGTGGTAGGGTAAACCACTATTATACCCATGACGAAGCTGTATGCTACTATTATACCCGTGGCTGGGCTATATATCATGTTTAACCCTTGTGGTAGGGTTATAAACCACCATTATATCCATGATGGGCCGTATGCCACTATTATTCCTGTGGTGGGACTGTATATCACTATTATACCCGTGACTGGGCCATATATCATGCTTAATCTCTGTTGTAGGGTTATAAACCACCATTATACTCGTGATGGGGCCGTATATCACTATTATACCCTTGGCGGGGCCGTATATCACTATTATACCCGTGGCAGGGCTTTAATGGAAACAAAACAAAAACAACATTGGAACCAGATTATAATCAGATTCAAAATCAGAAATTCATGCCAAGGTTTTCAGATGAAAAATCGTATCAAAACAGAGTACTGAATAGCTTTAGATAATTTCACATATTCTAAATAACATAATCAATGCATCCTCATTTAATCAAAGCAAAACTTTTTTACATCTCATATTCGCATTTTTTCGGAGATAAAAAATAGAATGTTAAAATAAGCTCATGTCTACACCAGTCATGACAGACAATACTCTCTTTATTCAAATTTCATAAGTATGCAGAACATATATCTGAGGTTATTTTTAGGTTTCTTTTCAAAGCAAGCATGCATATTTTTAAAATCAACCTCATTTCATTTCTTTTATACAAAGTCTAGTATAGGAACCCCACTTACCTGACTCTGGTAGTGTATTCTCTATGTTTTGGGACTGTAGTCTAGCTGTATCACGATAACCTAAATCAGAAATATTTGTACACGAGTTATTAACTCATACCAGCACATAACTTAGCTAACTAAATTCCGTCATCCTAAGAATAGAGCAAAACAAGTTTATAAACACTTAAATTTATAAACAGCCCAACAACCTCCTGACTTAACAGTTAACCAGCCATGAATATCAATCCCAAATATACAACATCAACCCAAAGAGCATATAAATCCAAGACCACTCATCAACTCAACACCCCACATAACCAAAACAGCCAACTCATTGACTCCAAGCATCCACACCACTTACCACATGTCCAACACAACCAGCCCAAAAAGCATCATCTTACAAGCAGCCAAGAACAACCCCGGACAGCTACCTAATTCCACCCCGTACAGCCACCAATCAACTCCATCCACCACACATCAACCCAAGTCACTACACTTTAACAATTAGAAAAGGCATAATACAACCAACATCTCCAACTCTATTAATTATCAGTTTCATCATATAAGTAGTGACAGAATTATCTTCCAAAACTCATTAACGTATAGATTTCCTAATAACAGCATAATCAAAAAACTAAAGTTTGAATTTCCTTACCCAAATTCCGTTACTGTGATAAAATGAATTCGATATCGGGATGAGGTTGTCTAAGACTAATTTCAATGCCCTGTGATACCAAGTAGTGGTGTTAAAAATGAGATTTACAACTGTGTTTAAAACACGCCAAAATAAATTATGTGAAGCTAGGCCATGTGATGTAACATACCAAGAGAAAAACAGCTAACGTGGCTGAGGTGAACCCATGGTAGTGCAACTTCAGTATCGGCACATGGAAGCAGCACAACGGTAGATCACGATGGCTAAAGCCATACAAAGGTGAAGAGATGAACATAGAGAGAGAGATGAAACTTAGAGAATGAATGAAGAGTGGGCTTACCGGCGTTAACTGTGCGTACAGAGAAGGGCATAACCCAAGATTAGTGGCCTTGATGTACAACTCGGAAATGGGCGACGGCACACACAGCTACAGTCAAATGGAGGTGAAGTGGTAAGGCCTATGGTTTTGTTTCATCACAATCCAAATTGCCATTAGTGTTCAATTAAAACAGTGTGTGTGGAGTATGGCAGCAGATCGAATGGAGATGAGAGAAGAGAGAGTATCCGCGGGGAAAATTAGCCCAACGGATGAAGAGATCAGTTGTGGAAATGGGGGTTTGAGTGGGGTGTTTGAATGAGACCAGGGTGGAGGTTACAGAGACATGGGAGAGGAAATCGGAGATAGAGGGAAAATGAAAATCAAAAGGGGAAGGGAAAGGGAAAATTGTCAAGAGTGGGAGAAGGGAGGAAGAAGAGAGTGTAGGGAGCTTACCTAAACGGCATCGTTCCGTGGTGCAGGCTGCCATTCTTGCGGGCCTGGGCCTGGGCCTGGGCCTGGGCCTGGGCCTGGGCCTAGGTATTACAGGTTGTAGATATATTTTTTTTTGATAGGTAAAAATATTATATATATAAAAAAGGAATAACCAAGTACACTGATGTATACAAGAAAATACCTTGCCCATTGACCCCAATGACCCAAAAAATCCGTAAAAAACAATCGAAAATACACCAAGCCTGACCCCAACCCCTTGTTTCCCGTAGAACTAAAACGCTACTCAAAAACCCAACCCTAACTAAAACTTCACTATGTCCTCCCTTTGGACTTCCCTCTAGATGAGCTACCACTCTTAGTGTCATAGTTGATTGCCCAATGCAGACGCTGTAACTCCCTGTTTTTCTTGAAGCTTGATTTGGTTTCAAGCGCATGGCTTGCCTCAATCGTAGTGATTAATTCTTTGAATTGGTCTTCACATCCTCCATGTGAAATTCCCACAAATTGCTGAATCTCACTAACTTTAGGCAGAATCCAATCTGCTATTGGGGGAAGAGAGACCAAGGGAGCAACATTATCCCCAGACACAGTATCCAACTGCACTCCCGACTCTGGACGTTTCTCTATACAAGACACCAATGCCAAGCTCAATGGTTCTCCAGCAACTCCATCGGTTCTCTCCAATGGTTTCAGGCCCATTCGAGATTCTGGGGTGATAGCAAGTTCCTTCACCTCTGGAGTGGTATCAAATTCTACATCTCTTTCAGACCTCGGCAATACACCATTTTCGTTCAACTCTGACGAGGGAGCCATAGTTTCTTCAGGGACCAAAGGTGTAACCAGAGGCGAATGACATTCCATTACTGATGTCTCCACGCCGATACCGGATGTAGACCCCACTTCAAATATTCCAGATTTCCTTTTGACCCTCCATACTCTCCTGGATCTGGTTATAGGGACAGGACCGAATCCGATTTTTCGTTTTCCTTTATTTAAAAGGTTAGGGCCCGTCTTGTTTCTTACAACCCTGTTGTCTCCAGCTGAAAGTAGGTTTATTTTCGTAGACAAGCAAGCTATTGCTGCCTTCAACTCGACCAATTGGGTTTCCATACCCTTTAAGGAATTGTGCATTTCTACAAGCGGGTCTTGAGGGATGATTTGCAAACACCCCCCATTCTGAACTCCCGAAGCATGACCCGTCTTCAAAGCAGTTGCATAGGATCTCCTCGACACCGAGGATGTACTTGGGTCTTTCTCTTCCAAGCTCTCTTCCGCGCCACCTACATGTTTGCTATAGCCCCTCTGCATTTGATTTGGAGGGACTGGCCCCCCTCCAGCATCTCTTTGTCCATCCACAGGACTGGAAAAGTCATACAGTACCTCCCCCATTCTTCTCCAGCCACTGCCCCCTCCTCAGGGATGAATATAAAATTCCTCCTCCCACCACCACCATACTCCTCCACTGCCATATAACGTCCTCGAGGATTCGAGCAGCGATGCGCCGTGAAAGTACGTCTGCCTTCCCGGACAGTGGAGTAAAAATCCCGATTCTCATTTGTGCACAGGGTCATGGCCTTAGCCAGCCATTTTATTGTTGTTGAACCCAGAACCAATTTCCAAATCACCCTTCGACTCCTCTCAGTAATGCCCAACATATTCCCCTCCTTCACGAGTGTAAAGGATTTAGATTCTATGACCAATACCTTAGAAAGACCCATTCTGAGCCCAACAGCCCCAACACCCAGTCGGCACCTGTTCAGCAACCCAACGTCATCTCCGTATGAAGAGATACGGCTGTTGGGCTATCACCGACTCACCGTAGCCCACTGAGTCCGCAGCACAACCACCGGATTACTTTGGAACAGTCCGTTGAAGCAGTCTGTCGGAAGCAGTCCGTTGAAACAACAGAAAAGCAGCAAAAAACTCCCAGTCGCCGAAAAAATGACGTCGGAGGCCCCACAACTAAGTCGTCTGGGTCTGTCGTTCAGGTCTGTGGCGGTGTCGAAAATGACGGCGACAGATTGACTCTTCCGATAATGAAATATCAGAGGAGCCAGTTTTCCGGCGAGGGCCGATGCCGGACGACCCTCTGCGAGGACGCCGGGGCCTGTCGGCCTCGTCTGTGACGGCGGTGTGGTGTTACACGCCGGTCGATGGTGGGTGGGGTGTGGCGGCGGTATAGGTGGGTAACGTTTCTCTCTCGGCTCACTGTTCACTCACGGGTCCAATATGATGTATCCCTAAAACAATTTAAAAAATAGATATAGATAGCCAGCATTCATTCATTAACCATTTTCGGGTTGTAGATATATAACTGTTTAAACTTATGGGTTAGGAATGCTTATATAAGGTACTGATGGGTTTCGTTTTTAATAGTCAGTGCCTTTGAGATTTCTTCCAGTGCATGATGAGTGTTCTATGTGCCTTTTTTTTAAATAAGAAAAAAAATTAGTTGGGATTTTTATTTTGATTCCTATGAAATGCTGAAATGTCTTTATGTGGCCCGCATTTTGACTGAAGGTAAAGTTTGTGAAACTGATGTCTTTAACTCTTCAACAATTTGATATAACTTATTTACTCAGAAAATGGATTCGTTTGCTTACAAAGCATGCTACGTTTGATAAAAATAAGTTTACTTTTTTGGGAAGAAATTAAACTATTGGTTAAATGTTCTGCACACCAGGGTTCTGAGGAAGCCATCTAGAGTTTATGATGTTTTGGAAGATATTTTAGAGCATACGCTTTTCAATTTGCATAACATCCAGAAGAATTTGCAGTTTTGGCAATCTAGGGCGGAGGTTAGTAAATTATATGATGTATCCCAACTGATAGTGTAGGTTACCCATGAACTTTTAAGTAGTGTTATCTATTTTGTCCTCATTTTTTCTGAGTTTATTTCAGGGATCAAATGCTCGTAAAATGTACTTTATGATCTTTGAGAGAGGGCCGCGGGCTTTTATTCGTGGAACAGTTAAGTTGATACGTGTATGTGTTGCCGAGGGTTCTTCCATGCAGCATCTGTGCCATTCTGCAGCATCTCACATATCTGAGAGAATAAAAGTCTTAAGTTGCTTACGATCTGAGCTTGCTATATTCTTGGCTCAGGTTTGCTTAACCTCATTCTTGTTTCATTTTAAGCATCCAAAGAGTATTGGGTTTTCCATTTTTTATAAGTAAAAAAAGTATCAATCAACACAAAGGATGCACCCTAGTTTGCAAGATGTATAACAAGAGAGTCACCTATCTAGGATTAAAAACAGACACGAGAAAGTCATGAAATTGGACCATCTTGAGATAGGATTTTTGCCTTCCAGCGAGATATATTTTGAACACTTTTTCTTTTATCCCTCTGAATGATGACGTTTTGGACTTGTGGAAAAATATGGGGAGTCCTAGATGTTCGGTGCCAAGTTGTGGAGGTTAAGAATTGCTCTTATCTCTCCTTTCTTATTGTGGGGTGCATTCTGGCTAAAACAAATTGCTGACTTCCTTTCATTTAAGGCTTGGCCTGGCCAGGAGCAGCACGTTTGTAAACACTCCTTAGGGGTTTCTACTTCATCTCTGTTTGCCCTGCTAAATAGAATCATCATCAGCAAACAATGGTGAGAACTTCAACTCCCAGAATTAAGACGAATGGTGATTGAGGATCTCCTTGTTGCAAACCTTGAGTAGGTTAGAGGCTGTCAGAGGAAAGCATGTATTTTAAAGTAATAAAGTTTTGAGCTCCTTGAGGGTCCGTTTACCATCCTCAAAACTCCTATGGTTTCTTTCTCTCGAAACTCACCTTCCTTGGTGTTGCACTCCATTGTGATCAATCTGGTTATTGGCTGTTGGGAAGGGAATGAAAGGGGATCCCTTTTCCTCTTATTCCCTTTGGTGAAGAGAATTAGTGTGAAAAAGGAAAGATAATCGGTTGGTTTATGGAGGAAACCTAGGCCTCAAAACACCAACTGTCAAGTATAAAGCTCACTGCTTTATATGTGATAGCATGTAATCTTATATAGATTATGGCTTAACGGAATGATAACTACAAAGAACAATTCTCAAGTACTAGTGTTTATCCGAAAGGATAAAAGTACACATGAATTTAAAATAACTTAAAGATAAATGATAGTAATAAACAGATTCTAAAATAAAAGTGAAATGCTTTAGCCACAAAGAGAACCCATAGAAGTAAAACCACAAGCTAATGTGATATGATGCGGTACGTTAGATTGTAAATCTACTTTTATTGTAAAGTAGATCTAATGTATCATATGAAGTTTTGTCAGTTTGTGGGTGTATTTTTGTAGAATCTCTTTGTGGCTGTAGCTCTTCTCAAAATAAAATACTTCTCGCCAGGACTTATTCCCAACGATGTGATCTTTCTACTGCCATGTGAAAATGTCCCATGCAGATTCTCTGTTCCTAACTTCTCTGTCACCTTCCCAACACTAGGTGGGTAGGAACAACCTTCCATACTGCTGTAATTTGTGGGCTTCCTTTTAACCATCTATGTGAATAAAAAAAGACTCGCGACCCTTTTGTGTATGGCGCAAGCCAAAATAACCACGTCTGAAGAAATCACCCTACAAAGCATTAGGCACCTCATGATGGAATAAGAGATGGTCAACAAACTGCCCACTCCTCTTGCACATTCATGTTACACCTAAGGTTATATTGAGAATATGCATAACTCACATAGAGTGGGTAGGCTAATAAGTTAGTCATGAGTGCTAGTTCTATGTTGGCTACTTACTAGGTGAAATTGGGTTTTATAAGTGACTAAGGAAGTTTTAAAGTGACTAGACTTTTTGGGGTTATAGCTTAAATGTGGCTAGCGCTTTCCCTAGGTCGTTGCATGCGGCATCAATCATGTTTTGATTTGGAACCCGTGTTATGGGCCCACTATGCGTTGGCTGCGCTGGCCATATCTGAGTTATACCCCCAAAAGATTACTCAATTTGAAGTGTTTCTAGAATCACTTAGGTGGTAGCATGTGGTATGATATGTCATGTAGGCTTTATGGTACACTTACCATAACTGATGAAATTCCTATTTACTGATAAAAAAAATGAATATTCTTTTGTTGGTAGATAAAAATATTGAAAAGAAAAAGAAATCATTAAATTATGTCCCATGTACTTGGGCTATACCTTCTTTTCTTATGAACAAAACTTCTTGATTACCTATCAAAAAGGAAAAAAAAAAAAAAAACATTAAATTCAAGGTCAAGCTTAGAAGTGAAAAAAACCCAGCTAGAGTATATTATTCAATATTCTACATATTTAGAAGAGTATTGTTGGATTAGCAAGCCATTTTTTGTTTCCAGAATTCCTTTTGGCCGGTATTATGGCATTCTCCCTAAAAGATCACTATAAAAGAACTTACCAAAATGAAAAAAAAACCTACACATCATTTTCGTCTGAGGGTATAAATATAGTTGATTTTTTCCGCCTCAGATATATATTTTTTTGATAGGTAATCAAGAGAAAGTGAGTTATTAATTTCTGTCTCAGAATAATGAGCCATCGCATATACCTCTCAAATTACATCAAACTGAAAGATGATCTTTTTTCAACACTTTTTTTTTATCAGTAGATCTTTTTTCAAAACTTTGCTTGGTGTAACTTCATATAAAGGGATATATAGACACGATTATGCTAGCTTAGCTAAATTTTCATGTATTACCTAATAACTTCATTTATTTCTTGTCTTCCTTTTCTTCAAGAGTCTATAATCAGACTTTTATTCAATTTCATTTATAGATTTACGTGGAAGTTGATAGATTTGGGGAAGAGAGAGTGACGGATCCAGAGACTTCATTGTCTGCATTATTGGCCACAATTAATGGTCTATTTTCAAATTTAGAGGCATCAATTGGACATCTCCATGCAACTTGTCAGGTGACTATATAAACATAAGAATCATGTTTTTCATCACCATCTTGTGGTGATCACTGTTTGCTTTTCCACTATTTTCATTTGTTTGATTGTAGTTACCATGCTGTATGCACGTGTATAAATTTTCTATTATTCTTTGCTATACATGCAAATTTCAATTTTTAGTTTTTCCCTCTTATTCAATGATTACTTTGCAGAGGGATGCTCCTGTTGAAGGCGGCTACTCGGGCCTGCTAAAGTTTGAGAAGCTACTCGGAGTAAGTCAGGACGGCTCTCAGTGGACTGATTGTGAAGTTGGAGATGCTATCAACTTGATTTATCGAAATATTCAAAAACTCGACTCTTATTTATCTGATCTTGTAAGAGCTTCTGCCATATTTGATGCTTTGCAAAGAATTTGTTCTCAGATTTATTGGAATGATATTTAACATACTGTAGCAAATGATTATCTCATAAAACTTGTGTTTGTATTTTTTTATTTCCTTATTTTGGTTGGGGATCATCCCAGAATTTGGTTTTGATAAGGAAAGTGATCATCCTATAAATTTGTAGTACCTGCTTATATGATCTTTCATAAACTTTTAGTACCTGCAAACTATGGAAGCCTTTCCAAAAATGAGTGATTTCTATGTTGAATACTTGTAGAAGAAAAATATGAAAAGTGCAGTTTGCAGTGGTTCACTTTGATTTGTGTTGGTCTTCTGGATCACATTAGCAGTTCACTTTGATTTGCTTCTGATTTGTGTTCTAATTCTGGATATCATTATTACAACATTTTTTCAACATCATTTAAGGCATCAATGTATATCCTAAGTTTGGGCTTTGATATGCTGAAATGCTATATATATCAATGCAAATTCATCATTCAAACTTCCTCTTAGAGCACGGAGCTAATATTGATTTTTGGTATGATATCTAAATGTCTTGTGCGATTGAATACCGATGCAGTTGATCCTGTAGTGACATTTTGCAACATGTTCTGTATTTTAAGATATTTGTATTACTTGCTATATTGTTTGATTCAAGTTTGTTAATTATTTTGACATTTAATTGATTTTTTCCCTATATTCTATTGATTATATTTGGTTAGTACTATGGATTTTCTGCTAGTGATTAGTATACATGTGTGAAGTTGTGTGATAGCATTGTAATGTGAAACTTAGGCTTGATTGTGGAGCCTCCTTCGGTTTGGTTTGTAAAGATTATGGTGTTTCCATTCCCTTTCATGTTATATAAAGTATAAAATTGACTGAGCTTGTTCCAAATGGTATTTTAAGTCATAGTGGGTGCTTCGATATGGAATGCGTAGAGATAAAAAAGACCTGCAAAGGAGAAAGCGCTATTTTAGATCGACATACACATTAAGAGATGAAAGTTAGGAGAGCATATGGTTAGCTATTGAAGTAGTCTTCTTCGTAAATGATGGATACCAGGTGCGGTTTGTATTGACCAGTGCAATCATGAGCACGTTAAGTATCCTGTCTTGGGTGTACATTTCCAAGAATGAAACTCATGGGAATTGATGGAGGTCCACAAAGCTAGGGAGCATGTGGTTTTATTCAATTCAAAATGAAGAATCGTACTCAGGCTTGACATGTTGTGAAGCCATGTTTTCAACCTTTACGTTGTTCTATCATTTTTTAAACATTTATATAAAACGTTGAAATTTGACTATTTATGCTTTTTGGGTTATATATAAATAGGAATCTCTGAGAAATTTTCCGAAGAATCCATAAATGTGGTGAAGTCATCATTTTTCTATAATTTGTTAACGAAGTATTATGTAAGAAACTAAAGCAACCTTATTTGAAGTCCAACCACATGCTTCATTTTGCAGCTAATGGCTTTCAAGTTTTCTAGCAGGGGGCATTGAAGTCAGACTACTTGTTTCTTCTTGGGGTGGAGTGGTTATTTGGGCACGCCATTTAGTGGGGATGATATAGGTGTTTCCGAGTTGGTTGGAGGTTTGGGGTGTAAGGTGCTCTGCCTACCTGGAGGTCTTCGGAGTTGGTGTTGGGTGCACTGTTCAACGCCCAAACAATGTGGAACACTTCATGGAAAGATGGAGTAAAGATTGGTTAGCTGGTGAAATTTGTACTGATCTTAGGGTGAGGATTATTCTTACCAAAACACCTTACTGAGTTTTTCTATGTATTTCCTATATCTTCTTACAATGTCTACCCGCATTTCTAAGAAATGGCAAATACGAAAAAGGGATCTTGTCGGAGTTGGGGTTGGTGAAGAGGTCCGATTTCACTTTGTGGATTGGAGTGGCGTGTGTAGTCCTATTATGTGCAGCAGTTTGTGGAAGTGCAAAAGATGAGAATATTCAGCTAAGTTATGTTTAGAAATTGGCTTTGGACATATAACGAGAAGGGGGACCAATTTGGAGGTATTCTGAGGACAAAGAGTGACTTTTGGAGAAATGTTATTGGACTGTAGCACTAGTAAGAAGGCATGATTGATGCAGCCTAAGCGAGATCATCAGAAAGGATTAGAAGCTGTCTGATTTTACCTCAGTTTGTTGCGTTTGGAGGAACCTGTAGTTAGAGCATGGGATTAGAAATTAAGTGGGCATTTCAAGACTGGAAGGTTATAAATTGTGGACTCATTATTTGAGTCGTTTCAACTTAGTTTTGCTAGGAAAATGGCTTTGATGTACAGTGAGAAAAAGGGGGGGAGGGGTACTTTGAAGGTATTGTAAGGGGAGTGAATTTTGGAGAATTTTTATCGTACTGTAGCACTTGTGAGAAGGCCAATTGATGGGGAGCAGGTTTTGCACTAGTGAGGTATTGTGACATGCCCGCACCAATCCATATCGGATGTGTCTGCAGCAGATTGAAATTTCGTTTTGAAGTATCCTTTCTTCCAGAGGTTATTTGGCTTGAACTAAGTAGTCAGACCTTTGATGGAGGAGCATTTCTTGTTTAACAAGTGCAAAGGTTTATATTTAAAATATTGTAAGAATGACTTCACTATTTTGGGCAATCTCCCGTCTTAATTTTCTGTATTTTCGAGGTTGGTTATATTTATTAGTGCAATATTTAAGAGGATTTCTTGTACACTTCCCGTTTACTTTTAAGCATCCATCCTTAATTCTATTAAATATTTTTCTACTGATATCAAACGAAAAGCCTGCAATATCCAGTATGAGTGTTGTGGAAGCGATTTGATATGCATATAATGTGTATGTTTCATAAATGCACATGATGTTGCTTAAATGGACTGGCCACTTTTAAATAATTCTTTATTAATTGAATGTTACTTATTAGGTCAAACAGGGATATCATTAAATTGGTTTGAATATTGTGGGATGTTTGATAGCAGAATAATTATTCAAAGTTGCGTCTGCCTGGGTGAGTTTGTGTGATTGATAGGCTTATGTGTTGGTTTATTGCGTAGTTTGATCAGGTCCGAGACATGATTTGTGCTTGCATTTTCTTCTCTTAGGTTGCCAAACATCAGAAACCCAGAAAGATAACTTTACACTGGGTCCGCTACACATGTGGTGCAGTTGGCCTCTCCATTTGTTCTTTTTGGGTCCTACAGCATAGTAGTTTGATGGGAAGTCCTGACATTGACAACTGGATTCGTGAAGCAAGGGACTCTACTGTTAGCTTTTTCAAAGATCATGTAGAGAAACCGGTACGTTCGTACTTGCTGTATTTTACTATGTTGCTTTCAAAGTAGCAGTTACATGTATGTGACTTACTTTTGTTTTCATGAACTTGCAAAATTAGATTTAAGGTGTTCATTCATTAATAGGTGACAGATTCATAGGCAGAGGAAAGGAATACAAAGGTCCAGCCCTAGCAAAAATGTCCCGTGGTGAAATTATATCCCTCACTAAAACAGAACTTCCCACTGCCAAATAACGGAATATTTTCGTGATTCTTGCATGATTTTCTTGTATATTTTCCTATCTCTAGATATGCGTCTCTCTTTATACAACTGGTGTACTTGGATTAACCATTCCAAACTTTGTAATGAAATCTTGGTTCTTATAAAAAAATAATGGAACATTTATCACATCAGGTGTTGGGCAGTTTATTGAAAAACGATGGTGTCGATTAAAAATTATTATTATTTCGTCTTTACTAGTCACAACAGCGGCTGTTGAAGGGGTTTCAGAAATGAATATAGTCAAAATCAATTGTGCAACTGGTGGGGATCAGTAATTGAATGATATTCTAGTTACATATTTGGAGCAAGATAAATCCAACTCCATTGACTGTGGGGAAATTGCAACAATTTCAAAATAGAAAAAATCATTGAGGACGACTGAATAAATTATCATCGTTTGCTCAAGCTCCACCCATCCTATATAACATGGTGCAGTTCTTTAATTCATAATTGAATATTTTTTTTATAAGTATTCATAATTGAATATTTTTACTTAATGCTTGCATAATTTTTTAAATCCGTAATGCATGCTAGTTAATTATGCTTTCTTATTGACTTTCTTGTACTCATTGAAGTTGAATCCTTGCTCGATAATTGAATAGGTGATAAATTGAGCTTACTGTTCTTCTTTAGACCCTCATTTTGGGACAGTTGTATATCTGTCCTATTTTGTTGCTATCAGTTCTCTTTTGTTTATTCTTTGTGCATTACATTGTTTATATATCTATGGGGTTTGAAATTCTCAATGCTCAACTCAAATCTTTTTACAGCTTCGGTCTATTAGAGATGAACTTTTTGATACATTTAGGAAGAGGCACAAAGGTGTCATGGAGCCTGAAGAGGTGCAGTTAACTTCTAATTCCTTGCGCAGGTTATTGCTTCTATTTCCACATTGTTACCTTTCCCATCATGCACATATAACATTTACCTCAGTGATGTCCATAAAAAAAATTACCTCGGTGATGTCTCAAAAGGGGTTTGGTAAACAGTGATTTTATTGAGAATCTCTAAGTGCGTGCTCCCATTTTAGTATGTACAGCGTTGCATCAAACTTCCATGTTTTTCCATAAAGTGTCCAATAAAAAATTGACATTTTGTAGAGAAAATATTGAATGACTTTGATCCTTTCTAAAGAAGTAAATTTCTATATTTGATGTAAGTCATCCCATTTATCTTTTTGTCCATCAAATTGTACGTATTTTTTAGCTGAACTTTCCTTCATCATGGAGTGCTAGGGGGATTGCATTTATAGTTGATATATGATTTTGCAGTGAACATAATTTGGGTTTCATAGATAATGTTTTACTCTAACCTTCACACATTTATCTCTTTGCTTGCAGAATGCTGTTGACATTCGGTGAGCAGACCAAAGGTCAAAAGTTCCCAGAGAATGCATCAGATCAGGAATTGCTGGAAATAGTGATGGAAAGGTGGTTTGTCTTGCAGTGCTTGCTTATTTTAGTTACTTTGTAACTGTATTTTCTATTAGGTGCTTCAATATGATTGGAGAACTGTAGTAGAGAATAGTTTTGTCCTACTTGCCATTTTGAGGTTCCATTTATTTGCAATGGATTTTTTTCTTGAAACATCTTTCATTTGTTTCAGTATTGAATAAAATGAAAAATAGATTAAAATGTTTGGGATAAGGTTGTATTTGGGAAATTTACTTAGAAAATAGCTATAATGCTTTTAATAGTAGATATTTTGTGTAAATGACTGTGCCTAACTCATTAGTTATAGGTTCAAATGCATACAATGAAAGAACCCAATTCATGAAACAGAACCAAGGACGACACATGGACTCACTTTAGAACCAGTTTCCCACTCTGAAACGGCCCATGGAGCTTTTGAAAAGGGTATTTCAAATATTGGTGCACCTCCATTCACAGTTGTGCAAGATATTGTGGTAATGGACTAATGCTGTATGTGTAAGCGGGGTGGAGAAGGCATTGCTCGTCTTTGGCTACACTACAAGGTGGCTCAAGAGTCTAGACTTGTGTGCACCAATGTTCTTTACATTTCGGATTGTGTGGGTCAAGCTTGAGTGGGTGGTGGATTTGATGGCTTGTTGGTGAAAAACCCTCAGGAGGCACAACAGCGTTTGGAGGATGGCCCAACTTTGTCTGCTGTGGTTATTTGGCAGGGACGTAATGCTCTGACATTAGAAGACTGTGAGAGTACAGTGTTTGACTTAAGAGCCATTATATTCAATACTCTTTATCCTTGGATGGCAGCGCATGGTAGCTCCCGCTCATGCTTTCTAGAGTTCTTAGAATTGTGTTCTTTTTCTTCATCCTGCTAGTTGGATGTCTACAATTGCATACTTCCTGTGTGCTAGAGTTGCGGCCCTTTGCATTTTGAATAAACTTAAAAAAAAAGGTTCAAAGGCATCCTTGTTTATACTTGCAACATTTCGGCCTCGCATATCAATCATAGTTAGCACATAATATGTGTTCAGTATAGGCTATATTGCAAATGAAGAAATATGGCTGTCTTATGTCTATCTGATAAGTATCTGCAATAGATATTTAAGGTGTCCATAGGATATGTATTTGGATATCAATTTTTGTAATGGATATTGTTTAGATACAGTAGATATGACATGGAGACCGTGACATTTGTGGTTAACTACTGGTAGGTGAAGTTTTGGACAGGCATATGAAAAAGAATTTTGTGATGAGGGAGAAGATCCGTGTTACCACTCTCTGTCTAGACTCTAAGATAATTGGTGAGTTTGTGGACCATCTCACTTTCCAGTTGCTAAGGCGTGTTGGCCCTTTTTTGTGTTGCCTTTTTCATGGTAAAGGGCATGTCTAATTTGGATAGATTTTTATTGACAAGTAATTGATATTTTTTTAAAATACCATCCCATATGGCCCACATACCTCATTGGAATATCGCCCATCCCGAGCATAGCCAAATTTTGCATCCATCCTGGCTTTCCACAAGGGCTCCCTTTCATGCTGGTATCACTAGAGCCATTTCCCCCAAAGGGCCAGGTTGAACAAAAGGTCCTGATACTTGGGTTTAATATCGTGTTCATGTTAGGCGTTTGGCTTGTATAGAACTGCAAAAGCTTTAAGAGCCTTTCTGTCAGTTCTAATGCAAAGCCTGGGACATATAGATAGATGTAGGAGTTTTTTTAATGGAGCTGGAACTCCAGTTCGTTAGTTTAAGTTGCCATTGTTTCAGATACTGTGTTCTTGGTTGGCAAGTGCTTTTCCATCCTCGTTCTGTCTTCCTTTTGGGGTTTCTAGAGTTCCTTACTTTTAGACATCAATCAGCCTTTTGGCTCTTTATATTTAGGAACTAGGGCTTTGACACTCAGATACTTTCACAAATATGCATTAGGTGATGCATGCGCATCTTGTGAGTATATCCAGTTTACTCTTGATTTGTTTTCAGTTGACCTTGCAACATTACTCAAATGGATAAATTCAAGCCTATCATAGTGTAGGCTTAGCTGTGATAGTTTCAGCCTGATGCTTACTCAATTGTGCCAAATTTATAATTTGATTCTTTCGAGCTAGATGGCAAGTGCTGATAACTTGCAGGAAATATTACAAGATATTTATAACTTTAACGGTGTCAGACGCAGAGAAAAATAACTGAGAATTATACTTGATCATAGAGAATTGTGCTACTTATGGAATGCCTCTAGATTATCCTACTTATATAAAAAAAAAATGTCTCTTTATTATCCTAGGGTAAAGTGACTTACTTGAAATAACAAATACCTATGTATTCTCTAATCTCTTGGCCGCTGCATTCTCTAATAAAAAGTACCAGTCCATTCATGACAAGGTAATTCAGCATAGTAACAAGAATACAGGGATGTTCATTGATTTCTTGGATGTAGGTATGAAAAGGAACTTGCGCATCCTATTCAGAACCTTCTTAATGGAGAACTTGCTCGTGCTTTGCTCATCCAGGTAATATATGCAATCATTGATATGTAATTGTTTAGGCATTTAATGTAAACTTACAAATGTTTTGTTCCATCGCAGGTTCAAAAGCTGAAACTGGATATTGAGACGTGAGTGTTATTAATCGGTATCCTTGGGTTGCCATCCAATTTTATTGACATACTAGTTTGTCTTATTTTTTTCTATTTCTGAAATTATTTTTTTGAACAGGGCAATGCTTGAGCTGGACCAGATTCTTAAGGCGAATGAGATCAACTTTGCTATTCTAGCTGCTTTACCAGCATTCTTCCTCTCTCTTATTTTGCTCATGTTAGTGCGTGCATGGTTTAAACGGGTAGGAAGACTGTAGATCTCCTCTGTTGTTTTTAGAGGATATTTTCATGAGTGAGAAGTACATTTGCCTGTCTATTGCATGCAGCGATTGATGCAGTTTATTGCACTCTGAACGTCCCATCTACAGTGACGTGGGCCAACATCCATGCTTGTTTCCTTGAGTAGATGGAATCATTTATTCATTTTTCCCTTGCTGATATAAGCGACTTCATATGAGTCGTATAATTTCCATATCAAGGTTTTTTGTCACCATTTAAGACATTTCTCACTGCAGTCTTCTTTCTACCCCAGAAAATCATAATTTATTTATGACCAATTTCTATTACTGTTGGAAGATACTCTACTTCATGATTCCTCGAATGAGATACACTAGTTCATTGCCTGTGGTTCCTATCACAAACTTAGCATGGCAATCTATCTGTAGTTATGCTGAGATTAAATTTAGCTTGAAGTTTGTCGTTGATGTTCAAAAAAAGTTGGTTTCCTTTTTTTAATAGGTTATTGGAGCCAACTGTTCACTCACCAAATTCCTTTTATATCAATAAAATTTTACTTTTACCTATAAAAAAAACTGTTCACTCACCAAATTAGTCTCTCCTCTCTTTTAACCTCCTCAGAGCCAGTTCCTTCCCCCCACCCCCTCTTTCCTCTTTTCTATTGTCTCATTGTCTTCAGTGGGAGAGTGCTGTAACGTAGTTTACAATGCTACCACTTTCGACATCATATAGCTCATGCTTAAAGCGCCCAATCATCCGTTACTGACTGATGATATTTAAAATAGAAATTTCTAAAAACTCATAATTTTTATGTCTATTATTATATTTTTTTTTTATCTAAATTACACTCTCCCCAAGATTTGAAAAATATAACCTTATACTACAGAACAGTTACTATCGTTCTTTGGGATTGGTGGGAAGCTTGGGATTGCCAGTTTTGGTAACAAGATTATATGCACTGGAACATTCAGGAGTTATGATTAAAGAGATGTAGTTTTGAACAGATTCATTTTAGTGTTTTGTTCTGATTTAAAGAACAATAATGCTTCTGCATCGAATCACATCTTGGCCCAAAACACACGTGCATAGACTGAGGCATGTTGCTATGAACATGGAGCTATCAATTCATTGCATTTTTGGGCATCCAGTGAAGGATGATATTCCATTATAGAGGCCTGTATGGACATCACTGAAAGAGATTGAATTTTTCCCTTTCACCTTTTGATGGAGTAACCTTCACTACCCACTGCGAGGAGTTATCAAACCTTTCTAAGTTCCGTTATCACTACAATTAGTTTTCTTTTCCTTCCCGCCCTCTTTAAGGCATAGCCTTATCTCAATTTTCGCTTTTGTGAAACAGGATACCAGAGCAGAAGGAAGGGGTAGAATGGCTCGGCTCCAACGGAGACTACTTATTGTGGAGGTTGAGAAAAGGATTATGCAATACCAAACTTATGTTGACCAAAAGCGGGTAAGGAGTTAAATCAATGGTCAATTTTTATTGAAAGAATATTTTATTTTTATGAGTGGCTACTTGCTTGTGTTTGTTTTACTTTTTCGGTATTAGAAAGAGCTAAGCCCATAGAAGCCATAAAATCATGAATTCAGGTCTGCAATGTTCCATTGCATATTATTAGTATGGATTGGACTTTCTGCAATGAATTTCATGTCACAACTCTATGAATTTTATGCATTCCTCAAGTAACATCCTGAATTAATCCTTCTCTTAAAGCCACAGTTTTGATGATAGGCAAAGAGAACTTTCCTTTTCAACTTTTAATGAGCACTACTATAGGCTGTCTTCTATCACCCTGAATTACCGCTCCCACTCCCAAGTTGTTAGATTGAATTAACAACCTTTGCACTTATTCTCCGCTCGAGGAAATTTCTGCTAATATCTTAATATTAATGCCACACTGTCTCATATGATTGGGTGGTAAGCATGATGTAGATTGGGGACGAGTTTACTAATGACAGAATTGTCTTAATATTTGGATAGTGTTCTATAGGATCTCTTTTTCCTAGACTGGCTTACTTTTGGTGGTGCACTGTCATAACTCTGGTGTTTTATGGTCCTACTTCGCAACCACCATCAGTCACAGCAACACATGTAAGGACACAAGGCATCCATATACAATTGGGTTCTCTGGCAGAAATCTGCAACATCATCATGTACCTTCTGTCTTATTGTGTGGCCAGATCTCATCATAAGAAATTGAAAAGGGAACTGAAAAATAATTTACCGGATATATATTTTTTTAGAGTACAGCAAAAGTTCCAAGCATTCAGTTGCATGTTATCGAGTATTTTGATCCAATTTCATAACTGGTATTAGACAATTATTGTTCCCAGGTTCTTGTGTACTTAATGAATGACAAGTTTTTGGGCTACTTCCATCATTATTTGCGAATTAAGAAGATAATAAAACGTTACTTGATTCAATAATAGAACACCACTCCTGGTTTATAATCGAGAAAAATCCTCACATGTCATGTACTTTTCAGGAAAAGGATGCACAGTGCATGTTTGGACTGGTGTTATACAGTCTCGATCGCCTATATCGTGCTGTTGAGAGGCACGCAAAAGCAACTGGGGAATGGCAGTGGTCAGTTTTATTTGGCTGTTTTTGTGTTTCAATTCCTTCTTAAATGCATGTGTGCTTGCTTGTGTGCATGATGGGGATGTGTGTGTGCACGAAATATATAAATATATATAGAGACATAGAGAGAGAGAGAGAGAGAGAGAGAGAGAGATTTGAATTTAGACGCAGAGCTAACCAGTAATGCTATTTTGAACAGTTTGAGACAAGATATTATTGATCTGGGAAAGCCTGGCCTTCAAACTACTTATAAGCTCTTGGTGACCTCACGCATGGAGCGGATTTATGACTGCTTGCTTCCAGCATTCAAACGATAATAGTACTTCCATCTTTCTTCCTCCCTCCCCCTTCACTTTCCCCCAATCTTTTTGCAGTATAAATTGCTGCATCACAATTTTTGGGGTGGTAATTTTGCTTCAGAGATTTTTTTGCATTTGTTTCATCCAATTTTTCCCTCTTTCATTTTCATCATGTGAAATTTAGAAAGACTCGAATCTGGGACCTCTCTTCCAGAAAATAAAAATAACTTTGCTTGGATTATAGTTATAGCACATGATGTGTGTTTGGGGGAAGCTGAAGTTATATATGTTGCTTCTCCTTTTTTTGTATTCTGATATTTGAGAGAGAATTTGAGAGGCTGTTCAAACATATTATACCCCCTCAAAAGATGTTTTTTTTTTTTTTTTTCATTCTCAGAGTGAACTTCAGATAAATTGAAAGTGTAGTAGTCATGATCCATATCTTCTGTATACACAATGTTACAGCATCAACATAGTTCATGTGTATTATTATGTATGTAATGCAGAATGAGGGAGGATATGAAGCATTTGCCTTGTTGTCATTGTTTATGTTTATTAGTTGACCAAATGACATGTTCTCTTCCACAGTTTTAAAATTGAACATGGAGAAAGTCTTGTAGTAGCCGTTAACAAAAAAGGATTGACACCAGGATCTTAATATCCAAATTACTTGGGGCCTATTTAGGAACACAATTGGTTTTAGATATTCACAAATCATTCACTATTATTTCACTACTAGTCACAGATGATCTAAGATACTCTCAGCAGCCAAACGGGACCTTAATCTCCATGATCTCAACACAACCAAATATGTTTAACATGGTATTTGGTTAACACAAACACAAGGAGTTCAACAAAAGTGTCTACGACTTAAAAAAATTGAATAATGAGGTATATAATAAAGCTACACAAGCTAGCAAGAAAAAAAATGAGCCCATTAAATAGTGATTTCTTTTCGGTAACAATTCTATAGAAATTTGAGTAGTGCTACATCCCTCGGGGGATGTGGCCCGAGGATCTCCCAAGAAGGCAAAAAGAAAGTTTCTA
>QEOT01000341.1:520777-574306 GCA_003123785.1 Pterocarya stenoptera
AAAAAAAAAAAAAAAAAAAAAAAAAAAAAAAAAAAAAAAGAAGAAACGAATTACTCTAAATTTTCAGGAGAAATTATTGATATTCCGAAGTGAATATCAGGAAGTTTTATAATAAAATGGTCATCAATATCCATGGAGTTTTGTGAAAATAAAAGGCTTTGTAGAGTAATAAACTAAAACCTTAGAAGATAACCTTCAAGTAGTGAAAGGAGAGAGAGCGTCAAAAAAAAAAAAAAAAATCCTGAGCATTATAAAAAGGAATGAAGAAAAATGATATTTGCAGCATTTGTACGTGCATCTTTTGCATACTTTCTTTGAAAAAATGGTTAAATTTGAAACTCACATATAAAAATTATTTTTTTAATGGTGGATCTTACTTTTTTCAAAGGCAATATGCTGAACTTGTACACCTCAAGACTGTATCTAACATTACTCAAAAAATAAATAGGAGTTTCAAGCCCATATGGAGGCTAATCTGTTATTAGACTACTCTATTACTATACACAAATATTTACTACTACTTATAAATTATTAATTATTAATTCGCTATTATTTATCGACTATGTCGTTACTATTTATAAATGATTTGATATGAAATAGCCTCAGCATCAAACGGAACCTTGAAGAAATACAAAAGCTCATTATCAAAACATGTCAACGAGAAAAAACAAAAGTAAAGGAAAAAAAAGAAGAAAAAAAAGAAGGTACATGTGAAAAAATCAATTCTATTTTCTTATCATCTTCTCATTATCTTATGATGTGATATTAGATGATTAAAAATTATTTATTATATTTTATATATAAATCTATCATCTAATACTATATGATCTCATGACGTAAGAATGATAAGAAAAAAAGTATTTCTCAAAAGGAAAACCACAAAGGTCATTATGGGCCGAGGGCAAAAACCAAAACTGAGGCAGTTTGGGCTTCGGGCTCTTCCGAACGGCTCATAATCGAAGTACCAAGATACCGGAAAGCCGTACAGTCTAACGGCTAGAAAATCCCTAACGCTTTAAAACGCGCTACTAAAGAAGGAAGGATAGACAGCCGTTGATTTCACATGCATCCAACGCTCCGATTTCAAGAAAGAATCAGACCGTTGGAGCCATCGTTTCACAATTTTTTTCCTTATAAATATATTCCACCAAATTCGAGAACCTTGTACCTGTGAAGAGGAAGATACGCAACGAAGACGAAACCTAGAAGAAGAATTCTTAGGAAGAGAAGAAATCAATAGAATCAGAGAGTGACGGACAGAGATTTTGGTATTTGGGTTCGACGAGGTGGCGACCACAGACGCTGACGAAGGAGGAGAGACGCGCAACAGTCGCCTCCAAGTGTTTCTTTCGTCTCTTTTGTCGAGCTTTGGAGGAGTTTTTGGCTATAACTCTCAAGAACAAGACATGGCATCGAGAGCTGTTGTTCCTCTTCAAAAGCCCAGAGGTACTCTTGATTCTTTTTGAGTTCTAACTCCTATGTTTCTTTGTTGATCTAATAGGTTTGCGACATAAACCCAGTTTCGCTTTGATTCTTTCCGAGTGTGACCGTAATAGTGTTTTTTTTTTTTTTTTTCCTTTTGGAGTTAATTTTAGTTTCCCATTTTCTCATTTCATGTACCGTGCGAGCGATTGATGATGATACACTTTGTTAACAAGAAAGAATTGAAAAAGAAAAAAATGATACCCTTTGCAAACAAGAAAGAATTGAAAAATAAAAAAAGAGATCATTTGCCTGTATATGCTGGGATCCAAAGTAGTCTCTGTTTTGGGGTCTTTGATTTAAACAACTTATCAAGCTTGTCACGATAGCTAAGGGGAATGTGCCCTTGATTATTTCTGTTCTTTTATTTTAATTTTGGAGGTTTTCCCTTTCCGTTGTCTACCATATCTTTAATCTCGTTGCTGGAGATTCTGCTCTCCGTTTAATTAACATTCGGTTTAATTTATTCATAATATGTGATTAGCACCGGAACTGCGTCTGGATCTACTTGTTCAATCTGTTGTTTTAGGCAAACTGATGTTCTTAGTTTTGTCCGAAATCCTCTTAGCCTTGCTTTTGTGTTGTAGTTATTTTTTTATGACTCATTTTTTTCTTTCTTATGATTTGTACTGTACTTTCAGGCGAAGTGAAGAAGAATGTACCAGCAGAAGGAAGGACTAGGCGGGTTCTCCAAGATATTGGTAATCTCGTAGTGACTAATAATGCCCAAGCAGCCGCAGAGAAGAACAAGGTGACACCTCAAAACGAGAACTTCTTTGAACTATTTCGTTTTCTGTCATACTTGCAGTCTCCCCTGTTTAATGTGCTGAGTTTTTCAATTTTCAGAAACTAATCACAGAAGGTGTAGATGCCGTTGCTGGTAATGGGGTTGGCGTAGGGAAAGGCCGGGTAGCAACGAAGTTGGTGGTACCTCAAAAGAATGTAATCAAGAAGCCGATCCCCGAGGAAGTGATAGTGATTAGCTCTGATGAAGAAGACGGGGGTAACTGTGCTGGCGGAAGAAAATCCAGAGGAAGAGGTGGTTCCCCAAAGAAGGAGAATATCCGGACCTTCACTTCAACCCTCACTGCTCGAAGCAAGGTGGGATTTTTTTTTGTGGGTACTTTTCTTGTTCAAGAGAGTTGATCTTGTCCTGTTTCTTTGAGTATACTAAACTTGATTGAACCCCAGGCTGCTTGTGGACTCACCAATAAGCCCAAGGATCCAGTAGAAAACATAGACGCGGGTGATGTTGACAACGAATTGGCAGTAGTTGAGTACGTGGATGACATGTACAATTTCTACAAGCACGCAGAGGTAATGTTTCATAACTCTCTCTCTCTCTCTCTCTCTCTCTCTCTCTCTCTCTTGCTCTCTCTCGTTTCTGATGTTAGACTTTGCTAGTGCAGGATTCGAGTAAAGTGCATGACTACATGGCCACGCAGCCAGACATAAATGCTAAGATGAGATCAATCCTTGTAGACTGGCTGATTGAAGTTCATCGCAAATTTGAACTCATGCCGGAAACTCTCTATCTTACTATAAACATTGTGGATCGATTCCTTTCTGTGAAGTCTGTCTCTAGGAGGGAACTCCAGTTAGTTGGAATCAGCTCAATGCTCATTGCAAGCAAGTATGAAGAGATATGGGCACCAGAGGTAATTAATTGTATACTTTCTTCAATTTACTTGCCCAAAAAAGATTTCTTCAAATGCTGTGCTGCTACTTATGAAAGGTTTTTTTTTTTTTTGCTAATTTTGTGCTCTGAAAATGGCAGGTAAATGACTTTGTTTGCATTTCAGACAATGCCTACATCAGAGAACAGATTTTGGTCAAAGAAAAAACAATCTTGGAAAAGCTGGAATGGTTGCTGACAGTCCCCACTCCCTATGTCTTCCTGGTTCGATATATTAAAGCCTCTATTCCATCGGATAAGGAGGTACATAAATTTTGTTTCGATTTCAAGACATTTCATATGCAACATTCAAATTAATTGAAATAAATACGAGACAATTTGAACTAATTTGTGTGATTTTTACGATAATGTAGATGGAGAATACAGTATTTTTCCTAGCTGAACTTGGGCTAATGCACTATCCTGCTGTAACTGCTTACTGCCCTTCAAAGATTGCTGCTTCTGCTGTTTATGCTGCACGAAGCACCCTTGGTAGGAGCCCTTTCTGGACTAGAACTCTAGAGCACCAAACAGGCTACTCAGAAGATCAGCTAAAGTAAGCTCTCCCTGTCTTCCTTGATTGCAAGTTCTGCTTGGATACTTGGTCTAATAACAGAACTAAATTTTAGACCTGCTTTGCCATGTAACAGGGATTGTGCAGAGCTCTTGGTTAGCTTGCATTCTGCAGCTGCAGAAAGTAAGCTCAAGGCAGTGTATAGGAAGTTCTCATGTTCAGAAAGGGGTGCTGTTGCTCTACAGATCCCAGCCAAGGGCCTTTCAAGCAAGTCGTTAAACTTGTAATGAATTTTTAGATAGATTGTGGTGGTTATCGATAGGGAGAGAGATCATTTTGCTGTTATGATCTTTATTATATTTTTTTTTTTCTTCTTCCTTTTGGTAGTTGTAGAAACAAGTTGTGTTTTCAGTTCAGGTATTTTAGAGTTATTACTGAAAATTGTGACTTTTGTGATGATCATTTCTTTCAATGTTTAAAAGAAGATCGATTGTTTGTTGTCATTTGTATTTTTGGCTTCCTAGTCGGGGAAAGCCCCACTCTCTGTGTTGCCTCTGTTTGTTTGCTTAACAACCGCAAAAGTGCCATACAATTTACACAAAAACGTCTACTGAAAACCTTCTCTCAGGTCTTTTCATTGCTATTTTCGTGCAAGTAGACACCTCTTTGCTATTTACACACTCTCTCACACACTCTCTCTTCTGTAAAGATATATCTCACTTTCTTTCTTTCCTTTTTACTCAAGTACTGAATTTGTCTCGTCAGCTTTGCAATTCAACATTAGCGGTGTTCTGTAAGTGACCATATCTCAAATCTTTTTCTTCATCGATTTGTAGTTTTGCCCAAAATTTAGCAAAACTTTTGCTAAATTTTCTATTTTTTCTATTTAGCAAAATTTAGAAAATGATTCATTCCTCAAAGTCCTTTTCTTTTTCTTTTGCAAAGCTGACGAGACGATGAGAGCTGGCAGACAAAGTGTGCGCGAGTCGAGAGGGGAGAGAGCGAGAGATCCTAAACGCCAGGGAGGGAACAATTTTCTATATTATAGGAGAGAAAGTCCCCAGTCTTTTTCTCCAGGGTTGGGGCTACTCCGCCGCATCCTTACCGCTGGGAGGTTAATTTTTTTTTTAATTTTTTGTTTTTATATTTTTTTAATACATTTAAAGATTTTTAAAAAATATAAAAAAATTTTCAATACACTGAAAATCACTTCTTTAATCATTAAGTAAAAAAAAAAAAAAAAAATTTGCCCAACGGTCCAACTTGAGTGGTCAAGTTGAGAGGGCAAACATTGTTTCTGTTTTCTCAAATCAAGTGTGTAGGTAAATAGTGATAACAAATTCTGTCATTAATAAATTGTAGAGAGAAGAGCTAATGTGAGGCATGGAATAACTTCAAATATAGAATATATTGCTAAATTCCATAATAAAAACGGATATAGAAGCAAACCCAGAAATCAAACATGCGCAACAACCTCTCTCCTCTCCCATTAACTAATTAATATTGGACAATCAAGCCATGCTAATTTACTTAGTTTATATTTAATTTTTTTTTTGTTAAGAACTAATTTTTTATTAATAAGGACGTAATGTTTTTGGTTAATTAAATAACGATGTAATGTTTATGTAATTTATAAATAATTACACGCTGTGATATAAAAGAATAGTATTAATAGAAGTTATAACATGGTCCTATAAATAAACACATCGTCCATAGTTTTATGAAAGTTGTTTAAGATAATTTTGATTCTAGAATGATGATCCAGCATTTTCCTCATCTTGCATTGTCTCAATAGAGAGGACATTAAAATGCCTATATTTTTTCTCATTCAGTTTCTCTCCATCTACATAAACTTGAAGTTTTCAAATTTTTTTTGATAATTTCTCCACAACGCTTTTAATATATGGTTTATGTTCCTATAAAATAAAATTTGAATAGCTTTGCATAATTAATAAAAACCCAATTTCTTTTTTAATTAACTTATTATAACCAAACTCAATTTTTAAATAAAATTTTTAAAAGATACCTCTCTAGCATGTTCCATTAACTCAATTGCTGAATAACCAAATGCCTTTTCTGCTATTTGACCAAACATAGTAGTAGCTAGCTTTCCAGTATCATCATCCAGTTCAACGTATGCCCTAGCATTTTAAATGCATTGAATATATTATTTTCAATTTGAATAGTGTTAAATTCTAAATTAAATTAGATATCAATTATAAATTAAAGTTGTAAGATACATACCGTGATTTGTAGACCCCTTGGCTTTTGCAATATATACAGATGAAGCTTTCATTGTATTTATATCCAGTTCTTTTATTACAGCCAACACATAACATGTAATAAAATACTTGGGCCAAGTCAGTCACATTTATCTTCGCATTTATCCAGAATTTTGCTTTCTACATTAAATCATAATCAATTTTTAGAAGGAATGCTTGTGTAAATATTTTAATTTATTACTAATAAAATAATATTTACTGTCATGGGTTGCAAACCCTTCATCAACTATGTAATATCGCAATTCTTCACAATTCTTAAATACCAACAGATGACAGAGGGGCAGATGGGTATGTCAAGTAGAAAGATTACCTTTAAACCCAGCAAAATTTGAATACCTTCCAACAGTAAAAAGATCAATACAATCGGAAACCAAAATAAAGAAAAATCTGGATTTTGGGATTTAGAAGAGAAGATAAACATAAACCATATATTTGAAGAACTAAAAAATGCTAATTAATATAGATCAATACTTTCATCTAGAGTAAATCCCTAAAAGCTTCCAACAGCACAAAGATGAATACAAACTTAAGGAAAAATAGAGGGGATTTCTTCGGCTATGAAGGTGTACTTGATGCGTTTGTGTGGGTTATTCTTTAAATTTTATTCATTTGTATTTGTTTTTTTAATATGTAATTGTCAATTGGAGAATTATAACGTTAATTAGACGAGATTAATGTCTAATAGAGTAAACACAATAAATGACAGAATGCATGTGCATGCAGATGTATCGGCAGGAATTGATAACAAATAGAAGGTTTGATGGACTTAAATACTTGGTTTAGGTTATTGTTAAATTCGAATATATACAACCTGAATTGGAGATAAATCCGTGAATTAATAATTTCAATGAGTGAAAATTCAGTCGCTTCATGAGTCATAAATAGGGTATCAACATTGTGTCGTTTAGAATTAACAATTTCAATGGATTTTTCTCATTTCTCATAATTTGAATGAGTGAAAATTCTTTCATAAATAGGGCAATAAATTATTGTTTTCAAATTTAGAGGATAATTTAAGTTATCAATACAGATGCAGTCGTTTAAAATTAACAATCAATAAATTATTTTTAAATGGGCATAAAATAGCCAATAATTTATTGCCCTATTTATGAAAATTTAATATTGGTGATAAATGTGTCACATCATACTTAATAAGATGAAAATGAGATGATAATATGATATATATAATTTTTCATTTACACGGGGACATTCATATGCATTCAGCTAGTCTTAGATATCACAGGAATTTTGGCCATTCAAGGAATTTTTTTTTTCTTTCTTCTTTCGATGAAGTACCCATGCACATCACCACATGCAAGGAAATTCTTTAATATTACGAAAGGAGAAGTCAGTATTGGACAAGCTACATGCATTGATGTGATCTGTATTTTCCCGTTGAGATCATGCATTCATGAGCCGGCATGCAATTACTTCCTGAGCTGTTCAACTTCAACTACACGGACCGGCGTTAACTTTTTAACGGAAAAATAATAAAATCCGTTAAAACAAGAATTACCATTAGATAGCCACTTTATATATATAAAGATATATATATATATATCTTTAATGCAATAGTAAAAAGCTTTTAAACATTTCCTCAAAATCTTTTTCTTTTTCTCTCTATTTTAATAATTCTTTATTAGTTTTTTAACTCAAAGCAGTTGCAATGAAAGTGAAAAGAAAATAAAGAAACAGAGAGATGGTTCTATTATCGGAGAGTCCACAGTCTTTTTCTCAAATCGAGAGGGGAGGGGGGCCTTATAGCCAAAGGCGGGTGTGAAAGTTGTGAGTGCTATCTAAAAAATATTTCAAAAAACAAAAACTTCATTCAATCCATAAATAATTAAAAACTTCAAAGTAATATAACAACCCCTGCTCATATAGAAAAAGGCCTACTACACCACACCAAACAAGGAATAGAGAGAAAGAAGCGCTCATGTGAGGCATGGAACAACTTCAAATATAGAATATATTGCTAAATTCCATAATAAAAACGGATATAGAAGCAAACCCAGAAATCAAACATGCACAACCTCTCTCCTCTCCCATTAACTAATTGATATTGGACCCATAAAACCATCTCACGAATAACTTTAATGCAATAGTAAAAAGCTTTTAAATTTCTCACATCTCCTGCACACCTTCCTCCTCATCCTCATACTCCAGCTCCTCCTCAGCTGTGGCATCTTGGTACTGCTGGTATTCAGATACAAGGTCGTTCATGTTGCTTTCCGCCTCAGTGAACTCCATTTCATCCATCCCTTCCCCAGTGTACCAGTGCAAGAAAGCCTTCCTCCTGAACATAGCTGTGAACTGCTCACTTACCCGCCTAAACATCTCCTGAATAGAGGTGGAGTTGCCAATAAAGGTCGATGCCATAGAGAGGCCTCTTGGTGGAATGTCACATACACTTGATTTCACATTGTTCGGGATCCACTCAACAAAGTAGGAAGAATTCTTATTCTGAACATTGATCATCTGTTCATCCACTTCTTTAGTACTCATCTTGCCCCTGAACATGGCTGAAGCTGTGAGGTAGCGACCATGTCGTGGGTCCGCTGCACACATCATGTTCTTCGCATCCCACATTTGCTGGGTGAGTTCTGGGACAGTTAGAGCACGGTACTGCTGAGATCCGCGTGAGGTAAGAGGAGCAAATCCAACCATAAAGAAGTGCAGACGTGGGAAGGGAATAAGGTTCACTGCAAGTTTCCGGAGGTCAGAGTTAAGCTGGCCAGGGAACCTTAGGCAGCATGTAACACCACTCATGGTTGCAGAGATCAGATGGTTCAGATCACCAACTGCCAGAGGCAAATAAATCAAAATTAATCAGCATGATTATATTATATTCATCGCCCTACATTTAATAAAAAATTCCACACAAGCACTATGCCAAACAAAAGCTGGAAGGCTATACGTAATTATCAAGCGGCACTATACCGCCCAAAAACAGTCAAGACACTCCCACAAGGCAATGGACAATGACATCTTACCAATACAACTAAGTTTTTATTTTCCCCAATCGATTACTAAGGTTGTGTTTAGGTAGTGAGATAATCTCAGATACTGTAAATAATAGTAAAAAAGTAATGATAGAATATTGAATAGTAATAAAAAATAAGTGAAAAATAATAATAAAATAATAAATAATAGAGTAAGAATACTCCACTCCTGAGTATCACCCAAGATCGAATGCGGATCCCACATTGGAAATCACAGGTTCAGAAGTCAACGTCGAAAGGTGCTATTGTACCAAGTTAATTAAGATAATTACGGTTCAAGAATCAAATGAACCCAAAACATACAGATGTTGCAACCAAGCACAGTTCATCATGATATATATCAAGCAGGCAACAAATTGGACCCACAACATACAGATGTTGCAACCAACCAAGCAGGTGCAATCAATGAATGAAAACAATTCATCAGGATAACAGCTGTCCACCACCATCCACAAGAATAGACAATACTCAAACACAGTCTAACCAAACAAAAAGGGAGATACCGAGCACATAGGCTACAATCGAAAAGGAAATAACAACTGAAAACACTAGCAGAACTTTGCAATCAGATTTGAGTTGGTTTTTAGCATAATCAAGATTCTTGAGGCTCTACTACTGAGCTAGATCACAGAACAAACATACACAAGATATTAAAAATACGTTCAATATGCTACAGTGTAAGTTTAAAGTTCAACCAGTTCACATGTGACATAGTCGAGACCACAAACTTGACCTAAGAAAACTACATTACCAATTGCTTTAAAATAAAACCACTTGACAAGACTTGACAGTAGCTGATTTGGAGAAGAATTGAATAAAATATTGTTAGAATATTATTTTTAATATTATTATTATTTTGAGATTTGAAAAGTTGAATTATTTATTATATTTTGTGTGAAAATTTAGAAAAATTGTAATGATGAGATGAGATGAGTTGAGGTGAGTTTTGAATCAAACGAGAGGGCATCTACAGTGTTGCAGTGGAGCATAATGAACTTACAGCTTGGAGTGGTTAGCTTCAGAGTCCTGAAACAAATATCGTACAAGGCCTCGTTGTCCAACACCATGCACTCATCTGCATTCTCAACAAGCTGGTGAACAGAAAGAGTGGCATTGTATGGCTCCACAACTGTATCTGAGACCTTTGGTGAAGGGAACACAGAGAAAGTAAGCATCATTCGATCAGGGTACTCTTCCCTGATCTTCGAAATAAGCAGAGTCCCCATCCCAGAACCGGTTCCTCCTCCGAGTGAGTGGCATACTTGAAAACCTGCAGCGCAATTAAGTTCAAAATTTAATTTCCACGACACAAGAAGGTAAGGAGAATAAAGACAATACTATATCACTTTTGTTTTCCAGAATTGAATTTAAGAACTGAATCGGAAATGATTATCCGACATCCGATAATAATTGCGATTTCCAAAGTTTTAACTAAAACAAATGTAAATGCCCCAACCATTAGCAGCGAAGAAATAAAAGATCATAAATCAAACAGGAACAAGCAACTATACCCTGAAGACAATCACAGTTCTCAGCCTCCTTCCGTACAACATCAAGAACGGCATCAATGAGCTCCGCTCCTTCGGTGTAATGCCCCTTTGCCCAGTTGTTCCCGGCACCAGATTGCCCGAAAACAAAGTTATCGGGCCTGAATATCTGGCCATAGGGACTGGTCCTCACGCTATCCATGGTACCGGGCTCCAAATCCATGAGCACCGCACGAGGGACGAACCGTCCACAGGAGGCCTCGTTGTAGTACACATTGACGCGCTCCAGTTGAAGATCGGAATTCCCGGTGTACCTACCGGTTGGGTCTATGCCATGCTCGTCGCAGACGACTTCCCAGAACTTGGATCCAATCTGATTGCCGCATTGCCCACCCTGAATGTGAAGGATTTCCCTCATATTTTCTCTCTGGAAACCAAGCACAAACAGCAAATCAGAATTATTTAGTGAAGATCCTAATGCTCTGTTTAGCTTGCAAACAAAATTCATAAAAATATGTATAGACTAACATCGACTTAAGCTTCGGATATACTGCCAAAAAAAAAAAAAGTTTTGAACATAAATCTCTCATGTTTCTGACCTGTAAGCTAACTTCCGAAAAAAAATCACTCTCTCATATCCATCAATTTTCTCGGAAACGAAATAGAATGAATAGAATGAGAAAAAACCCACAAAAAAAAAAAAAAAAAAGTTCACAGCAATTTAAAAGTTTTATGCAAAAATAAAAATGTTCAGATAACCAGGGATGATAAAAAAGAACTAAAATTTCGAAGATTAAAGCAACAAGACTAGAAGATTAATACCGTAGGGTAGGCAAACAAATGAATGGAAGGGAAGAAAATCAACCAA
This sequence comes from Pterocarya stenoptera, assembly GCA_003123785.1. NCBI lineage: Eukaryota > Viridiplantae > Streptophyta > Magnoliopsida > Fagales > Juglandaceae > Pterocarya > Pterocarya stenoptera. The sequence goes on from QEOT01000341.1 coordinate 532,088, forward strand.
CACATGATAAAACAAAGATTGAAAATTCGCTCTGCTTTCGGATTTCATTTCCTCTCCTTTCCATTCCTTTCCTTAGTTTTCTGAGCAACCAACAAAACACAAAAAACAGAGGCCAGATCTGTGCAGCAGAACTCACCAACGAGTAATACAGCGACCAGTTGTAAGCAGAACTTCCGGCGATAGAACAGAAGCCTGACTCGATCGGAAGTTGAGAGAGTGGAGTAAATGGGGAGAGTGTGGGGTGAGGAATACGAGCTTTGGAAATGGTGGTTTATATAGTGAAGGGAGAGGACAAAGTTGTGATATCGGACGGCCAACGATATTTCCCTCTCTTTTTTCTGCTAAGCCATTGAGTGAGCTTCGATCAAAGAGAATGTACGGTGAGGATTTTGTTGATTTATTCTAGGAAAATGGGGATTCAAGTTATTTATTTATTATTATTATTTAATGTTGGGGCATCATTTTCGGATGGATTTTTGTAAAAAATTATAACCATTTTGTTTCAAATTAAAAATTATATATTTTTTGGATTTGTTTGAATACAGAGATTAGATGAAACCATTTCAATTCAAATCATTATCCAAACGCACAAGACAAGAAGTGCACCTAGCATCAAATCTTATCATTTTTAAAATGTTACAAGATTATTCTGGTTCAATAGATTTAAATGAGAATTTATATTTTCACGAAGTCAGATTATAATTTCATGGAAAAGAAAATGTTTGATCTACATTAAAATTTTATAAAAATAAATTTACAAACTAATATATCTTAATATGATACGTTAGATTGTCATTTTCAAATATAATACGAGCTAATATGTCACATTTGAAATGACTTCATCATTCATCGTTGATTCTGTCGTATCCAATTATATTAACTGATATATTACATTTAAAGTGACTTTCTATTTAAGTAGTTGATTTATGAAATCATTAAAAATATAACAGTAATCAATATAAGTGAGAACGATAAAATTTAGAAGGAGCATCAACAATTAAAGATGATATGTGCGTGCCATCTTTGTCCACCGTGCCGGCATACACAGCCGGCATGCCATGAATGGTTATTACTAATTCAAGAAAATCTAAGAAAGATGTATTCATTTGAATGTAAATGTCCAAAACCATAAGTGTGCACAATAAAAGGACAAAACGGTCGGCAAGATCAGCTCTTGCAGAAAAGACTCAAAAGTCATGGATATATGGCAACAGAGAGAGACCCCATGACCGGCCAACAACTTTGACAAGCCCTATGCCATCTCTCATACCTAAAAGCTCAATTGAGAGGTTCTTTTTGTTATTTATTTAAAAAAAAAAATGGTGTTCTATATCATCTGTGACTTCATTTAATCATGTTTTGCTTACATATTGGGTTACTTGTATATGTCACCACGGGGGGTCAATGGATGTTAGCTGTTCATCTATCTATATCATAGTCTATTACTTTGAATTGAGGTTTCCTTCCATGATTTAATGCATATTAATAATCATGAAAACATCACTTCATCTTTGGGTCCAACTACATGCATGAATTTTGACTTGTAATTGATATAGTGAATCCTGCGGAATAGGTTTATCCTCGTGAGATTTTGATTATGTTCTTCGATAGTCAAGTCGGAACATGTCGTATGTGATTAGGTTTTTCTTGAAGGTTCAAGGGATCGAACTAGATATTTTCAAAATGAATAGCCGGATGGGAATTATGTACTTACGTATCATGCATGAGTAATTATTAGATACACTATAATAAAAATGGCATTTTTTGATCAATTTATCGCGACCAAAAGATTATTCGCAATTAATTTTGATTGTGAATAGTCTTTTAGTCGCGATAAATTAGTCGGAAAAGGCTATTTATATTGTAGTGATAGTACTTTCGAAATACGTACACGTGGTATTCTCATCTTATTATATGATGTCATATTAGTTTAAATTAATAATTATGTAATCATTTTTAATTACATGACATGCTGTGATACGAAAATAGTACCACGTCATTTATACTCAAAAAGTACTATATAATAACTTTTTATTATATTTGTGGATCTTAATTTAATGATAGTAAGCTTTTACTTCTTCATTTCCCTAGCTAGGTATTTTACTATTTTGTGGGAGGCATAAGGCTCTTTTGTACATATAAAGTATGAGATATCATACCGTTTGACGCGAGAGATTATCTTCCATAATCTCATCGGAAATGTTCCTACTACATTCTTTCACCTCGGCCTTATCTATATATAGCTTTAGCCTTAGGTCGACTCATTTAGGTCCTTTTCATCGAGTGGAATTTGAGTTTGACACTATTATTTCGTATCACCAAATCATGTTTAAAAGGCAATCTTTTCAACTAACAATATGGTAGTTCAGTTAGTACGAGCTGGTATTTCATGAATTTGAAGTTAAGAGTTCGAGTCAAGATATAAATTGAAACCATTTGTCTTACTAAAGCCTGACATTTGGGCCATGAAAGGAGGTTTTGGACCAGCTGGATACTTTGGAGGTGCTGTGGTGACGAGCTCACCCTTGGAACAGTAGCTATGGCTCAAACCGAACATTTCACAACAGAGAGAGGCTCCTACACAGGTTGCCCCCGCCTCTCCTTTTTGCTGAAAAAAAAGGCAATCTTTCCTTTTTAAAAAATATTCTACCATAAAAGACTAAAAGAACTAGATTAATTTGAATAAAAATATTGAGATTAATCTCCCTCTTAATTTTAATACTTAATCATTTATAATTAATAGTTTAAGATATGAGAAATAATATTTACAATCTTAGGATGTGCAAGTTTTGCTTATTCTCTTTGAAAAAAGTAGTTAAATCTAAGACCACATGAAAAAATCATTTTAAGAATAGACTCCATTTTTTTCCAAAAATAATGTTTGGAACTTACATACCCATAAGATTATATCTAACATTATTAAGATGTTATTAATTTTATTGAATTTATTGACGTCACCTGCTAACAGTGGGACTTCATTCCTTCACTCTTTGGCTGTTGTGTATAGAAGGAAAAAAAAAACCATTAAATAATTGTAATTTAAGGTAAAACATGATTGAAAGATTAAGAGCTGAACTACAAAAATGTAGCATTTGGGATTTTTCTTTATAAACTAGTAAAAATACAAATGAATTTCCTAATCTTATTCCGAAATCAACGGTACATAATAACATTCGATGATGGATATACCTTTTTATTCGCAGAGTATCCCTTTTGCTACATCACATATCACTATTACATTAGAGGATCTTTTAATGATAATAACCATATACTTCATCATTTTCCTAGTAATTTTGGGGGAAGCCATAAGGGCTAGTCTTTTTGTACGTAGTGTGAGATATTATATATACCATTTGATGGGAGAGATTATCTTCTACACAATCTTATTGCAAAAAATGTTCCTACTACATTCTTTCAACTCAGCCATGTCTATATAAAGAGCTGTGGCCTTAGGACGACTCATTTAAATCCATTTCATCGAATTGAATAAGACTTTGAATATAAAAGTACTACCATAAAACAATAAAGAACTAGATCAATTTGAATAAAAATCTCAGAGAATCTAAACCTAATTTTAACACATAAATATTTATAATTAACTGTTTATAAAGATATTATAAAGTTTATTGATTCATTGATATGTCACATGCTAACAGTGGCCTCCCAAGCATGATTCTTTCACTCATTGGCTGTTGTAGAGATGCCAATTATGAAGTTAACAAGCACTCAATGAGTCAATACACATCTATGAATTTTTTTAAAGTATTTATTATTTTTAAGAATCCTTTATAATTTTTTAATTGATTTGTATCAATATAGTTGGTAGTTATTACTGATAAATATGATATTTGTTGAATGTAAAAAAAAGCCATGAAATAATTGTAATTTAAGGGCTGAACTAAAAAAATGTAGCATTTGGGTTTTTTTCTTTATAAACTATTAAAAATACAAATGAAATTCCTAATCTTATTCCAGAATCATGAATCCTAACAAATAGAATATGTTTTTATTTTGACAAAAAATAGCATTTTGTTTCGATTTTAACTTCTGATTGAATACAATATTTTTCATAAAAGGAAACAAAAAAAAAAAAAAAAAAAACGGATTTATAACACTCATCACCCAAAAAATAAAAGAAAAGAAAAATAAAAGTAGCTGTGGCGGTTATCATTTTGATGGGATTGTTGAACAACTTCCCTATCAAAAGTTTAAAGGTCCAACCTTTGATTGCATATTGGACCATTTTTCTAAACGGCTTCTTCTCAAAATTCTAGGTGAAAGATTCACATCATAGAAGAATATTATTGGCAGGCAGGGGTCGATTGGAAGTATTTTTTTTTTTTACAAAAAAATAATGTTATAATGTACAACATTAAATTATTAATATCTTATTTTCATCTCAACCTACTCATGCAAATAGAATTTAGTGGATTTATTAAAGAGTATTACTGCATCGACAAATAAATTATATAAAATAATCTCACAAACTGATGTGGTTTCATCTGATTTGTTAGATCTACTTTATAATAAAAGTAACATTATAATTTAACGAATCATATAAAGCTATATCAGTTTATGAGATTGCTTTTGTATAACCTCTTATGATGAAAATATTTTCCTTTATTAAATATTGTCATGTCAGCAGAATAAGATAATGAAGTTATAGTAGTATGTTTCTAACATTATTAAATTCACATGAAATTCTTACATTAAATATACCTTTCAAAATGGAGCCTCTGTTTAAACTTTAGACAAGACTCTCATAAAACGATCGATTAGTATACTCGGGAGATATATACGATTACCATTACTGATTTGTTTCATGCTCTGTTATGAATCTGAAAGTGTAACAATCATGTTATAAAAAGTACTCATAGTACTCAATAATCAATTGGATACTCATTTGTTCATGTGTACTCCAAGACTTTTTCATAACTCAAAGGTATAAATGTTTGCAAAGTACTTGGACATCCTAGGCTTACACAAATCATTTTACTCCAAGAAAAATCCCAACTCTGTCGTAGTTTGTAATACCCTTGATAAAGTATCGCAGCAAGATATGGTCCTAAAATCGTTCCCAACACTATTAGCTAAGAGTCAACACCACACGAGAGTTATGATGGTTGTATTGTTGCAACAAGTTAAGATCATGCCTCTTATATATGACTAAGTGGTTTGTCTAGTCTATGGGGCAATTGTCACTGCACAAACAAATGTCTCTTAGGTCTGACTAATTAGAGTATATTTCAGTTTTCATCTTCTAAGTGTATCTTTCATGGTTTTGCAGGTAGACTTCAAATATGCTATCTGCAGTGGAGATCGTTTTGGTAGACTTAAGTTATTTTGCATGTGGTAGAGGTGGTTAAACACTTATTGTACCAGCTTCGAATTCAGAAATTAAATATTAATGATTATGCTAATACTACATAATTATCACTGAGTAAGCTTTTTTCTGATTAAATTAAGCTCAGCTACAACATCTCTCACATTCATTCGTTTTTCGGGCTGTTCAAGAGAACATGCAACTCCAATCTGGAAAATCAAAACCAAGCACTCTTGAGTTTTGTTTCTTCTTGTAATATTGCTGTTATTTTGGCCATTATTTCTAGTTGTCTCCTCTTCTCTTTCATGAAAAAGACTTGGATCCGAAATCTCTACTACTCCTTGAGGCAAGGCTGTCTTGACAAAGGAATGTAGGTTTAGAGTGCCTTGAAAAATGTCATCAGTGGGTCTCTTTCCTGTGAACATTTCTAATAGAAGGATCCCATAACTGTATATATCACCATGGGTTGACATTTCATTTCCCATACCATACTCATTTATAGACAGATCCAAAACCACCCACACCAACGAATTTTGTTGAAGAGAATCCATCAGTGGCTTTTGGGAGACTTTGGTAAGATATATTCAAAAGCAAATTTCCTGAAGAACTTGATACAGACACTTTTCGTTTCTTTCTCAAACAAGAAACATACAAAAAGTATAGCACCAAAGTTACTCCTAGTAGCCCCAAAACTGTAGATATTATTAACTTCAAGGTTGAGGTCAATTTTGTATTCCCAAGCTTTTTGAAGTTGCATTTAGGCAAGAGCATCTTAGGAATTCCCCCACAGAGTTGACTGTTCCCTACAACTAAAGATAAACTTCAATTCTTGAAAACGCCATATGTTGGCACCGGTCCCTCAAAATTGTTGTATGATATATCTAATTTCTGCAAAGACTTCATATCCACAAGAACATTAGTGATTTTTCCCGATAAATTGTTCCTAGAAAGATCTAACTGTTGAAGTCCTCTCAGAGAGCCAAAACTTAGTGGAATAGTTCCTTGGAAGACGTTTCTTCCCATGCTTAGAATCTCAAACTTAATGCAACTGCCAAGACTGCTAGGAATTTCACTAGATAACATGTTTCTTGAGATATATAATTTACCTAGATTCTTAAGATTTCCAACTTCCATGGGAAGAGGACCTCTAAGCCGATTTAAGGACAAAGCTAGGTAAATTGATAAAGATGTGAGACCAAAGATTTGTGGGGGTATGGAACCATTGAAATTGTTACGAGAAATGTCAAGTGCGATCAAAGATTTGCAATTGCGTAGACTTGAGGGGATGCTTCCGCCAAGGTTATTTTCATATAAATGAAGTTTAAGTAACAAAGTTAAATTTCCAAGAGAGTGCGGGATGTTGCCTGAGAGATTGTTTCTCCATAGACCCATTGTCTTTAACCTATGAAGCCCACTGATAGCAGTTGGAATGTTACCTGACACTTGGTTGTCTCCCAAGGAGAGTGCTTCTAAGTTGACAAGATTCAAGATCGCACTCGGAATCCTTCCAACAATTTTGTTTTGATCTAAGTGAATTGTTCTTAGGGACAATGACAAGTTACCAATGCATTCGGGAAAGACGCCACCAAAATTGTTGGTGTGTAATGACAAAACGTCTAACTTGGTTGCATTGGTCAAAGAGCAAATAAAACTCAAGTCCTGATCAACCTCTCCACTTCCCCCCAAATTGTTTCCAAAAATAGTAAAGAAATTCAGCTTATGCAGCTTTTCCAAAGAAGGCACATTTCTAGTAAATTTGTTTGTTGCAATTTGAAGTACCTCCAAATTTGAGGCATTGGATATTGAAGGAGGGATGGAACCAGTAAATTGGTTATAGACAATGGAGAAGCTTAGGAGATTAGGAAGAGGAGTTATGCCTAGCTCCCAAGGAAGATTCCCTCGCAATTGATTAAATGCTACACGGAAAACTCTAATAGAAGAGAGATTGAAGATTGATGGAGGGATGGTACCTGAAAGCTTATTTATAGAAAGTACAATAGTTGTAAGATTTCTGAGTTGGCCTAGTGCATTCAGAATACTCCCACCCAAATTATTTGAGGATACACGAAGTTCTTCAAGTGAAGACAAGTTCCCAAGAGATGGGGGAATACTTCCTGTTAGTCTGTTGTTGTCTGTATAAAGTACTCGAAGCTTTGACAAGAAGCTCAACTCGGTTGGAATGGCTCCAACAAGTTGGTTAGAATGAAGTTTGATGCTTTTGATGTTAGAGCAATTGGATAAATTGGATGGGATTCTGCCAACCATCGAGTTATTGTACAAAGATAATATCTTCAGTTGATGCAAACGACCTATTTGTGGAGGGATTTCATGATTGAATCTATTGTTTTGTAGACGTAGAATCCTTAGAAAGCTTAAATTTCCAATGAAAGGAGATATAGAGCCTGCGAGTCCCCAAGATGCCAAGCGCAACTCAATGACTCTTTGGTGCCGATGGCCACATGTAACGCCATACCATAGGTAAAAGTGGGTGGTTTCATTCCATGAGCTGAAAACCATGAAAGGATCATGGCTTGTTTTGGCTTTGAATTCAAGCAAGGCTAGTCGGTCGGTCTCATTTCTGGCCATGGCATAGGTACTGCAAGAATCAAAGCACAAGATAGAGGCAACAACATGGATGATGGAAAAAGCAAACCGATAGAATAGTGAAGAACTCAAGGTGGGAATTAGCCCCATGATGCTGGGAAAAATTTCAAGGAGATGAAATGAAGAAGGCTAAGCTAGTTGTTTTGGCAGCTCAAGGGATTAGAAACAAATTTCTAGAAAGGAGAATGGACACCTCCTCTCAATACATATCAGATTATATAGCCATTCCATCTTCAATGCATCTTCTTCAATTATAAATGACATGTAGTGGTAAAGGACTGAGTATGGAATAATAATCAATGACCATGTTGAATCAATGGTAGGTCGGTCGCTCCTCAACATTTTATATCAGTTGATCACTATTTTATTCAATGGATGTTGAACTTGCCTATTATTTTTCGTTGCATTGCATTAGAATTTCTTTAAACTTAGATTGCATTTTACTCAATTCAATCCCCACCCACGACAAAAGCAGCGCAATAAATTAGTTGTTGTTTATATTTGCAATCCCATCATGTTAAATTTTTTTTATTAATCTTGACGTAATTCCATTTTAAATAAACATATAAACCATCGATCGAGGATGAGTTGAGATTTTGTCTAGTACTGAATAATCTACTACCAAACTTATAATATAATTAATTAGGATATTAGGTGATCAGACACATTTGATTATTTAATATTTATTGATGTTAATACAAATAAACAGAATAAAAAATAATGAATACTACTTATTACTAATAAAAAAAATGGCCGGACCACCGGCCCTATGATTGGTATTGTTGTGACAAATGGAGTTTTTAAGATTGTCAAGAAGTAGAAGAAGATAATAAAAAGATTTCAGCAAACATATAGGACATCAAGATTTAAATGGTTCGCCTTGAAGAGAAGCCTACATCCATTAGTGGAGATGATCTCAAAGTGTAACACCCTATTCCCGTAGGCTAAGAATGTCACGTGATTAATTACATAAATTAAACCAGGCAAGAAATTTGTATAATTAAATAAAACATTATCTATCACATAAAAATAGAGCACCGTTGGAACCAACATCCATTAGCGGAGACGATCTCAAAGTGTAACACCCCATTCCCTTGACTTAAGAATGTCATGTGCTTACGTAAATAAAGTCAAGCAATAGATTTGTATAATTAAATAAAACATTATTTATCACATAATAATAGGCTAGAATCATGACTTGTTCCTACAACAATTCATGTATATATGTGTGAATTCTCTGACTTGTTTTGCTATTGCACATGCTATAAAAATTGTTGCATCAATTATGAAAAGTTTATTTGTAATTGCACTCACAAAAAGATGAACAATTTTAAAATGCATAGTGAATGGATATCATGCATAGTGGGGTCCACGGTCGACGCTCCCATGAAAATTTTTTCACCCAACTTGTGGCTCAGAAAACTCTAGACAGAAAGTTTGCTCTACAGGTTACTCGAGCAAAGCTCTAATAGAGAGTTCACTCACGGCTCGCTCGAGCGAACATTAGACAAAGAGTTCACTTGAGGCTTGCTTGACACCTCACTCTAGCGTATAATCCAAAATATGTGAAATTAAGGTTTTTGCCGTGTAACCCTATAAATATGTTTATAATGAATAGTATGACCGTCTAGAACAACATAATTTCACCATGAGTGTATCTTGTCATTCTTGAAGATAATAAAATTCTTTGTAGTTCTGTGGACATAAGCACGTTGTCAAACCACATAAATCTTTGTGTCGTGTGTTTGATTTTCTCGATTGTCTTTATTTTTGTTGCTTTTTTTTTTTTCAAATGAGTATTTATTTATTAGAAAAGTAATAAGAAAATGGAATAAAAGTTAAATAGTGGGGAAGCCAAAGAAGAAAATAATGGGTACCCAAAAGCAATAAAAACATGAGGAGTCTTATTTTTATTGTAAATGTAATAACAAAAAGTAGATATTTTTAAACTTACAAAACTCATTAATATATTGTTGGAAGGATACAACTCATTAAAAACAAAACTTTATTCTTAAAAGCTATTAATATATTGTTGGAAATATTTTCGATTGCCTCTTTTTGTTCCACTCTGAAAAAGCTTTTTTCTAATTAAATTAAGCTTGATATTTCCAAGGGGAAAAAGCCCCCAGTCTTCACTCTCCAGGCAAAGCAAAACCTCTAGGGTCATAACTATCCTCTACATCAAAGTCTACGGTTCCACAGAATGGAATTGCAGGAGTGGAAACCATAGTGAGATTTCGCATAATTTTAGTAAGTGAAACTAAAAACTAACACCCAAAAATACAAGCATGAAAACATATGAAACTATATGAAAATGGGAATTTCAAATAATGCTAAAATTTACCATTATTATGACACCAGTACTTTCCCAAATTTCACAGAAAACACCGCACATTCAAAATCACATTTTCTTTTGAAAATTCACCATTTAATTAAGGTATATGCCATGGTCTCCCCTAGGGACTATCCGCACACTTTGGCTCCCTTTGTCACAGCATGGGTAACGACCGTGCGTGTGACTTCATAATGAGAATGCTCAACTCTGAGCCCAACGCGTATGTGACCATGTATCCTTTGGACTCAACTAGCAGAAGGCAACAAAGTAGACATGAGAGCGTTACTATCTTGCTCATGTTAGTTGTCGCCTAGCGACAACCTACGGGATGTCACTCAATTTAACGGCTCCCTAGTGACCAGATAAGGTCTACCAGGATAATGCCCCATCTCGACTTGGATTATTATCAACATAAAATCCATACAATCATTTTTTTATTGTATTAACATGGTCTTCCCTATGGACCATCAGCACTCTGGCTCCCTTTGTCACACAACACGTGATGACCGCACATATGACTTCGTAACGAGCGATGTCTAGCTCCACGCTCGATGCATACGTGATCAACCATCCTTTAGCCTCTGCCACCAGAGAGGCAACACAGTTGAAACGAGATCGTTACTGTCTCACTTGAGTTGGCTATCACCCGACGACAACCTAGGGGATGTCACTCAGTTTTACGCACTCCAGAGTGACTAGAGAAGCTCCATTGGGATAATACCCTATCTTGACTTGCAATCGTGATACACACACCGACAAATTTACATTTTTTATATTTTGGCACCAAAACTACCAGTTTTTCAAGTTTTTAGCACGAACATAAACAAAGCATAGTTATAAATTTTAATGACATGCAACAAGTAATAAAGTGAATGACATGATTACAACATTAAAAATGAGTTGAAACAAACAAACAATCATAAGATAATTCAAATCACAACATTACAACTTCCGATTTCCTTCCCAAAGCTTCACCTGGCCCTTAGACAACAAATCACAACCAACTACAAATAATTTTCCTAACACGCCATGGGCCCTCAACTCCTTGAAAAATTCCCAACCAGACTGCACATCACAATTTCACAATTTACAACGTATTTCAAGGGCCAATCCAAGAATTACTTACAATGGGAAAGGTAAATTCTAGATGATCAAAGTGCGCTGATCTCGAGTGTTCCTCTCAGATTGAGAGAAATCAGTGCATGTGTGCGTGCACATGTCCCTACACAGATGGACATAGTTAGTAAAACATATTCGAATGTGACCAAAAAATAAAATATGAGGTGAGGGGCAGAAGAGTTTACTGTGGGGGTGTCTAGAGGGGTGGAGTACAGTAGTGACAGTGGCAAGCACTTTGGACAATGGCAGATCTGGGTAAAAAATATCGATGGACACCGCAGTGGGGAAGTTGGGAGGCAGATCAGATGAATACAGGGGATAGGGAAGGAGGGGCTTGCAATGGTTGGCGGAGGTTGGCGACAGTGTGAAACCCTAAGAGAAACAAATATATAGTTTCGGTTACAAGGGGAGTTCTAAGAGGGGGAGAGACTGAGTGGAAGTGGAGGTAGGGGTGGTCGGATGACCCGTCCAATGAGTACCTGAGGGTGGCAGACCATGGCAGATGGCATAGCATAGTGGCAAGCCTAAAAGGGAAAGAGAGTGAGTAAAGGAGGGGAAAGAGAGAGCGAGGAAGTGGGAGGAAGAGATATCTGGAGGGATGGTGAGCCAGAGAGGGAGGGGAGCTTGCTGCAGATGGTGTAGCACAGCGACGACGGTGGCTAGGGTTTTCTAGATCCCTAAAGATCTAGTCCTTTTGAGGGTGGAAGATGAGGGAGTGTGGGCGAGTAAGGAAGGGTCCGTTGGTGAGCTAGAGATGGGGATCTACAACAATGTATGCACAATGTGGTGGCTGACGACGACATCTTAACTGAGAGGGACAGAGGACGAGAGACAGAGGGAGGGAGAGAGATGTTATGAGAAAGAGGGTGAGATCGAGAGAGAGACAAATCTGCTGTTGGCAATTGCAATGATGAGCAACGGTGGCAGCGAAAGCGAACAAAAAAAAAATTAAAAATAAAGGGAAAGAAAGGGTATTTGTTAAAGACCAAATCATTGATCCAAAAGTCTTAGGACTGTTGGATACTAATTTGGTTAAACCTTTAACCCTCTGGATCGTAACATTTCACCATGCTTCTGAATCCGATGTCCACAACGGCCTATAAAAAGTTCCAAGACATTTTAATTCAGCTTATAAGTCGCCTCCTCCGTGACTTGAACCCATGGTGTTATCTCTGCTCTAATACCAATTCTTAAAGACGTAACCATTAATCCAAAAGCCCTAGAACTGTTGGATACTAATTTGTTATACATGTAACCATAAAGATCATAACAGTATCGGGGCTAGAAGAAAGAACAATAGAGAGCAAGAGAGGGCAGGAAGATGCTTATAGGTGTCGGCGTGGTGCAGGGCTTGGCCGACGACAACACTCAATGAGGTTGCAATACAATATAGAGGTGAGAGACAGACAATGAGAGATATGGGGGCAAAGGAGCTTATCAATGTTGGAAGGATTACAGTGGTAGCACACTGCACGGCTTGGCGTCTGGCGTGGTGTGCAACGACGTGAGTGAGGGACAAAGAGATAGGGGCGGCAGCTTGGTCTACTACAGAGAGGGAGAGTATAAGAAATTGGGGGGGGGGGGCAAGAAGACCTAACCCTAGGGCTTGATGGGCTGGGCTTTGGGCCTAGGCTTTGGGTTGGGCCTCACAATATTGATCGGTCCATCTTCCTCAATTATATATGACATGTGATAAAATGACCGAGTATGAAATGATAATGATCAGGGTGTATGTACTTGGTTGTAAACTTGACATTGATAGGTAATTACAGCGATTATGAAAGGCTCTAATTAATAATCCACCATCCTTTATTAATATGTTGAATCAATAGTAGGGCGGTGGCCAACCTTTTATTCAATGGATGTTCTTGTTAAAGGTAATTACTGTGATTCCCGACTGATCACAACAAAATTAAGTCAGCACAATAAACTAGGATATTAAGGTGATCATACACATTTGGTTATTTAATATTTATTGATGTTAATAAAAATAAACAGAAAGAAATAAAGAATACTACTTATTACTAATAAAAAAAATTGGCCGGCCACCCCATGATTGCTATTATGGTGGTTGGACCATTCAAAGGGATATATGTGTAGGTGGTCCTGGATTTATGTCATCCAGTCCAGATTTTAGCTTTTAACTTTCTTCCCTGGCCTAAACCCAATTTTTCTGATCCTTTTTCCTTAATGGAGCTGAACACTACCAAAGTTTTGGGAGGTTCTTCGTTAGAATCTATTAAAATATATATTTTACGAAAATAATTCTTACAAATTAGTTTATAAAAAAAATAAATATTTTTTTGGTGTTTGATTCTCATTTGATAATATTTTTCTAAGAACACTTTTTGGTGGTTGGTGCGTTTAATCTTTTAAGTGAATGTAATTTTTCGTATTATAGATGTAGGCCGTAGTATTAATGCGTCAACTTGTAATTCTAAAATAATTTTTATTTTATTTTATTATTAACAGTGTTAAATGCAAAATTAGTTTATTTGGCTTGGATTAAAATCAAATTTCTCTTTATATATTTGTAATCGTCTTACTTTCCGTGCTTTTAAAATTCCTATTTTGCAGCTGATCTGGTGGATGTGTTACATTTGGAAGCTGATCACGTACAGAGAACCATGCATGTATTGAGAGAAGAAGCTCTGATCCGGAAGAGGTATTAGAAGTGTGGCCAAGAAAAAAAGAAAAAGATTGCTAGGGCAACTTTTCAATTTGGAATAGAAGGGAAGTTGTAAACAAAGATACTCTCTTGCATTTTGAACGTTTTAATCTTTCATTGCATGCATGTTGGTAGCTATGTATGTTGGAACCAATGATATCTTTTGTTATGAATACAAGCAAATAGGGGGGTGCAACTGGATCCGGATCCGGATATTCGGCCATAACCGGATTCGGATCCGGATTCTAAAAATCGGACGGTTATCCGCCCAGATTAATCCAGATTTAATTCGGGTGGATAACCAGATTGTAACTGGATATCCGGATTTAACCCGGGTTATAATCAAATTTTTTAAAAAGACTATAAACTTTAAAAAAAAATATAGAACCTTTTTTCTAAAACAATATATATATTTTTGAAAATAACCTGGTCTCATTAAAAAGAGCGTATAACATCTCACGGTTTACAATTGACTAAATGCACACAAGGCATTCTTCAATATCATATAAGTCCATAGAGATTTGGAGTGCAGCCTTTGCTAAATGGTGAGTAGCCATGTTGGATTCTCGAAAGGCATGAGAAGCTATCCACTGACTGCAGGAGTCCATTAGTTTTCGACCATCTTCAACAAGCATTCCCCCCATGCTCCAATTTGACCCCTGCCTTTGTAGAAGGTCTATGACCTGCTTTGAATCACCTTCTAAGACTACCTGTTTTAGGCCAAGGTCCCTACAGAAAACTGCTACTAGCAGGAGGCCCTGAGCTTCAGCAGCAAAAGGGCTTTCTGTGATACCTCTGGATGCCCTGAGAGTTGCTATCACTTGCCCTTGCTGATCTCTAATTATAACACCCATCCCCAATCTGCCTATTTCCACCCTCAATGCAGCATCCCAGTTAACCTTTAGGAAACCTTCAGTTGGTTTTGACCACTTGAACACCCTTTAAGTTGCTTGCATTTTCTTTGTCTAAAAAGGCTTGTTAGCTTCATCAAAGGAGGTCACTTCAGCTTTAGCTTTTTGGGAAATGACAATGGGGTGTTTGAAACCTTTGCCATACAAAGTGTCATTTCTTTTGGCCCAGATCCCCTTCAGGGTAACTACCACCTCCTCGATCTCACTATCATCAAATAGTCTAACTAGGACAGACCAGACATCAAAAATTAAATCACTATGGTATGACATTTTCTGGACCCTGATACACCCCTGACTCCACACATCCCTAGCTGTTGAACAACCCCAGAGAGCATGGCCTAATGTCTCAGGTTCTAATTTGCAGATTGGGCAAGTCGATTCTTTTACCATTTTCCTCCTTTTCATGTTTGCAAATGTTGGAAGGGCTTCACTGCATGCTCTCCAGATAACACTTTTACAGTAGGAGCCACCCTCATCTTCCATAGTCCCTTCCATACATCTTTGTCCTGGATCTTCTTGAAGCTTCTCCCTCCATTCCAGACTCTACTTTTTTCTAATAATGGTATACACTCTTAACAATATACTTACCATTGGTAGAAAATTGCCATACCAATCTGCCCTCCCTTCCACCTAAACTGATATGGATGGATTTAATGGCTTCAATCTCCTGAGCTGAGAGCATTTCCTGCATGAGATCCTCTTTCCACGTTTTCAGCCTTGGATCAATTATATCAGTTATTGATTCGCACTGTACTTCAGAATCTCTTGGGGAAGTAATCTTATAGCCTGGAATGGATGGAATCCACCTGTCCTCCCATATATTAAGTTGTTTCCATTCCCCACTCTCCATAATAAACATGTTTTAAGCATTGACAACCTTGCATGAATGCTTTTCCATGCATATGAAGGTCCATAACCCAGCCTTGACTCCAAAAGACCCACTTGGGAGAAATATTTCTGTTTGAAAACTCTTGAGACTAGAGAGTTGGGTTCCTGTATCATTCTCCAGCTCTGCTTTGAAAGCATTGCTAGGTTGAATCTTTGAAAATCCTTCAAACCAAGACCCCCTTGCTCCTTTGCTGAACTGAGTTGATCCCATGTAATCCAGTAGATTTTTGAAGTGTCTTCATTATACCCCCACCAAAATCTCTTGAGAAGTTGGTTGAGTTTTCTGGTAATGGATGTGGGTAGTAATTCCCATTCAATAAGTAGGTATTGCTTAGAGCACTTCCTTAAGAAGTATCTCCTTGCCTGCTGCTGAGAGATTCTTAGTCTTGCAGTTGACAACTCGAGCCCATGTTCTGTCTATGAGAAAATGGAATGTTGCAATCTTTGTTATCCCAATCATAGCAGGCAACCTAAGGTATTTTTCAAAAGTCCTAATAGACTTAATCCCAGCTAGTTGTTGAATTTGTCTTTGTACCCCTTGATGTGTATTCTTACTGAAGAAAACTGAAGACTTGTCCCTGTTGAGAACTTGTCCTGATGCTTGTTCATAGAGATCCAGTATCTTAAGCACTCTAGAGAGTTCCTTTGATGTAACTTGGTAGAAGAGGAGGCTGTCATATACAAAGAATAGATGACTCACCATTGTTGGTTCTATTTTATATATTTTATATATATATATAATTTTAATAATTGTGAAAGTGATTATATATCATAAATTATTTAGAGTTATAAAATTTAACATAAATAATGGTCCGTGCATTGTGCGGGTTATAGGCTCGTATATATAATCAATTGGTTCATCGATTTGCACAGGGTTTCAAATTGATTCCAGCATCAGCTAACCAATTCTAGTAATTGGTTTTGATTGGTATTGGTTTGTATTCACTCCTATTATTGATATGACAAAATAAATTATCATGGGAATACCAGCTGGTTATCTATATTTTTAGAATTTCAAATGACCTCCTCGAAGGTCATCTTTAATAATTTGTCCTACCAAGTTGAATATTTAACCTAACATGATTCTACGATTCTATCCTACAAAATTAAAGAAAAATTCTACATTACTTAATCTCGATCGGCATATTGCTTGTTAATTTTAATTAGACGGAAGGCTAATCTAATCAACAATTCATGAATTATCATAAACATATAAGAGCCGGAAGTATTACTAATTAAAGAAGAATCACAAAAGAGAAGACATATATGTTGCGTGGAAAACTAGAAATTATCTTTCTTATCTTTTTTGTACGTACTAGCTAGGAGAAATCATGTGTATACATTGTAAATTAATTCAAGTGATTTACCGCGTCAACGCATGTATAAATCTAATATGCCCAAGTTTTATCTTATATAGACACAACTTCAATCAAGAAACTCAAATATATAGTTAATTTCTTCCTTTTGCAATTTTTTGTTTTAAATACTGTTGTCCCCTTCTTTGGGATATAGAAAATTAATCCACGTGGATTGGTATTGTTTGCCCGGGTTCCGGATTGGGTACCTGGGGTTGGAACACAGATGAATTTGGATTTTTGTAACCCGAAAATTGTGGGCTGTACCTTTTTGTAAGATTATACTTCTTGACCAAATATTATGAAATTCTGTTTGAAACGAAAACTTTTATTTGCACCCGAGGTCTTCTTTCTATGAACTGGTGGCTTAGTTTATATATCTTTCTCTTATTCTTTTGGTTTTTGAGGTGATTGAGGGATTGTGTGTACCTCACAGGAGCTGTTTCTTGCGTGTTTTGTCCCTTTGATCTCGTTTAGGTTTTCTTGCGTATTCATAGTCATAGATGCATGTATTCTTTCATTTCAAACTTGGGTTTCTGGTTGCTTTTTTCAGCCATATAGAATAATAAATGTTGGAGGCCTGGGGCGTCTCAGTCCCAATCTCATACCATTCTCTCCAGGCCTATGTTGTCTTGCTCTAATAAATGGTCTTCTTCTGATGATGTGGGTTAATGTAGCCAATTTTTTTATTTCCAGAATCTAAATTTGTTTGCAGTTTTTGATCACGAGTGGGTTTCAAGCTTTCTTTTTTGTTGTGATGTTAATTACATATGTTACTTCATAAAATATACTGTAAGAAGAATAGAATTGTTGAATGTTCTACATTGCTTTCATTTATCAACATTGTGTCTATATATAGACTTGACATAAGAAATCAAAGAATATTTTATGGTCACAATAACAGTAGAGAATAACATAATCATGTAGTATTTGCAGTGCACACTAGTGATCTGTTGTTGTTGTGCTGTTGGTATGCTACGTAGCTGGTTTATCACATAGTCTAATACGCCCCCTCAAGTCCAAGGGGGTGTCAACCACTTTGAGACTTGCTTTAAATTGATTGAACTTTTCTGCAACTAACGGTTTGGTAAGAACATCTGCCAGTTGGTCTTTGGAGCTACAAAAGGAAATTCTGAAAGTGTTGGCAGTGACACGATCCCGTACAAAATGGTAGTCTATATCCATGTGCTTGGTTTTTGAATGAAAGACAGGATTAGCACAAAGATATGTTGCACCAAAATTATCACACCAATGTGTTGGTGCTTGAGGTAAAAACAAATCAAGTTCCTTGAGAATAGTTTGAAGCCATATTAATTCAGCTGCCTAAGGGGCCAAGGACTTGTATTCAGATTCTGTAGATGATCTAGCTACTATTATCGGCTTCTTAGAGTTCCATGATATGAGTTGGTTAGCAAGATAGATGTAAAAGCCTCCAGTTGATCGTCGATCATCCAAACATTCACCCCAATCCGCATCAGAATAATCTTGGAGAACAAAGTGTGATTAAGAAGCAAAAAATAAGCCATGGTTTATTGTACCCTTGAGATAATGCAGGACCCTTTTCAGTGCACTCCAATGAGTAATTTTGGGTGAGTACATAAATTGACAGTTTATTTACTGCAAAAGAAATATCTGGGCGGGTGAGATTGAGGTATTGAAGACCTCCAACTAGGCTTTTGTAGAGAACAAGATCATCAATTAGGAGAATCAAATTTAGAAAGCTTAAGGGTTGTTGCCATAGGTGAGGATATAGGGTTAGACTGAAACATGTTGCTGTGGGTGAGTAAGGTTTTGATGTATTTTCTTTGGGACATCAGCAAGCCATTTGATATATGATCAATTTCAAGGCCCAAAAAGAAAGATAAAAGTTCCTAGATCTCGAACAAGGAAGGCAGTATGCATGGCAACAATCAAAGTATCAGTAACAGTGGAATTAAATGGAGTTATCACTATGTCATCGACATAGACAAACAAGAAGACTTTTACAGCACCATTATTGAAAATAAAGAGTGAAGGATCAGCTTTGGAGGAGAGAAACCATACTCAAGTAGCCATGAACTGAGTTGGTCAAACCAAGCTCTTGGAGCTTGCTTCAACCCATAAATTGCCTTGTTGAGTTTGCACACAAAGGTAGGATGAGCTGGGTCTACAAAGCCCTAAGACTGCCGCATAAAGACATTATCAGTGAGATTTCCATGCAAAAATGCATTCTCAATATCGAGCTGGCGCAATGCCCTGCACCTAGACATAGCAATGGATAGGATGAGACGGATTGTCGAAGGTTTAACCATGAGACTAAATGTCTCGTGGTAATCAAGTCCAGGCTATTGGTGAAAGCCTTTGGCCACCAATCTGAAAGGAACCATCTGCGTTAGTTTTCGTTCTATATACTCAACAACACCCAAGAATATTTGAAGCAGGTGGTACAAGTGTCCAGGTGAGATTTTGACTTAAGGCAGTAAATTCCTGAGCCATAGTCGAATGCCAATCCTAGAATTTTGAAGCCACTATGTAGCTTGAAGGCTCAAAGGGAACAGAAACAGTGGTGGTGAGGCACTGCCAGGCTGGGTAAGGCACAGTACCATCAGAGAGCATTCTAGGATGGGAGGAATTGGTCTAGGCACGAGTTATTATTAGTGACTGAAGAGGGACAATAATGGAAGGATCGGTGGTGATTAAGGGAGATGAGGTGTTTGATGTTTGATGTGGTCGGGAGGTAGATGATGATGCAGGAGAAGGAATTTCTGATATTGGATTGAGGCCTGGGCCAAGAGACGAAGGTGAATTTGAGGGAGTTAGGCCAATGGGAGGCAAGTGTGGAGCTGGGCCAAGTATGGAAAGGGATAGTAGGGGTAAGGAGGCCTGAGTAAAAGGAGTGAGCTGAGAAGAGATTGTGGGCCTTGATTGAGAGGTTGTATTGAGCCGAGATTTTGCAAGAGGAAATGAATTTTCATCAAAAGTGACATCACGTGATATGTATAGTCTATTGTTTGAGAGATCTAAACATTTGTATCCCTTGTGTGAAGAACTGTAGCCAAGAAATAAGTAAGGAGTGGACCGAAAATTAAATTTGTTCAAGAGATATGGTTGAAGGTTGGGCCAACAAATGCAACCAAACACTTTCAAAAAATTGTAATCAGGTTCATGATTATAAATCAAAGAATATGGGTATTTGTGATTTAATGTTGGAGAGGGAAGACGATTTATTAAATAAACTATCGTTCCAAAGGCATTGACCCAATATGAAAAGGGGAGAGATGCTTGGGCCAAGAGAGCAAGGCCAGTTTTTACAATGTGACGGTGCTTTCTCTCAATAAGCCCGTTTTGTTGACGAGTGTGAGGACATGGGAGACGATGTTGAATTCCAAGTTTGTGACACATAGAGGTGATGGGTTTAAATTCACCACCTCTATCAGTTTGTAAGGTTATTAATTTGGTGTTAAACATTCTTTCAAAAAATGGTAAAAACATTGAAAATAGTTGAAGAACATCAGATTTTTGTTTCATTGGGAAAAGCCAAGTGAATCTAGTAATGTGGTCCACAAAAGAAGCGTAGTATTTGTAACCCAAATGAGATACATGTGAAGATGGGCCCCAAAGGTCCGAACAAATTAACTCTAAGGGCCTGTGATACTCGGCCCGACTTGAAGTACATGGGAGCTGATGTGATTTCGCAAGTGGACAAACTAGGCATTTGAAAGAAGCATTTGAGGAGCAAAACGTCAAGCAGCTGTTGTGAAAAACACGATGAATGAGAGCGAGTGAAGGGTGACCCAATCTGCGATTCCATTGTGGAAGAGAGGTTTTCTAACTGATGTGGATGGAAGGAGACGATGAAGAGATAGTGGGAAACACATAGAACCCATCACGGGTTGGCCCGATGAGGAGCATTTGCTTCATCTGCGAATCCTTAATAGAGAAATGTGATGAGTAAAACTCAAAGAAACATTGATTGTCGATGCAAAAACGAAGGATAAAGATCAAATTCTTGGTAATGGATAGAGCATGAAGAAGATTTTTAAGAAGAAATGAAGATGAAGAGGAGGGAAGAGAAGAGTCACCAAAATTTTGTATGGGGAGTCCAGTGCCATCTCCAACCCTGATAGTGTCATCTCCACTATATTGTTCTGATGAGAGATTCAAGTTTGACAATTCATTTGTGATATAATGTGTAGTAGCCGAATCGGGGTACCACACATTTTCTAAGGAAGAGCTAGGAGCAGTGAAATTTGTAGAAAAAATTGCTAGGGGAATCATATTGGTAAGAATGATTAAACTTGTTTATGCTTTATTACAAACTTGGCATGTTGGCCGTGTTGTTGTGTGTTGTTGGGATGGGTAGTTGAAACCTGTACGACCACCACAATTGTTATTGAAAGGCCTCCCACGACCACGGCCTTGTCTCCCAGCTCGTTGAAAAGGACGACCTCGTGTCCCATTAATAGGGCTGAAATTTGCAGAGAAGTCAAGAGAAGGTGCTGGGGTTTTTGGTAAGATGCAAAAGTCTGGTCTCTTGAATGAGCAAGAGTGGATACAATTCATGGGTGGTCAAAGGTTCAGCTCTGGTTGTAATGGAAGTTACAAAGAATTCAGAGATGGTTAGTTCACAACGAGAGAGGTTGGTAAGTTGGAACCTAATTTGAAACTCTTTTGCTTGTGAGTGAGAAGAGAACATGGAGGAAATGGAAGACCATAATGGTCTAGATGTGGAAGATGATAGTACATGACCTTGAATGGATTATGAGAGAGAGGAGAACAGTACACTTAGGACCATTTGGTCAATACGCCTCCAGACTAAGAAAGCAGGATTAGGTTTGGGTGTTTGATCTGTGGCCACAGTGAGAAATTCAAGTGGGGAGAGGAGCGAGCCATCAACATAGGAGAAGAGGTCTTGACCTCTTAGGTAAGCTGTGGTTTGAACTTTCCAAAGGAGATAGTTTTATGTGGTGAGTTTGGTAGTAACAATGTGAGAAAATGAAGAAGCAATGGAAGGTACAGAAGAAAGGGAGGAAGAAGATGACTCCATGGATAAAAAAAAAGAGAGAGATTAGTCAGAAGGCTCTTGATACCATGTAAGAAGAATATAATTGTTGAATGTTCTACCTTGCTTTCATTTATCAACATTGTGTCTATATATAGACTTGACATAAGAAATCAAAGAATATCTTATGGTTACAATAACAGTAGCAAATAACAGAATGTAGTCTCTACAGTGCACACTAGTGATCTGTTGTTGCTGTGCTATTGGTATGCTGCGTAGCTAGTTTATCACATGTCTAATATATACCACAATCTATTTTCAAAAGAAAACATCAGAGGATAACAGAAAGAGTTTCCATGCTTTTAAGGATATCTCGTATATAATTTCCATTCATATGCATAAACACATTCATATATATTTCGCAGATTTCTATCATCATTCTTGTCAGGTCTTGAGTTCTAGAACTTGCACATAACTCTAGTTTTATGAGCTCTTAGCGTTGTCTATATATCTCTTTTTGAGAAAAAGGGTTTCTACAAATGGAGCGGGAGAAGCTTTATAATAAGAGAGGAGGGGAAGATGATCATCATGAGGACCATCAAGATTGTTCCAATAAGAATTCGACAAAGAAGCAAGATCTCAAGGGTAGTGACATCAGACAGAACGACAATGACATCAGTAATATAATATGAAGAAGTTAGATTCTTGCATTGCATTAGATGTCGGGGTATTTGATTTCCCGTGGCTGACAGATGGTATGATTTATAAATAAACGAAATAAGAAACATAAAAACATTCAAACCAACCGCTGGGGGGGAAGGGTGGAAATTGGGTTCCGGGCTTAAAACCCAATATCCGGACCGAGTGTACCCAAATCTTTCTATGTAGGTATTGGCTCGAGTTTCTTTCGGGCCGTATCCGAGTTCTGGACCTGGCCAAGAAAAATCCGGCCTGGATGAACAGGCCGTGGAGAAAATTATTGATCACTTTTAACTATATTACATGGAATTGAAATTAATAACTTATTTGTCATTTTTAGTTGCATCAGTTGATATATCATGTTTTAAATAACTTGTTCTTCAGCATGTGTTTGTCATTCCAAATCAGTTTGTTTGATATATGATCACCGGTAGCTGGGCCACATATATAGGGAACAAATGCACCCATTGGATTTTTGAAAATTTGTGGTTATATATATGTAATTGTATGAGTTTTTTAAATGTTTTTGCGATTGCACACATTTTATATAAAAATTGTCGTATCGATTATGCAAAAAGAATATATAAAGTCAATTACGGCAACCTGTTTTAGAATTTCAACTATTACATGCATAAAGAAAATGTAATTCCTACAACAACAAAAATTAAGTTTATTTACTTCAAATTCATTTCAATATGTCTAAAAAGCAAGTGATTCCGACTTTCAAACGCACCTTAGCGATTATGCAATACTTATAGAATATAAAAATCTTGGAGAAAAAATTTTCAAGCTATACCTTTTACGGAGATTTCATTTTTTGCCGCAAAAGAAATCGCCACAAATGGTAACTAATGTAACGATTGTCATTTCACCGTTGAATTCCAGCATGAATGTGAGAAGTGTTACCGGTGCAGTAATTGTGTAATTGTTTGCGGCGATTTTTGAGCAATTGTGACAGATTTTGTCATCACAAATAACATTTTTATTTTGCGGCAGTTCCTTTCCCTCAATAATGCTTTTTTACGGCAGATTTCCTTAAAAGGGCGCCAAAAAGTATCAACTTATTTCTCAAATCCTATAGTTTGGCGTGGGTCTAGATTCTTCTAATCCCATCTTCCTCATCTTCATCCAACCCTACCTCATATTCAATTATCCCTACCAAAACAAAAGACAACTCTAGGGGATCGGCAAGAAGGTTACCCAATCCCTTTCCTCTAGTAGTCAGAGCTTTATATAGATAAAATAGGAGAGTAGATTTGAAGGTAATCACTCACACACATTTTGCATTTACATTAGCAGGTAAAAATACAAAGTTCTAAGGCTTGAGTTAAGCTTGAAATTATGTTATTCTATAAGCTGTATACAATGCCAACTATGAGTTGTACATGAATTTAAACATTCAAATTTAAACTTGTAGGAGCTGATTCTGTTAAGGGCTCATTTTGTGAGTTGCTGATTTTGTGGGTTGATTCTGCGGGAGAGTAATGGCTTTCCTTATATGCCTCCGCAAGACAAAGGTATCATCGGTAACACCAATCTTGGATAGTAAAGTCTGAAAGCGTTGGCGTGGTAGAGGCTTCGTGAGTAGCTCAGCGAACTGATCTAAAGTGTGAACATGATTTACAGTAATGCGACCTTTCTTGACAAGATCAAGGACAAAAAGGAGGTCGATTTCAATATGCTTCATGCAAATGTACTGAACTGGATTTAAGCTAAAGTGAGTTACACCAATATTATCATAGAAAACCTGTGGAGGATGCTATAGATGGAGACCAAGTTCTATGATTAGTGAGTGAAACCATACTGTTTCAAAGGTTGCAGCTGCCAAGGTACAAAATTAAGCCTCCATGGATGAGCGAGAGACAACTCTTTGTTTGTGTGCTGACCATGAAATTGGATTAGAGCCCAGAAAAGTAATAAAGGCAGTGGTTGAGACCCTTGTATCAGTATTTGCAGCACAGACCTCATCAACAAAGGTCTGCAGTTTTAAGGGGTTGTTCTTTTGAATGAGGATTCCATGAAACATTGTGTGCTTTAAATACCTGAGGAGTCTTTTGGTTGTAGTCCAATGACAAGCTGTAGGTTTGTGCATGAATTGGGAAAGACGATTCACTGCATAAGCAATGTCGGGTCTGGTTAAGCCAAGATATTGCAGTGCCCCAATGATTCTTCTATACTCTATACTATTTACAGGGTCGGAACCATCTGTTACAACTAGTGGGGTGCTGGTTGACATAGGAGTTTGAATTTCTTTGGCCCCATCCATTGAAGTTTTGGATAGTAAATCTCTTATGTATTTGTGCTCTGAAAGGAACAGACCCTTTACTGTAGGAATAACTTCAATGCCTAGAAAAAAAATGTAGATTCCCATGTCTTTTATCGAGAATGTGCTACTGAGTTTGTTGATAATGTCAGCTACAAATGTGGAGGCATTTCCTGTGATAATAATGTCATTAGCGTACACAACACAGTAGCATAGAACATTGTTAAAGGCAAAGATGAATAAAGAAGTGTTTGTAGCTGAGTGCACGAATCCAAAATGCAGGAGAGCATCCCAGAGTGCCTTGTACCATTGGTTGGGTGCTTGTTTCAAGCCATAGCCTAGAGGTTTTGATGGATCTTCAAAGCCTGGAGGTTGATGCATAAACATTGTTTCTTCAAGGCTGCCATGAAGAAAAGCATTATTGATGTCGAGCTATCGAAGTGACCAGCCATTCATTACAGTAATAGAGAGAATTAGTCAAATTGTTGCTGGTTTGACAACTGGAGTTGTTAACGTTGTGTTTTGTACGCATTTGCACCAGGTTCCAGCAACTTTGGTTTTCAGAGTTGGGCCTGCGAAAACAAAAAATATAGAAGCTGGCAAAGGGCGGTCGTATGGTCGGGGAGTCTCCGATGCTTAAGTTAGTATATATTTTTAGGGTTTGTAAATAATGAGAGAACGTAGAGTCTTTCCTCGTACCCGGGGATCGATATTTATACTGGGGGTTTGGGGAAGACAGATCGTGCCTGCTCTTGTAGAGCCCATGTCCTTGCCACTGTTCTATTTGTTAGTCTTTTTAATGCAGCGTGCCTTTGCGACGACATCATTAGTGTAGCATGTTGCACGAGTAGTGGTGCCATTAATGCGGCGTGGTTTCCCAATTTGTCTTGCTCAGCTAGTACTTTTAGTGGTCCATCGATGTTACCTTGTCGAAAGATCAAGGCTCCTCCTTGCTTCCAGCCGGTTTAGGCAGGCAGACACTCGAAGGTTGGACACTATTCGAGGGATCTCCAGTTCTGCAAGTCCCATCCCCCTACAGGCCACTCCCCCATGGGGTTGCTTCCAGGGGAGATTATATGTGGTCTGAGCCAAGGGGCCCTTCCCGCAGGGTTGGGCCTTCTCTCTTTGTTCTTTTGGTGCTTCCTTACAAACTCTCAGCAGACGGGTTCGATGGAAATTTTAAGTATAAACTCATCCTGACATTGAGGCTATGGTCACTTGGATGGGGTGCTTCCAGTTTCAAAGTCCAACGTGGTTCCTTGCTGTTTGGTAGGCTTGGTAACATTTCTAGTTCTGCCTTTTTTGGCACGTCTTCCAATGGCTATGATTGTACATGATGGCATCTCTTCAATCGTGTTAGGCGGCTCTTCGACTTCACATCGTTTCGTGGAGCACGTTCCACGAAATTTGAAGCATCTCTCCTTCTTTCCTTTCTCCCACTCGAAAGCACCCCTCGAATCCCCCCGCAGTGAGTAAGGGGAAAAAACCTCACTCGGAGGGGGTTGGAACCGATGGACGGCCTGGTCCCTGGACCTAGGTTCCTGAAGGATGGGCGTTGGTTGCTCTCGGCAAAAATGCTCTCGTTCTACAGATGTGGAGATGTTTACGGACTCCTTTTCTTTGAGATCTTCAGAGCCATTAGTGAGAGATACTTCGGCTGAGGTCCCTGTCGAGCCATCCCCACAACCCAAGGTCAGTGGTGTGCCTCCAAAAGCCACGGCCTTGCCACCTAACTTTAGGGAGCTTTGGCGGCTGGGGTGCCTCAACATGCTAACGCGGGGTGACGTCCTTCTAGTATCAATACGACGGTCACCTCTACTTCTACTACTCGTTTTGCCTTCGGCGGCCACTCTTTTGGTGATGAGTTTGAGATTATGGACACGCCTTCCGCAGCGTCTTCATCTGCTACTCAGAGGCTTGGACCTTATTGTTGAGAGGACGGTCGTCGTAGCTTTAGGTATCGCGGGGGGAGAGCACCGAGTGGAAAGTGGGCTCCTTTTGGATGTTGTAGTCAGTAGCGATTTGGGAGGTCTATGCGAAAATCCACACACCCAGGCGGAAACTACTGTTGTTGAGGCCACCTCACCCCACGTTGAAGGAGTTGGGGGTCAGTCTCTAATCCTTTCCTCTGAAGAGGCATCTGACGGAGCCCATCGAAATGGGGCAACCACACGGGTGTCCAGTGGGGAGAGTTCAATGGAGGTCATCCCTCCTTTGGCCAGATTGGAAATGGGGGGGTGCCGCGTAAAAGCTATGGGCCAGGTCTTCAAGTGTTTATCCTGCTTCTTTCACGAGGCTCCTTTTATTTTTCCGCAACTTCTTTTCCTGTGTACTTCCTTTTTTTTGTTGGTTTCCTAGTCTTCTTTTTTCTTATTCTTTTTCTTTTTTGTCGTTCCAAGTTAGCTTTCTTTGTTTTCATGGTTCCTCCAATCTGGCAGCCTTCATCGTGGATAGCCAAGAGGCCATCATGCAGGAAAACCAAGCCCTTCGTGTGATGAGTTGGACCGCTCTACGATGCACCCGTGGCAAGCGAGAAGAGCAGGATCAGTTGGAGCAGGAGCTGTTGAAGGTTCGTCTAGCCTTGGAGGAGGCCAACAAGAAAGTTGCCAAACTTAGTAGCAGCCGGAAGGGGCTAAAGAAGAAGGCGAGGAAGGATGTCGAGTTGATGAAAAACATGGCGACTTGTCGCCGATCTCTGGAGAAACTTGTCCCATGTGCAAGGCATTGCTTCCTGCTTTGACAACCAGCTAAAATTGGTTGTGGGTGTTTGCGATGCTGCATGGGCTAAAGGGTGTGCCGGGGGCCTTAGGTCGATGTGGGACCATATTCTAAAGAGTTCACAGCCATTTCCACGGGCCTTTGAAAACTACTTGCGGGACCTTGACCATAACGAGGTCGCCGTCGGCAACGAGGCCTTCGAGCATGGCTACAAGCTGAGGATGGACGTGATTCCTGATTCCTTTACAAGTCCCGTCATTCTAGCCCCGTCCGAGCCTGTCATTCCTGTTTAAGGCGGCCTTGAGCCTTTCATCCCCAAGTTCGATGCCTCTGATGCTGAGGTCTCGGTCAGTACGTTGATGTTCCTATGCCTTAGCTTCTTTGTCCCATTGTCGTCATCTTACTTTTCTCTCTCTTTATTTATTTTTTATTTCTACCTTTGTGCCCTTCTCGTGCGGCTTGTATGTACTTTTTTTCTTGTTAATAAAACTCCTTTATAGGTTGCGGTGCTCTTGCTCAATTTTTTGTTCTTGAATGTTCTTCTCTGATGTCTTTTTCTTCTTCTCGTTCCCCTTTTGTTCTTCCTTCATCTCCCCCTTTTTTTTTGTCGGCCCAGGGGTTTTGATGGAGGTGATTATGGAGTCTGCATCGGGCAGGGGGTGAGCTTTATGGTTCACCTCGCCGGTGCTAAGCCCATTTCCTATGAAGTTGCCGACTGATGGCTTTTTGCTTATAGTGCCTCCATCAGTCGGTTGTCCTCCTAGTGCCTTTCACTTTTGCTGTCGACCTCTTGGGTGCACTTTACCTTGCCTATTCCTTTATTTTTTCCATTTTTCCATTGAAGAAGGGAAAAGAAGAAGTAAGTCAGTTTATGTTGGTCCTTGTTAGCTGCCATCGCTTGGAGGGGATGGAAATCTCCTATAAGTGTACAGCCATGTAAGGATGACTCTGGTTGCCTCTTCAGGGGAGAGGTCGGGAAGCGCTTCACCAACCCGCCCCTGTGTCCCTCCCAAGTTGCATCGTGGCCGTAGAGTTGAATAGTCTGGGTTATGCTTTGCAACAATGGGGATCGGGGTATGTCTTCAGGCAACCTCAAGGCTGGACCCGCTCTTTTTCACGGGAGGGATAAGGTGAGAAGTAGGTGTTTCTGACAGTCCGTAACTGGACCCACTCTTGCTCATTTACATTGCATATTTAGTTCTCGACTGGAAAATAAACATGTCATCATAACTTTATCCTTAGCTTTGTAGGAATTAGACTTTGCAAACCGAGGCCCTTTGGCCTATGACGTAAAGCACTTATCGCTTTTCGCTATATCGTTGATATCCTTGTTCCTTGGAGTAGCATTCAGGCGGTCAATGGACCTTGCCCTCACTCCATCGGGGAGAGGTCAGGATGCCTCAGGCCAACCTACCCCTTTATCCACCGAGGAGGTAACTCCTTTGGGTGGCCTCCAAGTCAACACATTCATTGTCCTGATGTTTTGTTTTTGGAGACGGTGTTTTATGTCGAGAAGTGGAAAGACTAGGTCCGCACTCCGTTAGGAAGAGGTCGAGATGCCTTAAGTCAAACCCACCCCTTTGATCCCCCGAAGATAACTTCTTCAGACGACCACAGAGCTTGTCCACTCTTTCGTTGTTATGGGAGTCGGGGTATGTATTCGAGCAGCCGAGACGCTAGACTCTCTCTCCTCCATGGGAGGGTTCAACCCGCCTCTAGCGTGCTTGCCCCTTTTACCCCGCAGGGAGGTAGTGTATTTGGACAGTTTGAGTCTGAACCCGTTCCCGCTTGGGAAATGTAAGATTTAAGCCAAGCTGGTGGTGAACCCATACTTCGCTTGCAACGGTGGTCGGGGTAGGTATTCGGGCCACCGAGGGGGCTAGACCGACACTCTTCTGTGGGAGGGGTAGAGTAGCCTTTGGCGTAACCCATCCCTTTAAATCCCACGAGGAGGTAAGTTTTCCGGCAGTCTGTCACCAAACTCGCTCCAGCCTGTTGACGCTTAAGAGGAAGGTAATTTTTTTTTTCGGGCAGCTGAGGACTAACCCTCACCCGCCGCAGGAGGGATACAGTAGCCTTAGGCATTACACCCATCCTTATGGTATCCCGTGGAGGAGGTAAGTTCGGATAGCGATTTAGCTGGTCTATTTTTCACCGCGATAGGGGTCGGGGTAAATTGTTTGGGCCGACGGTGGGGGCATGACCCTCTCTCCAACACGGGAGGGGTAGTGCGGCAATTGACCTTGCTCTCCCTTTGATCCCACGTGAGGTATGATTTTTGGGCAGTTTAAGACTGGACCCGCTCCCACCCATTGATATTGCAAGGAAGGTAAGTGTTGGGTTAGGCTAGTGCTGAATCCACACTTCGTTGCCGTGGAGATCAGGGTAAGTTATTTAGGCCGCCGGGTGGGCAATACCAGTTATCTACCGAGGGAGGGCTAGAATGGCTTTTGGCTTAACTCTCCCCTTTGGCCCAGCGGGGAGGTAAGTTGTTCAGATAATTTGAAACTGGACCTGCTCCAGCCTGTTGACGCTCACAAGGAAGGTAAGTCTTTCTTTTTGGGTCACCAAGGGGTGACCTACACTTTGTCATGGGAAGGATGAAGCAGCCTCTAGTACACTCACCCTTTTGGTACCCCACAGGAGAAGAAACTTTTTTGGACAACGATGTGGCTGGTCCGCTCTTCACTGCGATGGGAATCGGGGTAAGTTGTTCGGTCCACTAGGGGAGGACCCACTCTCCATCGCGGGAGGGGTAGAGCAGCCTTCGACCTAGTTCTCCCCTTTAGCCTCGCGGGGGGGTAAATTGTTTGGGCAGTTTGAGACTGAACCTACTCTCGCCCGTTGACATCGCAAGAAAGGTAAGTGTTGATCAAAGAGTTTGTTGTTGTAGATTTCATTAATTGGAGATCCTTTTTGTTGCTTTGAAATGGGTGTGGTGTGCTTTCTTGAAAAATCACGCTTTTCATTAATCAATAACAGTTCCCAACATTTAGCTATTAAATTACAAAACATGGGGAGTTACGGCCTTCAGTCGAGGAGCTTTCTCCTGCGATGTTTTTGCCTTTGGGACTATTCACCCTTCCACTCCCCTCCGAGCTTGGCAGGACGAGTCGCTGACTAAGGCTTGCCTGGGCTCCTTGATAGGTGCATGTCCTACTGTCTTTTGGAGGTGCTATTACCCAGAACTGCACTGTCTTTCTACTTCAGCTCCTAGAAGTAGCATTCCCGTGCTAATACTTGTTCTCCTCGAATTTCTCTCATGACTTGAGAAGTCAGGAACTTCATCTTGAGATGGTAGGTCGATGTACCCGTAAGTTGTTAAGGTTGGGCCTGTTGATGATGGCATTGTAAAATGATGAGACCTTCACTACCAGGAAGTTGACCATGATTGCGGCAGTGCAGGGGGCGTTTCCTACCCAGTCCTCCATGGTCTTCAGTCTTGCCTCCATGACAACTTCTTCCTGTCCACGAGTTGTCTGAGAATGGGTTGTCACAAGCATATGAAGTACACGGAAGATTTATAAGGATCTTATAAGTTATCCCACAGACGGCGCCACTGTTAACATCGTGTTTCGTATGCTTTTGGGCCAGGTTCCAACAACTTGAGTTTTCAAAGCTAGGCCTGCAAAAACAAAGAAGATAGAAGTTGGGAAAGGGTGGCCTTGGGACTGGGGAGTCTCCGATGCTTAAGTTAGTAAATATTTTTTGGGTTTGTAAATAATGATAGAATGTAAAGTCTTTCCTCGTACCTGGGGATCGATATTCATACTGGGGGTCCTAGGAGGATAGATTATGCCTGCTCCTATGGAGCTAATGTCCTTGCCACAGTTCCATTTGTTAGTCTTTTTAATGTGGCGTGCCTTTGCGACGACGCCATTAATATGACGTGTTACCCAGGCAGTGATGTCATTAATGCGGCTTGGTTTCTCGATTTGTCTTGCTCTGCTGGTACTTTTAGTGGTCCATCGATGTCGCCTAGTCAGAAGATCGAGGGTCCCCCTTGCTTCCTGCCGATTAGCCGGGCAGGCACTTGAAGGCTATATGTTGTTTGAGGGATCTCCAGTTTGGCGAGTCTCATCCCCCTATAGGTTGCTCCCCCATGGGGGTTGCTTCTGGGGGAGATTATCCATGGGCTGGGTCGAGGGGCCCATTCTCGCTGAGTTGGGCCTTCTCTCTTTGTTCTTTCGTTGGGTCATTACAAGCCAGATAGAACGGGGGGAAAAACCCCAAAGACTGAATGTCTGGGAATAATCAATGCATGGTCTTTGGTGGAAGGCTTTAGCGACTAGGCAGGCTTTATGCCGACTGATGGTTCCGTTTGGTTTTCTTTTCTTGCAAAAAACAAATTTGAAGCCTACAAGATTTTGACCCAATGCAAGTGGAACAAGTTTCCAAGTTCCATGGTTAAGCAATGCAGTTATTTCTTCAGACATGGCCTTGCACCAAAGTGGGTCTTTGAGTGCTTGACTGACACGTGGTGGTATGAAGTTGTTTGGGACAAAAAATGTTATTCATAGACCTAATAGTCATGGTATGGATCCTTTGAGATACAACTGGAGTTGGAATGGTTACTTGAGCAAGTGGTGTGGCTGCTGTAGTGTATGGATTTGAGGAGAGGAGGGAGATCTCTTCTTGAGGTTCTGTGGACACCGGCGCCGAAGGAGCTTGGTTGTCTAGTGGTGGGATATGCAGCAATGGTCCATAAAAAATAGGAGCTGCTGGTATGTTGGACTCAGGAGTGGACTGGTTATTGATGATCTTTAGAGGATAGACATTTGCATCAAATGTGACATGTCGAGAGACATATAGACGCTGATTTGGTATGTGAAAGCATAGGTAGGCACTTTGTGTACTCAAGTATCCAAGAAACACACAAGGGATAGATTTGGACTAAAACTCGTGTGTGTTGTAAGGCTTTAACCAAGGAAAATGCAAGCAACCAAACTAGCTGAGTTTGAGGTAGTTTGGAGCTTCATTGAACAGAGTTTGAATAGGAGATTTGTGGTTAAGAGCAGGAGGGGAGTTGTTGCTGTTATGAGATAGGTTGTTGTTGCAAAGCATAACACCAAAATTTGGTAGGACGATTTGCTTGACTGAGAAGTATTTTTTCCTATTTCAACAACATGTCTATGTACGTAGCACTATTCTTCTCTAAAATACTTTGGATTTTATTATTCATTCAAGGTTAAATACTAGTAATTCATTTATTCATAAGAAAGCCTGAAATTATATTGGATTTTACTCAATTCATTCCCCTCTGATCACGACAAAATCAGCACAATAAACTTGGATATTAAGGTGATCAGACACATTTGAGATCACTTTATTAAAAATAAAGAATACTAATTATTACTAATAATAATTATTAAAAAAAGGGTGGCTGGACTGCACCCCATGATTGGTATTAAGTGGTTGGATTTATTATATGTCTTTCAGTCGGCGAGATATTTTTAGCTTTTAACTTTCTTATAAGTTTAATTAGCTTCTTCTTCTTTCTTCTTCCCTAATTTCCTGATCCTTTGTCCTTAATGGAGAACAATATATACCAAAGTTTTGGGAGGTTCTTCATTATAATCTAGGCAGGTAGCTAAATTAATGTTTTACGAAAATCATTTTTACAAATTAGTTTATAGAAAAATAAATATATTTGTGGTGTTTGATTGTCATTTCAACTTCCCATACAGAGGTACCATGCAGTCATTAGACCAACAAAGGTTTTCGCACTTTAACTAAGTAGTAAGTTCAATTGCAAGGCCTCAATAATGTCTTTATCTTTTCTCAGTAAAGTCCAAAGAAGCTTCTGTAAAGGATTTAATTCCAATAACCACAAGGTAGGTTTCTGACAAGCCACAACAGCAGGTTGTAAGGAATGGTGAAATCTAGCAGCATTACATGTAGCCAGAGCTCCCAGAGAATTAAAGCAGGAGTCTGCTGTGCAATCAGATGAAGTTGCTCTGAACCAGAGAAGAATGAGAAATCAAACAACTCCGGAAACAGAACATTGATACTAGAGATGAGCATCAGATTCAATATCCCCAACAAAACATTTGCAGCATTTAGGGGTCATTTGAACTCCACACCTTTAAATACTAGAATCCCAAGGGATCCCGTTATTCTTCAACTTTCAGATAAAGACACTAGCTTTCAAGGGCAGAATGGAGTCCCAAATAAATTCATGAAGAAGTAAAAATTCCATTTGAGTTATGATTCTAAACCCAAGAATATGATCCTGTTTTCAGCTTAAACTTCAGAAATCAATGACATCTAATCTTCTTGTAATCTTCTTTTTCAAAAAACATGAAAAACGTAAAATGACACAATTTCACAGAATAAAAGGAATCATAATCTTCATATTTCATAGAACATCAAAATTAAGTGGTAAAAAGTACGTAATGAGTAGTCAATAGTAACAAATTTACAATACGACTAAGATTATTTCTTTATTAGAAAAGTAATAACAAAAGATGATGAGTCTCAACCAAAAAAAAGAAAAAAAAACTTTATTGGTACAAGCCACATGAACCAAACAATAAATATCACAAAGACACCAATACTAGCTACGTCTAATATTATGGTCCATTTATTCTTGGATTGCCTCTGTTTGTTCCACTCTGAAGAAACTTTTTTCTGATTAAATGAAGCTCAGCTACAACATCTCTCATGTTCATTCGTTCTTCTGGCTGTTCGACTGAACATGCAACTCCAATTTGAAAAATCAAAATCAAGCACTCTTGAANAAAAAAAAAAAAAAAAAAAAAGACCATTTACGTAAAGAAAGATAGATTAGAAAGGTTTTTTCACCAGGAGCAGCATAACCAATAGTTCCCCTTAATCCAATAGTGCTGGAGTGAGTGGTTGAAGAGCTATGGTTGCCTCCAGGAGAGAATCTTGCTATCCCAAAATCACCCACGTGTCCAATCATTTCATTATCGAGAAGAACATTGCTTGGCTTTAGGTCACAATGAATGATTTGTGTCTGGCAATGATAATGTAGATATTCCAATGCATTCGCAACATCAATAGCAATATCCAACCTCCTGAAAAGATCAAGATTTCTTTGGTCTTGATGCACTTCATCTTCTCTAGCAGTTGGATGCAACCATTCTTCAAGGCTTCCGTTGGCCATGAACTCATAAACTAGAGCCTTAAAATCATTACCATGGTAATCAACACTTGAACAAACTGTAAGAATCTTTACAAGATTTCGATGTCTGATGTTTCTCAAGGCTTCACACTCGACAAGAAAGCTTCTAAAAGCTCCATGGTGCAAAAGGTTGAGGACCTTGACAGCAATTATCGTTCTACCTTCATCAAGAATTCCTTCATACACGGATCCAAAACTTCCCACACCAAGCAAATTAGCGGAAGAGAATCCATCAGTGGCTTTCAGGAGACTTTGATAGGATAGATTCAAAAGAAAATTTCCTGGAGGACGTGATATTGATACTTTTCGTTTATTTCTTAACCAAGAGACAATCAAAAAGCACAACACTGAAGTTACTCCTAACAGCCCCAAAACCAGAGATATTATGAACGTAGAGGTTGATGTCAATTTGGTATTCCCATGCTTTTTGAAGTTGCATTTAGGCAAGTGCATCTCAGGAATTCCCCCACATAGTTGACTGTTTCCTGCAACTAAAGCTGAACTTAAGTTCTTGAAAACACCATCTGTTGGCACCAGCCCCTGAAAATTGTTGTATGATATATTTAAAATCTGCAAGGAGTTCATATCCACAAAAAGGTCAGGGAGTTTTCCTGACAAATTATTATGAGAAAGATCTAGTACTTGAAGTCCTCTCAAATAGCCAAAACTTGATGGAATCATTCCTCGAAAGAAGTTCCCTTGCATGGCTAGAATCTCCAACTTAATACAACTGCCAATGCTACTTGGAATTTCACCGAGTAACAGGTTCCCTGACACAGACAATATACCGAGATTTTTTAGATTTTCAACTTCCATGGGAAGAGGACCTGTGAGACGGTTTTGGGACAGATCAAGGTAAATTGCTAAAGATGAGATACCAAGGATCTGTGGGGGTATGGTGCCAATGAAATTGTTAAGAGAAAGGTCTAGTAAGACCAAAGATTGGCAATTGCCTAGACTTGATGGGATGCTTCCACCAAGATTATTGTCCCTTAAACTAAGTTTAAGTAACAAAGTTAAATTTCCAAGAGAGTGTGGGATATTGCCTGAGAGACTGTTTCGTGATAGATCCATTTCCTTTAACCTGTGAAGCCTTCCAATAGCAGCTGGAATGTTACCAGTGAGTCGATTAGCTCGCAACTGGAATTTCTTCAAGTTAACAAGATTCACGATCCCACTCGGAATTGTTCCAGCTATTTTATTACGATCTAATACAAAGACTTCAAGGGTAAGTGAGAAGTTACCGATGCATTCAGGTAGGACACCTCCAAAATTGTTGATGTTGATAGCAAACACCTCTAACCTGGTGGCATTTGTCAAAGAGCAAATAAAACTCAAGTCATGATCAGCTTCTCCACTTCCCCCCAAGTTGTTTTCAGTTGCACTCAACACTCGAAGCCAATGCAACTTTGCTAAAGAAGGAAACTTTCCAGTAAATTTGTTTGATAGAATTTGAAATATTTCCAGATTTGAGGCATTGGATAGTGACGGAGGAATGGAACCAGTAAACTGGTTGGAAGCAAGGGAAAAGCTTGCAAGATTAGGAAGAGTTATGCCCAACTCCAAAGGAAGACTCCCTTGGATTTGATTAGATCCTACGTCAAAAAATATGATTGAAGAGAGATTGAATAATGATGCAGGGACAGTACCTGAAAGGTTATTTGAATAAACTCCAAAAAATACAAGATTTGTAAGTTGGCCTAGAGTATTAGGGATACTCCCAGCCAAATTGTTAGAGGATACATAAAGTTTCTCAATTGAAGACAAGTTTCCAAGAGATGGAGGAATACTTCCTGTTAGTCTATTGCCCCCTACAGAAAATACTATTAGTTTTGGAAAGAAGCCAAACTCAATGGGAATGTCTCCAACCAATTGATTATAAGAAAGACGGAAAAGTTCAATGTTAGAGCAACTAGATAAATTGGAAGGGATTCTACCACCCAACGAATTATCTTCCAGAGATAATACCTCCAATCTATGCAAACGGCCAATTTCTGGGGGGATGGTTGCATTGAGGCTATTGTTTTGGAGTTGTAGAATCCTTAGGAAGCTCAAGTTTCCAATGAAAGGCGATATAGGTCCTGCAAATTGCAGAGATGCCATGCGCAATTCTGTGACCCTTTGGTGCCGACGACCGCATGTAACACCATACCACTCGCAAAAATGGATGGTTTCATTCCATGACCTCAAAACCATGAAAGGATCATACGTTATTTTGGCCTTGAATTTAAGCAATGCTATTCGGTCAGTCTCATTCCCACCTATATTGGCATAGGTGGACAAGCCAAAGCACAAGACAGAAGAAGCTGCACCAACAGAAATGCAAAAAGAAATCCAGTAGAACAGTGAACGCAAGGTGGGAATCCCCATAGAGTTGGGAAAAAGCGAAGGTATAATCCTGATGTTGGTATTGATCTATCGCAATATATACATACATATATATATATTAATTATTAAGAAGACAAATGATCATACGAGAAGAACTATTCAAGGGGAGAATCAAATTCCTAGAAAGATCGAAATATGGACTCCCCCTTTCAAGACTCTTCACATGACAGTATTTTATGATCAATCTCCATTACCATCTCATATTTATCTTATTTTTTAATAAGCAAATTGCATTCAATAAAGACGTGGACAAGAGAGATGAGTGGAATACCCCGAACAAACGTTCCATTACGGTGCTTGAAGCAATTACTCAAGTCGGGCTCACGCACCGACCGGTACTAAGGGTTGGCAAAGGCTGTTTTAATTTGGAAGATGAGGTTGAAGAGTCGAACGATATGACATGACCCGCGCGCGCGTCTTTTTCCCACTCAACATTTCGTAGAAGTAATCTTGCCCTTAAAATGGGTTAAGGGTAAAGTCTGGTCTTATGAGAAGTGAGGGAGGAAGTCTCGAGTCTAATAATAAAGGCAAGTCAGCTTGGGTCTACAGTCAATGTCAAAAATCCACAAGGTTTGAAGAATTAAGCCTTCCATAATTTATTTTTCATTTTTTAAGACTATTCTTTTTAAAATAAAAATTAAAAAGAATATGGTACCTTAATTTTATTGACAGGATCTCATTTATGACAAAAGAATACCTTATACAAAGATGAGCAAGGGGCGGTTACATGATAAGAAAATCCCAAAAACATGCTCCTAAAATTTAATAAAACCTAATCTAAACTAAATTATACCATCAAACCAAGATTTAAAAATACTAAATGTTAATGACGAAATGAAGGAATACTTGAACGATCCATAAAGAAAATACCAATCATATGCTTAGGAAGCTCAAGGAGGGAAGAAAAACTTATGGTACTAGCCATGGAGCCAAAAGAAACAAGCCTCTCTGCCAAGGCATATACGTTTTTCTCTCTCTTTTCTCAAAACCTAAAACATTACTCAACACAAAATATCTCACTACTATTCACAAACTATCAACAAAAATATTAGTACCAAACTCCCAAAAATGAAGAAAAACCAGCAATAAAATAACCACCTGAAGAAAGTAAAACTTCCCGGCCCACAACCCGCATGGCTAGGATTTTCTTTAGAAGCGCCATCAATATTCATCTTCATTTATGTACGTAATATGATTGAAGAAACTTTAAAAAATCCTCTCAAACATATTATGCAAAGGATATGCAAAATACATTTTGGCCTTTCCGGTGACTACCATGAGAAAAACCAGAAACTTTACGCTCGGACACAAGCTGGTGAAGGTATTCAAATAGATAATCCATCCCAGAAAGAACCCCAAATGTACTACCACTTGGACCTTTCGAACTGAACCTAACTAGGTAACTGTAAGATCATATCAAAATTGGAGTGAGGTGCAAAGACTTCTTCATTTCCTAATTGTATGATATCGTAGGAATTACCAGGTGGAAGGTTCTCTCTTCTTCATGATCGGTATCCCCGTCATCTTTTGATTCAAGTTCTTCAATATTATAATTTTGTTCATTCTCAATGTTACCTGCTAAATCCATCTAATTTGACTGATCAAAGACTTTGTTCCCACCATTATTTTGCACTTCGAACGCCACAATTCAGACCCTACATGGAAGGCAAGAAAATCCCATGCGCCAAGCTGTCCGGTAAAAGTGTTGTTGACATAGAGTATGCTTCACAGATGGGAGAAGACTGCTTGGTGGTGTAAAGTAACTGTGCTTTCTCGAGACACGTCCGGATTACATGTGGGTGGGTCAAGACCTGGTAGAAACAACAAGAAAGACAGCAGAAGTGAGTGTATCGAATTGGCCGGATAAACATTTGGATTTCGTCCATTATTTTTCACTTATCTACCACTCATTTGATGCCACATAATGGAAGTACAAATTAAATCTATAACAAATGCTATAACCTGTGACAAACAACAGCCATGCACGATGAGTCACTGTCCAGAATCCACATCCCCAACTTTTGAAGCTGCATCTGAATTAAATTTGGGCCCATCTCAGTAGGCCAAAAAACCATCTTCTTCCCATCCCCAAAAGAAGATTGATTAACACTATCCGCACCAATCTTCACACTGAAGCTTGTCTCGTCAACCCTCTTAATCCTCACACCCCTCTGTTCCATTAACTTTGCTGCTATATACACAAAATGAATTCCATCTCCAGGCATCGCCACTTTCCTTGAGTCCTCCACCATTGCTGTGATCTTGGACAATAAATCATCAACCCAGAATTTCTCGGCAGAAGATGAGCCCCTAACATAAAAAAGTTTCAAGCTCTTCCCAACATAGAAATCATAGGCGGGATCAATGGTCTCTAGAAATAGGTCACTATATATGAACAAAAAGCATGTTTGCATCCACCATCCAAGAATTATACCGAAACCCCAAACAACTCTTGATTACATATGCCTTCACTAAAATCTCCTTGATCAGTTCTGCATTGGAGTATCGAGATGGAATCGATTTGTACGACTTAATATTATTAAAAAACTTGTCTGCATTAATCACCGGATGCCCCCTTCTTGAGAGATCAAGCAGAAAGTCAGATTCAGGGCCCATTAGTATGTAGTTCCAAATATTTAGCCTCTCAAAGTGACATAGCATGTTCCTGGTGACCAACTCTGATACTCCAAAGAGGCTTACAAAAATAATGGTTTCCTGTTTCTGCACAGCATATAGAATAGAGCCAAGTTCATCAACGCTCCCTATAACTCTTCCAGGATGCACTTCTCTGAAACAGAAATTGTACCATTTCAGATTACTCAAAGGTGGCATTTCAAACAGACTGAAATCAAGGGAGGTTTCATCCAACAATTGAGAATCAGGCCCAGCTGTTTTCCTATAGTTAACACCGGCATCCCTGTGAGAGACACTAAGTGCTCTCTCACGTCAAAAATTGGTGTAGATATTTAAATAACCACGAGAATGAATAAATTTAATGAACCAAGGAGTCCATATTCTCTCTCCCATCTTCTTGTACCATGTAACACCCAGCTCACGGCCTGACCCATGCACGTGAGAAACGTTTCCAGAAATCCGTCACACAAGTTCACGCCTTCTTTCCTATTTCGTGCATGTTCCCCTTCCCTTTGTTTTAGGTCTGTTCTGTTTTCCACTTATAGCCTATATATATGTTAAGTTTTTCTCAACCCTAAAGCCTTTGCCGCTACCCTCTTCCCACACCCAACCACTCGAAGCTGCTGCCCAGCGCCCCGTAGCTCTGTTACAAGCTGTGTAATCCTCTGTTTTTAGCAACCGAAACAGAGCATTGTTTTCAGCCAGCACCGTTTCTTTCATCAATCACCTCGCACGGTGCCAACTCCCCCGACACCGTCATCTGCACGGAAAGCATCGACCGAACACCCCAGTCCATCACTACTCCTCTGGGTAAGTCTCTCTCTCGATTACTCTTTGCCTCTCTCGGCTTATTGTTCTCTCTCCGTGATCTCTCTCTCTCACCATTCTCTCTCTCGCTCATCCCTCTCTCATTCTCTCAGTGTGCGCCGTCGGACCAGCCACCTCCCGCTCTTCCAACGCCGCCTCTGGTTACCCTCGGTAAGCCTCAGCCGCCGCTCAAGCCTTGGCCCTTCTCTGTTGTATGATAGTTTACATACAGTAGGAATTGTAATATCGTTTTTCTACGTCTCGGTTATACTAGGGGTTGAGATGTAATTTTACCATCTTGCCCCTTAATGTGATGTTTTCAGATATACTATTTTTGGGTGTTAGTTTATGGATTTATATTTTTTCTAGAGCTGATTATGTATTTTGATTTGAAATCATGAGCTTTATTTTACGTGGGTTGCAGAGAATGTTTTATTTGGACGTAGTTGTGCGGATTTATTTAGTTAAGTTAGTATTTTTAAGAGATTAATATTTTTATGGAAATATTTATTCAATAAATACTGATAAATTTTGGAATGATTAGTAAGTTTAAAATCTTATATTGAATCCTTTTAAAAGATTTTTTTTTTCTTTTTTTGATT
Organism: Pterocarya stenoptera; assembly: GCA_003123785.1. Taxonomy (NCBI): domain Eukaryota; kingdom Viridiplantae; phylum Streptophyta; class Magnoliopsida; order Fagales; family Juglandaceae; genus Pterocarya; species Pterocarya stenoptera. Next base: position 573,530 of record QEOT01000341.1, read on the forward strand.
TAAACAAGAGTAAAATTTTCTACTTATAATGATTTTTTTTTTTCTTATAGTTATGTTATTTTAGTTTTATAAATTATGGTAAGATCTCCATAATAAATAAGTTAGATTTTTTTTTATGTTTTAGTTGAAGTTATTAAATGGACATTGATGATTTTAGAGATGGATGATATATTTTGAGGTTATGAGAATTTTAAGTTTTTGAGGAATTAGAAATAGGTTATTTTAGCATCTTAGGCTTAAATATTGAAATTCGTGGTTGATTGAAATTTACGGGAACTACGTGTTTATCTTATAGGTAACGATTGATAATTGTTCGACATTGTTGAGGAAATTTTCGGAAAGTTAAAAGTCCAGGTAAGCGGGATTCCTATACTAGGTTTTGCATAAAATAAAATAATCTAAGGTCGATTTTGGAAGATATGCATATTTTTGTTATGAAAAGAATTTTGGAAACGATCTCAATTATTTGTTCTGCATATTCATGAAACTCTGTATAAGAAGAAAGTATTTTCTGTCATGACTGGTGTAGACATGAGCTTATTTTGACATTTTGTTTCTGAACTGTGTAAAAGAGAGTGAATATGAAATTTTGTGCATAAATTATATTTTTGTGATCTAATTCTGTTCTGTTCTGAAAATGTTCTGTACTCTGATATGATATGATATGATTTATGAAACCTCTGGCATGACATTCTGTTTCTGTTCTGTTCTGACCTTACCACGGGTGTAAAACTGTGGCCTCTGTTTGGGTTGGTACCAACTTCTCTGTTTCTGGTG
>QEOT01000341.1:583022-598933 GCA_003123785.1 Pterocarya stenoptera
CTGCAAGTACAAGAAATGTAAGAAGGGCCATTTTCAGAATAATAGTGTACAAGCATAGAGAGAGGGGAAAAGGATGGAGGGGGAAGGAAGGACATTGATTTTTTTTATAGGTAATCAAGGTTTTTTATCATAAGAAAAGGAGGCATAGCCCAAGTACATAAGATGTATACATGAGAAGTACCTAACTAGGGCTTACAACTATGGAAGGACATTGATATATTAGTCTTCCATTGCAGAAAGAAATATAAAATGAAACATATGGCCAATCAACCTGGTCATGAATGGCACGCACCATGAATCGAAAGCCAAACAATGAAAACTCAGAACTTCCATTGAAGAGAGACAGAAAAGTTTGGCTCTATAATTTAGTATAAAGAACTGCATCAACAGGCAAACGATTGTTCACTAATTTCGTTGAGTTCTCTCTATTATCTCACTGCAAATTGCAGGCCTAATATTTCAGTATAATGTCTCAGGTAACTCGTAATTTGTAAAAAAAATATTACACACACATCTACATATATATATATGTATGTATGTATGTATGTATTTATAAATACACAGCATGACGTTTGGCACAAAGATAAAGATGGCACGAGGAAGTCCTAACACCTAGGAAAAACCTCGTTAGGCTAAATAAGCTCATGGGATAAAATCAAAAATAGGAGAGTTCGTCGAGTTAGGGAAACCTCCCTAAGTATAAGTTCCTGGAGGTAGGAAGGGTTAATCCAGCTAGCAAAAAAACTGCTTCTGACCCAGTGAATCTGCTCTCCTACTAAGCATTAAGCATTAACAATAACGGCTATTAATTGGGATTGTAAAACTTTCTGGTTCTTAATCCTAAATTGGAAATCTTAAAATATAGTATCTGTTAACAACTTTTCAGATACACATTCTACAATATTTTCCATCGTACGGATTTTTCAGTAATCTTAGTATGGTATCAGGAACATTAATTTTTTCTCGATATTGAACTCCAAAGTCAGTCTCTTTACAAAATCCTTTCTTTTTTCCTGAGGAAAACTAAATATTAATACAAGGATTCACCTATTAAACTATGTATATAAATCTATAAAACACTAAAACATTGTCTTCTTTCTTTTAACTTTCGGTAATTACACTTGGTTTTCAATATGATGAATCGATATATAGATCTCAGTCTCCAAAGTTGACTCCTCGAATGATAGGTTACTAGAACTCTAGTCTAGTAAACAAAATGGTACCTGGGACGAACCTTGGTCTCTTCAGTGAAGCCCCGTAGACGGACGGACTAAAATTTGAAGCATTACAATAGAAATTCAATATCAAACTCCTAAGAAACTTGTAGTAGAGCGGCGAGACCTCCAAATCATCTTCGACCACGAAAGCGAACTCGTCGTCGGAGCTCGGCCACCACGCCTCCAACCACTGCGCCTGCAAGCCCACGTTCTCGGTCCGATAATGCACGAGCTTTTCCCCGAACCTCCAATCGAACGCATCCACGAACCCCAGAATCCGATGCGAACCGTCCAATTTGCTGTCCAATTGAAGGGAGTCGTTGTTTCCGGGGGCGAAATGATCAACGTAAATATGGAGATGGACGCGGTCGGAGAGGTAGTCGGCGGCGGCGAGTGACCGGAGGCACCGGGAGAGCGAGTCCAGGCGGTTGAAGGCGAGGACTTTGATAATGAAAGTGAAATTTGGGGAATTAGGAAAACGAGGATTAGCAATAGGATTGGATTTCTGAAGGGAATGGATGAAATTAGTGTTAGAGTTAGGGGAGGAGAAGTAGGAGTGGCATAAGAAGAGGAAGAAGAAGGCGGAGAGGGAGAGAAAAAGAAGAGGAAGGAAGTGTCTTTTCGGACCCACCATTTTTGCTAGGGTTTGAGAGGTTCCGAGAGTTCTACAGAAAGCTTCAACGGAGAAGAAGAGTTGAGTTCAGTTCAGTTCAGACGGGGGAAGCTGTACGAGATCAGGGACTCGGTCACACAGAGCCTCCATGAGAGAGCCGATCCCCAATTTTTATCAGACGTGGTCGGTCGGATCAAGATTTTTTTTTTTTTTTTTTAATGAGGAAATTAGATTAATAAAATTAAAAAGTAAAATAGCAAGAAAACCCAACGGATGAAAGGAGAAAATTTTAGTTGCAAATGAATTATGTAAAATTAATTTTATAAATTGATGTTGTTGGATGTAATATGTTATATTTTAAAATTATTTTTATTATAAAATAGATTTAATGAACTATATAGAACCACGTCCTACGATTTCACATCCAAATCAAATTGTAAAATATAATTATAAATTATTCTATTATTAAGTCAGTGTATAGCATACAATTCTCATAACTTAAATAATAAAATTTGAATTGTAAGATTCAAATTTTAAAATTTTTCTTTCAAATCAAATTATATCATATAAGCATTTTATTAGATGTGTCATCCATACCAACTTATAAATAAAATTTTTTTACAATTATTCATATTCGAGATGATCTTTGACGAACTCTTCTATTGTATCTTTTTTTTTTTTTTTTTAGTTATAAACTTTTGATTCCATTTATAGTTCAAGAAACTGAAAATTACTTACAGCAAACACTACCAAGCTCTTAGTATAATACAAAGAATCAATTACAAATCAGCATCTACAATCACCTTATTTGAAATAAAATCGGTATAAGAGTGTCACCATTGTGTCGTATATTCAATCATTTTTGCATGTTGAGCTAATAAATGTGTTGCTTCATTACCATGCATTCCCGCTATTTATCTTATATCCTTTTTTCTGTGTGCGCCCCTACAGATAATGCCTAACCTTTGCGTGCCTGACAGCGCCCCCCATGACAGCCCCTGCAGGCTGCACCCACGTTACCTCCTGACCCCTGGCCCCCACGTTACTTCCGGACAGCTCCACACCCCCATTACCTCCTGACTCTTCTTGTCCCCCAGTTTATAATCCAAGTGGGCTAAGCTTGGTAACTAGGCCCGTAAGGACTTCTTTATTTTCCTCCCCTCACATCAACGAATCAGAGATAATCAATAATCTTCATCCTTGTTTTGCAAGCAAGGAAAGATTAAACATTTTCAAATAATGGAATTCCAACCCTCCATGCATCTTAGAAGCATACAACTCTCCATACATCTTAGGTGAACTAACTCTTCTATTGTATTGTTGAAAAATAGAGCATACAAAAATAAGTTCTGAAAAAAAAGGCATGAAGCAAGACTGAGTTATTCACTCTTCTTTTTAAATTTTATCAATTATAATTACATTTATCGACGTTGTCAATTGCTTAAAATTTCTCACACGCGAATTTATAATCGAAAATTATAATATTTTACATGAAGAGGAACATTTCTCATATTAAATTATTTTTCAATTTGAAAAAAAAAAACTCTAATATTTCTACAAATACTATATAATAAGCTCTAAACTAAGTGAATACAAAGGTTCCCACTAAATTCCTTATCCTAGTCACGTTCAAATACTAGCGGTGTAGAACTGGGTCGGATTTTTTTCCTATCCAGTCCGAAACCCGAAAATCCAGGTAAATCTGAGTGGATAAAATTTTCTTGTATCCGTTGGATTCGGTTTTTAACCTGGTTTTCCATAACAGTTTTTTTCCCCCTTAAAAAACACTATTTTTGTTGCAAATTTGATAATGCAAGTTGTTTGATCAGTAATTGTACAGAAAATATTCAACAATGTTATTTATTTTGCATTGTTATGTATTAGTTTAATTAGCTGTGATGTATTATTATTATTTTTTTTTAGGGAAAGAGACTCGTTTTATTAATGGTTCGAAGTTACATCTATGACTTATCAATACATGGAATAATCCACACTATAAGTCAAACTACGCCTAGGCTCTGGAGCTTCCCCACCCACAAATTACTTTGTGGTGGACATTGTCTAAACTTCACTAAAACTCTCTCCAAACAGAGAAAGCGTTCTGTAAAAAACAGAACTTAAAGGCCCCCTCTATCCTCCCATGGAGGAAGCATAAGGGACACAGCTATGGATACTAAATCTAATCGCCTATTTCTATTTTATTTAAAACTAAAAATTAACATAAAAACTGCACAAAAACCAATAACCACTAAACAACTACTAACTATCAACTAAACTACAGAACCACAAGCACTGGTGTGACCCCGGACATCACGCCCATTGCAAGCATCGGCATCTCGAGCCCTGACAGCACGAGCACCCAGCTCACGCACGAAACACAACAGCCTCCACTGCGCAGGCAGCCCTTACGCGCGAGCAGTGGTCGTGCGATCACCAGCCGAAACATCGCCCACCACTCTCGAATAGCTCTTGCCCCGGATTACGTCAAATCCGAACGCCCAACGCCTTACTTGGGTCAACAAAAGAACAGATAAATAGAGACCAAACACCAACAAAACAATGGAAAATAGAAATTACACAAAATCGGATGAACAGTGCTTGATGAGTCGGCAATGGCATGTGCAGGCACCGGTCTCTCGAATAGGAAAACCGACGGTCAATCCTGGAAGCCCCGAAGGCAGGGAAACCAGAGAAGCCGAGCGTGATGTCGGCAGAGGTCTCCTTGGTGGCGCGTGATGACCACGCGCCGACGGGGTCCAGAAATTTCATCCCACACGTGCGGGCTACGCGCCGCTCCGATAGACACGGATTTGGTGGTCTTGAAGATCGGCGGCTGGGCGTCATCCGGGTGGGGCGCATGTAGAGAGTTGACGGCTGGAAAGACTCGAACGGCACTCCTCCCATTATTTGTCCTGAAAAAGCACAAAAAAAAAAAAAAAAAAAAAAAAAAAAACACTACACTGAAAAGTAAATAGACGGAAGGGAAGGGGGGCTCCCACCCCCCTTCGGCGGTCTGGATATACGAGGGTTAGCTGGAAGAGATTTTGGACCGGATGAAGTTAGAGTTGCTTCTCCCTTCTGTGTATTATTATTTATTTTATTCTTTGTAAATTTATGTTTTGCATTGTGATGTAACAACAAAATTATCTATTTTGCATTTTCGTTTATTTTGTTCTTAATTTATTTTTTTTTATAAAAATCTTTTAAAAAGTGTTTAAATTTTATTTTATTTTTAAAATGGGCAATTTAAGCATGATATCAGAATTTTTTTAAAAAAAGAAAAAGTGCTATAAAAACATTTTTTTAAAGTTTTAAAGTCTTCTTTAAAAAAAAAGTATTAAAAACTTTGTTTAAATCCAGTTATAACCCGAATATCCGGATTTATAATAAATAAAAAAAGTGAAAAATTTGGTTACACGAATTGAATTTGGTTATCTACCCGGATCGGATAACCACCCGGATTTTAACATCTGGATCCGGTTGTACATGTTGGGATGTGTGGATTAGAGGTCACTTGTTGTGCACCTCAGAGAATGATCTTACCCATAAAAGAAAAAACAAACAAGAGCAAAACACTTGTAATATTATCTCAAAGAAATCAACTCTTTCTTTGTATTCTCTTCTTCTCCACAAGCATACATTTGTTCATTATAATTCCATCTATTTATAGATACAATCTGGAACTCATTGACATATGCAATGACCTCACACAAAAAAATATCTAACAAGTGGTGACCGTTTTTGTTGATTATTGAGGTTGGTTTCTTATCTATGATGTAAACACAAAGTTTCTCCAAGCTTCTCCAAGCTTCCTCTTCTTGGCAAGTTTAATTTTCAACATCCCCCCTTAAACTTGACTCTCCAAATTTCTTCATTCCTAGCATGACCTTTAGTCTTGTAAACACATCATGTTTCAGAGGCTTTGTGAATATGTCAGCAAGTTGATCATATGTCCTGCAAGAGATTAGATCTACTTCTTTATTCTTTATATGCTCTCTGATAAAATGATACCTTGTATCAATGTGCTTGCTTCGTTCATGAAATACTGGATTCTTGGATAGTGCAATCGCTGAACGATTATCAATGTAGATTTCTGTGGGTTCTTCTTGTGGAAATCCTAAGTATTTCAATACATTTCTTAACCATATGCCCTGGCATACAGCTGAGTTCGCAGCAACGTACTCGGCTTCACACGATGATAGTGTTACAATGGCTTGTTTCTTTGAAGACCATGTAAAAGCCGTATCTCCTAAGAAGAATGTAAATCCAGTTGTACTCTTTCTTTCATCTAGGTCTCTTCCCCAATCGCTATCTGAATAGCCTATGAGTCTGGAATCTTTATCTGATGTATAAAACATACCATCATTGATAGTGCCCTTGATATAACGGAGTATCCTCTTTGCTGCATTTAACTGAGACTGGTCAGGAGTCTCCATGTACCTGCTGACTAGTCCTACTCCATAGAGTATATCTGGCCTGGTGCACGTAAGATATCTTAGACTTCCAACCAAACTTTTAAAATAGGTTGGATCAACATCTCCTTCTTTATTCTTCATCAACTCAAGTCCTATTTCAATAGGAGTTGTAACTGGATTGCAATTCTCCATGCTAAATCTTTTGAGGATTTCTTTAGCATAGTTGCTTTGAGAGATAAATATGCCTTTGTCACTTTGCACGATTTCAATGCCCAGAAAATGTGCCATAAGCCCTATATCTGTCATCTCAAATTCTTGAATCATATTTTGTTTGAAAGAATCAAACATACCTGGATTATTTCCGGTGAAGATCAGGTCGTCGACATACAAACATACATACAAGAAGCTTCCATTAGCTTCCTTTTTCAGGTACAGTGCATGCTCATATGGACACTTCTCAAATCCTGTTTCCTTGAAATAATTGTCAATCCTCATGTTCCATCCACGAGGAGCTTGTTTCAGTCCATATAGAGCCTTTTTCAGTCTGTAGACCATATCTTCTCGGCCTTTTTCTAAGAATCCAGGTGGCTGCTGGACATAGATTTCTTCTTCAAGAAATCCATTCAAAAATGCTGATTTCACATCTAACTGATAGATTTTCCATTTCTTCTGTGCAGCCATTGAAATCAGCAACCTTATAGTCTCCATTCTGGCTACTGGGGCAAATACCTCCCCATAGTCAATTCCTTCATGCTGCTTGTATCCTTTTGCTACAAGCCTGGCCTTGTATCTTTGGACTTCACCTTGAGCATTCTTCTTGGTCTTGTAGACCCATTTTACTCCAATGGTTTTTCTGCCTTTTGGAAGTTTAGTCAACTCCCATGTCTTGTTCTTCTCAATGGATTTGATTTCTTCATCCATCGCACCTCGCCATTTGTCTTCTTTGTTAGCTTCCTCAAAGCTAACTGGATCACTGGACATCAACAGACAAAATAGATTGACATCATCATCCATCGCTTCTGTATTTTCATACAGATCGCTCAGGCTTCGAACTCCTCGAGGCCTCATGTCAGATAGTTCTTGTGAAGCTGATGCTTGAACTTCACTTCTTTGTGGTGAGGGGAAACCACTTGGAGATGATTGTTGTTCTGATTCTTTTTCTTCTTCAATCAACTCCGTACTTCTGGAATCATTTGTCTGATCCCAGTTCCAGGATTCATTTTCTTCAAAGATGACATCCCTACTATAAAATATCTTACCGGTGATAGGATTATGTAATTTGTATCCCATAATGGCTTCACCGTATCCAACAAGGATACACTTCTCTCCTTTGTCGTCGAGTTTGGTCCTTCTTGCTTCTGGCACCTTGGCGTAAGCAGTACTTCCAAAAATTTTAAGATGACTCACACTTGGCTTGTGAGTGCTCCATGCTTCTTGTGGTGTCTTCGTCTTTAAATTCTTGGTTGGACACCTGTTCAGCAGATAAACTGCACACGAAACCGCTTCAGCCCAAAAACTCTTGGGCATATTCTTATCCTTCAACATACTTCTAGCCATGTTCAGAATTGTGCGGTTCTTCCTTTCAGCTACACCATTTAGTTGTGGAGTGTAGGCTGTTGTGAATTGATGCTTAATTCCTTTTTGCTTAAGGAATTCTTCAAACACACTTGAGGTATATTCACCACCTTGATCAGATCGTAAGACCTTGATGCGATAGCCACTTTGTTTCTCCACAAAAGCTTTGAACACTTTGAATACTTCAAATACTTCTGATTTTTGCTTCAGAAAGTACACCCACGTTTTTCTGCTGTAGTCGTCAGTAAACGTGAGGAAGTACCTGTTTTGTCCGTTTGAAATTGGATTCAACGGACCACACACATCGGTGTGTACTAACTCGAGCAGCTTGGTTGCTCTCCAGTCAGCTTCCTTTCCAAAGCTGTTTCTGTGTTGCTTGCTAAGAACACAGTTTTCACATACCTCATTGGGATGTTGTATGTTGGGCAAGCCTTTCACCATCTTCTTGCTTCCCAATTGCTTTAAGCTTTCAAAGTTGAGATGTCCTAACCTGAGATGCCATAACCAGTTTTTGTTGTTGATAACAGCACTCAGACATCTTGGCCCGTCATGTTGAATAGTTAGTGGAAACATCCTGCTCTTCGACATCTTCACTTGAGTCACTAGCTTTCCTTGATCATCAAGAAGGGTCAGCTGCATATCCTTTAGGCTAATTTGGAAGCCTTTCTCTAGGAGTTGTCCTAGACTCAAAATATTTGTCTTCATGTCTGGAACATAAAAGACATTGGTGATAAAGGAATGATCTCCATTCTTTCGCTTGATCATTATATCACCTTTTCCTCGAACTGGAACTTTGGAAAGATCGCCAAGCGAGATATCTCCATAAGTCTTCTCATTGATCTCAATGAAAAGATTTTTTCTGCTAGTCATGTGGTTGCTAGCTCCAGAGTCCAGATACCAAACATCTACATCATGTTCAGTTGATTGTTGTGCCATCAAACTTATTGAGTTTTCTTCTGCATGCTCCTTCTCAGCATAGTTAGCTTGCTTGCTAACTTCATTTGTTGGTGCACTCCAGCACTCATTGCTGTAGTGGCCATACTTGTGGCAATTATAGCATTCCACATTACTTTTGTCAACGTTTGGACGGTTGTTGAATCCGCCTCTTCTTCCACGTCCTCTTCCTCTTGGGACATTGGTCTGCCTTCCTCGACCGCCTCTGCCACCTTGTTCTGAATTTCGAGAACCTCTTCCACGATAACTTTGGCCTCGTCCTCTTCCTCGTTGTGATGTCCCCCCTTGCTCGTGCCTTTCTTCTGTGAGGGACATCATTGATTGTAGAGCCTGCTCTTGTGCTCTATCACCACTTCTTCTAATGATTCTTTGTTCATGGGATTGTAACGAGCCCACTAGCTCTTCCACGGACAAAGTCTCAAGATCTTTGGTCTCTTCCAAGGCCACAACAATATAATCAAATCTTGAATCTAGTGACCTTAAAATTTTCTCAGAAATTCTCGTGTCTGTGAGAATTTCTCCATTTCTTTTGAGCTGGTTTGAAACTATTATAACTCGTGTATAATAGTCAGAAATGGATTCAGAAGATTTCATTTGCAAAGCTTCAAACTCACCTCGTAGTGTTTGAAGTCGAATCCTCTTTACTTTGTCTGCTCCTCTGTACGTCTTGTGTAGGGTTTCCCACAGTTCTTTAGACGTCTTTGATGATGCTATAATCTCGAACGTGGCTTCATCCAGACCTTGATATAGTATGGATTTGGCTTTACAATCCTTCTTTCTGTCTGATTTGAGGATTATACGTCGGGCGTCCGTCATGGTTGCCTCGGTTTCTTTGGAAGTGGATTCTTCATATCCATCTTCTACCATGTCAAAAACATCTTGAGCACCTAGAAGAGCTCTCATCTGTATGCACCAATTTTCGTAGTTGTCTTTGGCGAGCTTTGGAATTGTGGTTTGTGTATTTCCGGTGGCCATCGAGACTTTTTGTATTAAAACTTGAACTTCGAGTCAAAATTTGCAAGATTTAATACCTTAGATGGATCCGGAATGGTCCAAATAGTAGGGAACCGGTCTGAACCGGTCTGAAAAGTGGTTGGAAATAGGTGAACCGGCCGGAAAAACGAAACTGGGCCGAATCGGGTTGAACCGGGTCTGAGCCGCTTCTTCCTCCTCTGGGGCGCGTGGCGGCGCGTGCTGAGAGTGGGCTTCACTCTCCAACTTCAGACGACGCGTGAGGGCGCGTGAAAGCTCCGATTTTGATGTGGCTTGCGGCAGCGTATTCCTCTTGTCGAGAGGAAGATCCTGGTGGCTTCAAAAATTGATTTGGATCAATTTTATCTGGGACAAACTTTCGGACCTAAGCTCTGTTTTTTTGAAAAAATATATTTTCAAACTCCCTAGAATCTCTGATACCACTGTTGGGATGTGTGGATTAGAGGTCACTTGTTGTGCACCTCAGAGAATGATCTTACCCAAGAAAGAAAAACAAACAAGAGCAAAACACTTGTAATATTATCTCAAAGAAATCAACTCTTTCTTTGTATTCTCTTCTTCTCCACACATACATTTGTTCATTATAATTCCATCTATTTATAGATACAATCTGGAACTCATTGACATATGCAATGACCTCACACAAAAAAAATATCTAACAAGTGGTGACCGTTTTTGTTGATTATTGAGGTTGGTTTCTTATTTATGATGTAAACACAAAGTTTCTCCAAGCTTCCTCTTTTTGGCAAGTTTAATTTTCAACAGTACACCCCTATCAAATACCTTGAATTAGTTCCCATAAAACCTCCCTTTTTCTCCATGTTAGCCAATTAAAGGGCATTATAATGCATTTTTATTGCAAGAAACTGATCAAACAGGGTTACAAGATAGACTGCAAAGGTCTACTTGATGAAGTGTATTTATTTTCTTGTAGGCTTGTTAAAGAAACTCTCAACTTCAATTAGATATTGAATCCAGTACTACTCTTTTATGAAGATTTTGAATAACTATCTCGAATTTAAGTTGATTATGTTTTTGCCTTTTCTTGATCCGGAGGAAGACGATCAAACAATTCCAGATCATGCATGATTGTTGCAAATCGGATCATTAATATATACAAAAAAGACTAATGACCCACAAAATAGAAATCAGAATTAATGCCAAATTGCCTCATCAGTCTAGTTCCTTTCTCTCAGGTCCACTTCAAAGTCCCTCAAACTGGTTCGTTAAATATTTCTAAAAAGCTTTGCTCAAAAAAAAAAAAAAAAACAACAATATAATTACTGTTGCGGAGAGACGGATTTTCAAATAATATAACGTTATGAAGAGATGAGTTTTTAGAATATTACTGTTGAGAGAAGATCATGTATAATCTTAAAATACAATTTTTAGGAATATAAGAACTTTAAAAAGAATAATATTAGGCATCTCACAACCTCACGTGTAATTTAATATTAGGCGCCTACCAAGATGGTTTTGAAGATATACAAAAATCCATCTTGATTATTTGAATATAACTCTATATCTTGAGATTTGCTTTGATTTTCTTCTCAAGATATACGAATATCTTTGCAGATAACAAAGACCTTTGAAGATATAATACGAAGATCTCAAGACCGTCTCAAATGGTTTTGCAGTATCTGTGTTTTCCATATTTTCTGTGATTTTTTTTGCTGGGTTGGCTGCGTATAGTTTTGCAGCATTTTCTGTGATTTCTAGGTGATCAGCTGGGTACGCTACAGCTAGTGAACGGGGACGACTACATGAGCTAGTTCTGAACGGAAAAAACACTAGAAAATGGACGACGAAGCTCAAACGATGGGCTGGGTTTTTTTTTTTTTTTTAATAAGAAATAGATTTTATTTCGTTCAGCGAAGTTACATATGTGACTTGATACATATAAGAAAAATCTTAAATTATAAGCGACAGACTGATTTAAGTTTAGGAATTGAAGCGGAAAAGGCAAATGAGTTTTAAAAAAAGGAAAATGTTATTTGAATCGATAATTTTGACTGATAAAAGTAACCGATTTTTTTTTTTTTTTTGCTTAATAATTAAAGTAGTAATTATTAGTATTTTTTTTTAAATTAATATATATAAAAAATAATTGAAATAATAGACAAAAAAGTTAAAAAAAAAAAATACATTTGTACTTATGGTCAGATTTTCGATCCTTCATCGATTCCTCTAGCAAACGTCCTCCAAAAAAATGGGTTTATGAAATCTTCGTGTCAGGACCATTTTAAAAAATATATATGACAGCTTTTGTAAAACAAAGTTTAAAAAGGAAGATATCAAAACAAAGAATAATTAAGTTTTTTTTTTTAAAAATGTTCAAATCAAGGCTCAAAAAAACAATTAGATTCAAGCCCATTCAAATTGAATCGGTAAGAAATCGAACCAATTTTAGTAAACATTTTGAATCGTTCACTGAATTGCTTCAATTGACCGATTCTAATCAATTTGAACCGATTCCAATCGATTCGAACTACGATATAACTAAATATATATTAACTTTTTCATCATTGTATTCAATAAGAATTGCAAAAAAATTGAAAGATAAAACATGTAGTTTTTTATTTTTTTTAGTTGAACAAAAAATTAAGGAGATGAATAAGTATTTTATATTAAATTTATGGTTGTGCATAAAATACTACATTTTCATGTATTTATAACTTAATTGTCTTTATATTTTTCGTATACAAGGCAAAAAAATGCTGACTATTGAGATTAAATACATAAATTACATATTTATTGAAATTACTATTTAGATTCAAATCCTTTATTGAAACTAGTCAATAAATTTCTATTTTATACATGATATAAAATGCTTGAATTCAATCAAATATGATTTTTAAAACTTTTTGTCAATATTGAAATATCCAATTTAATATTGTCATGTATCGCCCTATTCATTGAATCAGTCCTTACCCGATTCTGATTTTTCAAGCTTTGATTTAAATAGAATAGGCCGGAAAAATAGATCATGGGATGCATGATGTTTCGAAAAATTGTCTAATTAAAATAGGAAAAATAAATAAACTTTGGCTAAACTTTTGAAGAGCCCTAAATATTGCTAAAAGGACTAGATTTCATTTTCTATATTCCTTCGTAAGCCAATTATATATAACTTAATTATTATAGATTAACAAAAACACTTTTTCTCCTTATCAACCGAGAGTTATATTTCTGCCAAAAAAAATAGTAATTATTTTGGCTGATTTTTATTTTTAATCATAGAGCTCACAATTTTACCATTTCAATTCATCCATTTAATCTAATATTAATGTATTTTAACAGTCGAAATATATAAACATACTTGAAACTAGTCAAGGACCTACAAAATGTGCAAGAATAATTAAAATAGAATATAGTTACGAGGTGAGGGAGTCAAAAGAGGTGAATAGTTGATAGCTACAATTACATAAGCCAAGACCATGACATGACATATAGTCCGATTCTCCAAATGACATATAGCTACAATTATATAAGAATGAATAGTCTTTTGTCGTTCATGGAAAAATAATAATGAAATATGATAGAAGAGTTCAAAGAGACTAGCAATGGAAAATCAATAACTTGTAATTATAAATTAGTAATGAAAAGTCTTTTTTTTTCTCTATTGAATTAATAATTATAAATTGTAGAAAACCTTTCGTTTTCAAACTTCCTTTTTTTAAGTCTTAATGCTAATAAAACAAGTGGGTTTAACTTTATTATGATAATAAGCACGATACAATGAAAGTTTGTTTATGAATGTAAAATCATAAAGTGTTGTGATATTTCAATAAAATAAAATGATATGATGAGATAGTTCAATAGAATACAAAAATGATTAGAAATTATATAAATAATAGATGTATAAGATTTTTATGCCCTTTCATCTAAATCAAATTCCTATTGGAAGAAACGTCTAGCCATCCAATGAACAGAAACAAAACAAAGTTAATGGTCTGTTTGTTTTTAAAAAATAAAAAGAAATAGACTCAAGATGCGTGAATTCTGCAATACAATATTGCTTATATAAAATTTTCAAAATATATAAAAGTAAATTTATAAAATGACGTAGTTTGATGTAGTACGTCAAATTGTAAAATTATTAAGCTACGTCATTTTATAAATCTATTTTTATTGTAAATTAGATATAATTAATAAAATAAAGGACAATGCTAGGGGGGCCGTCCAGCTCGTGCCCCCTAGTGTATTTCATACTTTTATTTTTTTCTCATTTTCCTTTAAGTATTTTTTTGATATCTTTAATCATGAAGAAATATATAATTTTACTAATAGTCACTTTCTTAACTATTAAGCAATAAATAAATAAATAAAATGTTCAAACTGTAATTTTGAGCGGTAACATTGAGGCAGCTAAGTATATAGCATTTTTTTAAAATAAAACCACTTAAGTTTCTAAGCTTTATTTTATATAATCCTTTTGTGTATGTTACACATTGCATAGAGAAAAAGTGATCTAGATGTGTTCAAAATTTAGTAAAATTTTTATATTTTATTTATATATAAATGTAAATGGATAATTAGTAATAAACTGTAATTCGAAATTTCGAACTGATTCCAACCGCCTCTAGAAATTTTCTCAAATTAAGGTTTTTCTGGACGAGATCTCAGCCACCCTTATCCTTTATTTAAACACAACATAACGTACATTCATACCCCACAGAAAATTGCCTTCTCTTCTCTTTTCTTCTCCTCTTCTGTACGTGCAGTACTTCATTAATCAATATGGGTACTGCATCGTGCTTGTTAACAGTAGTCTTGGCTCTTCTTCTGAGTATTGTTGGTTTCTGTCATGGTGGTGTAACCAGCAATTATGTTAGGAAAGCTGAGGGATCTCCTGACTTGCCGAAAGAAGCATTTCCTCCTCCTCCAGGATTCAATGCGCCAGAGCAGGTATTAAACCTTAATTTACCATATACTTGTTGCATTAATCTCAATATCTTTTATTAACACCTAAGTGCGTGCATGTTGACTGTATATTGACGTTCAAACATTATTAAATCCATGTTCAAACGTTATATTATCTTTACGTTCGAACATTCAGTCGTTACGTTCGAATATAGATTTATACGTTTGAAGTTCAGAAACATGGGAACATATTGAACTTAAAAAAAAAAAAAAAAAGTTTTTGTGACGATTGAATAGTAAACGGACACAACATCTATTTGGTGACGCGGTTCTTGTGTCTGTAGGTGTTTTTCATCACACAAAAAATATTGTGTCGGTTTGTTTTTATTTTTTTGTGATCGTTTCATCCGTCACAAAAGCTACGATCTGTGTTAGTATAATATATATATATATCAAATTTCTAAAACTCTGAAATTTACTATATGTGCAGGTTCATATAACCCAAGGAGATAGTGGAGGACAGGCTCATGTGATTATTTCATGGGTTACACCGTTAATGTGGCATCCGAATTTTGTGACCTATTGGGCAGCAGAGGGCAACCTCAAGAATTATAAGCTTACTGCTCCGGCCAAAATCACCTCTTACAAATACTATACATATACTTCTGGTTACATTCATCATGCCACCATTAAAGGATTAGAGGTTAATTATTAGTAATTGTTTTTTTAAGCAATTTCTACTTCATCTTTGAGATTATGTATCTATAATCTATATATATACTATAAAATCTTCATACTCAAAGCAGGAGTTAGCTGAGCAATGAGATGAGGTTGGTGTGAACCAGAGAAGAAAGTCCACCATGGAGTGCATTTAGCTCTCCAAGAACGAGAAATCAGTGATTCTACACCAAAGAGACTTGAGAAGTGATGCTAAACAGCTCCTGACAAGACATGACTAGCTTTCAATGGCAGAATGGAGTTCCAAATAAACTCATGCCAAGGGAAGATAGAATGGTAAAGGAAGGAAACAACTCAACAAAAACAAAACTTTGTCGTTACAAGCCACATCAAACACTAAATATCACAAAGACACCAATACTAGCTACTAAGATTATGGTCCACTTATTCTTCGATTGCCTATGTTTGTTCCACTCTGAAGAAACTTTTTCCTGATTAAATTAAGCTCAGCTACAATATCTTTCATGTTCATTTGTTCTTCTGGCTGTTCAGCTGAACATGCAACTCCAATCCGAAAAATTGAAACCAAGCACTCTTGAGTTT
>QEOT01000341.1:599833-674640 GCA_003123785.1 Pterocarya stenoptera
TTTTTTTTTTTTTTGCTTAATAATTAAAGTAGTAATTATTAGTATTTTTTTTTAAATTAATATATATAAAAAATAATTGAAATAATAGACAAAAAAGTTAAAAAAAAAAAATACATTTGTACTTATGGTCAGATTTTCGATCCTTCATCGATTCCTCTAGCAAACGTCCTCCAAAAAAATGGGTTTATGAAATCTTCGTGTCAGGACCATTTTAAAAAATATATATGACAGCTTTTGTAAAACAAAGTTTAAAAAGGAAGATATCAAAACAAAGAATAATTAAGTTTTTTTTTTTAAAAATGTTCAAATCAAGGCTCAAAAAAACAATTAGATTCAAGCCCATTCAAATTGAATCGGTAAGAAATCGAACCAATTTTAGTAAACATTTTGAATCGTTCACTGAATTGCTTCAATTGACCGATTCTAATCAATTTGAACCGATTCCAATCGATTCGAACTACGATATAACTAAATATATATTAACTTTTTCATCATTGTATTCAATAAGAATTGCAAAAAAATTGAAAGATAAAACATGTAGTTTTTTATTTTTTTTAGTTGAACAAAAAATTAAGGAGATGAATAAGTATTTTATATTAAATTTATGGTTGTGCATAAAATACTACATTTTCATGTATTTATAACTTAATTGTCTTTATATTTTTCGTATACAAGGCAAAAAAATGCTGACTATTGAGATTAAATACATAAATTACATATTTATTGAAATTACTATTTAGATTCAAATCCTTTATTGAAACTAGTCAATAAATTTCTATTTTATACATGATATAAAATGCTTGAATTCAATCAAATATGATTTTTAAAACTTTTTGTCAATATTGAAATATCCAATTTAATATTGTCATGTATCGCCCTATTCATTGAATCAGTCCTTACCCGATTCTGATTTTTCAAGCTTTGATTTAAATAGAATAGGCCGGAAAAATAGATCATGGGATGCATGATGTTTCGAAAAATTGTCTAATTAAAATAGGAAAAATAAATAAACTTTGGCTAAACTTTTGAAGAGCCCTAAATATTGCTAAAAGGACTAGATTTCATTTTCTATATTCCTTCGTAAGCCAATTATATATAACTTAATTATTATAGATTAACAAAAACACTTTTTCTCCTTATCAACCGAGAGTTATATTTCTGCCAAAAAAAATAGTAATTATTTTGGCTGATTTTTATTTTTAATCATAGAGCTCACAATTTTACCATTTCAATTCATCCATTTAATCTAATATTAATGTATTTTAACAGTCGAAATATATAAACATACTTGAAACTAGTCAAGGACCTACAAAATGTGCAAGAATAATTAAAATAGAATATAGTTACGAGGTGAGGGAGTCAAAAGAGGTGAATAGTTGATAGCTACAATTACATAAGCCAAGACCATGACATGACATATAGTCCGATTCTCCAAATGACATATAGCTACAATTATATAAGAATGAATAGTCTTTTGTCGTTCATGGAAAAATAATAATGAAATATGATAGAAGAGTTCAAAGAGACTAGCAATGGAAAATCAATAACTTGTAATTATAAATTAGTAATGAAAAGTCTTTTTTTTTCTCTATTGAATTAATAATTATAAATTGTAGAAAACCTTTCGTTTTCAAACTTCCTTTTTTTAAGTCTTAATGCTAATAAAACAAGTGGGTTTAACTTTATTATGATAATAAGCACGATACAATGAAAGTTTGTTTATGAATGTAAAATCATAAAGTGTTGTGATATTTCAATAAAATAAAATGATATGATGAGATAGTTCAATAGAATACAAAAATGATTAGAAATTATATAAATAATAGATGTATAAGATTTTTATGCCCTTTCATCTAAATCAAATTCCTATTGGAAGAAACGTCTAGCCATCCAATGAACAGAAACAAAACAAAGTTAATGGTCTGTTTGTTTTTAAAAAATAAAAAGAAATAGACTCAAGATGCGTGAATTCTGCAATACAATATTGCTTATATAAAATTTTCAAAATATATAAAAGTAAATTTATAAAATGACGTAGTTTGATGTAGTACGTCAAATTGTAAAATTATTAAGCTACGTCATTTTATAAATCTATTTTTATTGTAAATTAGATATAATTAATAAAATAAAGGACAATGCTAGGGGGGCCGTCCAGCTCGTGCCCCCTAGTGTATTTCATACTTTTATTTTTTTCTCATTTTCCTTTAAGTATTTTTTTGATATCTTTAATCATGAAGAAATATATAATTTTACTAATAGTCACTTTCTTAACTATTAAGCAATAAATAAATAAATAAAATGTTCAAACTGTAATTTTGAGCGGTAACATTGAGGCAGCTAAGTATATAGCATTTTTTTAAAATAAAACCACTTAAGTTTCTAAGCTTTATTTTATATAATCCTTTTGTGTATGTTACACATTGCATAGAGAAAAAGTGATCTAGATGTGTTCAAAATTTAGTAAAATTTTTATATTTTATTTATATATAAATGTAAATGGATAATTAGTAATAAACTGTAATTCGAAATTTCGAACTGATTCCAACCGCCTCTAGAAATTTTCTCAAATTAAGGTTTTTCTGGACGAGATCTCAGCCACCCTTATCCTTTATTTAAACACAACATAACGTACATTCATACCCCACAGAAAATTGCCTTCTCTTCTCTTTTCTTCTCCTCTTCTGTACGTGCAGTACTTCATTAATCAATATGGGTACTGCATCGTGCTTGTTAACAGTAGTCTTGGCTCTTCTTCTGAGTATTGTTGGTTTCTGTCATGGTGGTGTAACCAGCAATTATGTTAGGAAAGCTGAGGGATCTCCTGACTTGCCGAAAGAAGCATTTCCTCCTCCTCCAGGATTCAATGCGCCAGAGCAGGTATTAAACCTTAATTTACCATATACTTGTTGCATTAATCTCAATATCTTTTATTAACACCTAAGTGCGTGCATGTTGACTGTATATTGACGTTCAAACATTATTAAATCCATGTTCAAACGTTATATTATCTTTACGTTCGAACATTCAGTCGTTACGTTCGAATATAGATTTATACGTTTGAAGTTCAGAAACATGGGAACATATTGAACTTAAAAAAAAAAAAAAAAAGTTTTTGTGACGATTGAATAGTAAACGGACACAACATCTATTTGGTGACGCGGTTCTTGTGTCTGTAGGTGTTTTTCATCACACAAAAAATATTGTGTCGGTTTGTTTTTATTTTTTTGTGATCGTTTCATCCGTCACAAAAGCTACGATCTGTGTTAGTATAATATATATATATATCAAATTTCTAAAACTCTGAAATTTACTATATGTGCAGGTTCATATAACCCAAGGAGATAGTGGAGGACAGGCTCATGTGATTATTTCATGGGTTACACCGTTAATGTGGCATCCGAATTTTGTGACCTATTGGGCAGCAGAGGGCAACCTCAAGAATTATAAGCTTACTGCTCCGGCCAAAATCACCTCTTACAAATACTATACATATACTTCTGGTTACATTCATCATGCCACCATTAAAGGATTAGAGGTTAATTATTAGTAATTGTTTTTTTAAGCAATTTCTACTTCATCTTTGAGATTATGTATCTATAATCTATATATATACTATAAAATCTTCATACTCAAAGCAGGAGTTAGCTGAGCAATGAGATGAGGTTGGTGTGAACCAGAGAAGAAAGTCCACCATGGAGTGCATTTAGCTCTCCAAGAACGAGAAATCAGTGATTCTACACCAAAGAGACTTGAGAAGTGATGCTAAACAGCTCCTGACAAGACATGACTAGCTTTCAATGGCAGAATGGAGTTCCAAATAAACTCATGCCAAGGGAAGATAGAATGGTAAAGGAAGGAAACAACTCAACAAAAACAAAACTTTGTCGTTACAAGCCACATCAAACACTAAATATCACAAAGACACCAATACTAGCTACTAAGATTATGGTCCACTTATTCTTCGATTGCCTATGTTTGTTCCACTCTGAAGAAACTTTTTCCTGATTAAATTAAGCTCAGCTACAATATCTTTCATGTTCATTTGTTCTTCTGGCTGTTCAGCTGAACATGCAACTCCAATCCGAAAAATTGAAACCAAGCACTCTTGAGTTTGGTTTCTTCTTGTAATGTTTTTATTTTGGCAAGTGTTTCTGGTTGTCTCTTCTTCGCTATCCTGAAAAAGAATTGGATCTGCAATCTCTACTACTCCTTGACACAAGGCTATCTTGACAAAGGAATATAGGCTTAGAGTGCTCTAAAAAATGTCATCAGTGGGTCTCTTTGCTGTGAACATTTCTAATAGTAGGATCCCATAAATGTACATATCACCATGGGTTGACACCTCATTTCCCATACCATTGTCCCAAAACTTTTGAAGGAGGTTTCTTCCAAATTTGAACCAGTTTACTACTAAAGCAGATCTCTTGATTACAATAGCATGAAGGTAACAGCCATTAGACCAACAAAGGATTTTCTATCCACCTTAACTAGTAGTCAGCTTGCCAGGCTTCAATAAAGGATTGAATTCCAATAACCACAAGGTAAGTTTCCATCAGACCATAACAGCAGGTTTTAAGGAATTGTTAAATCTAGAAGCATTACATGTTAACCAGAGCTCCCAAAGAATTAAAGCAGAAGTCAGTTGTGCAATGAGATGAAGTTGGTTCAAACCAGAGAAGAAAGTCCACCATGAAGTGCATTTAGCTTTCAAAGAATGAGAAATCAGTGAGTCTGCACCAAAAAGATTTGAGAATTGATGCCAAACAGCTCCTGAGAGAGAACATTGATAAAATAAAATAAAAAGAAAAATAGAAAAGGAAAAGGAAAACAAGATGAGCATGGGATTCAATACTCCAAACAACACAATTACTACATTCAAAGGCCATTTGAACTCCACGCATCTTTAAATATCCCACAACTTCCAGATACAGACACTAACTTTCAAGGGCAGAATGGAGTTCCCAATAAACTCATGCCAAGGGAAGATAGCTTTCAAGGGCAGAAGTAAAAATGCCATTTGAGTTATGCTTCCAAACCCAAGTATCTGATCCTGTTTTCAGCTTAATAGGACTTTTGATCAATTCCCACATTCAGCAAGCACCTGGCCTTCTTGTAATCTTCTTTTTTGAAGAACATGAAAAAGGTAAAATGACACATCTAAAAAGAATTTGTTCGTTGAAGTCATATATATATTTAAACTATTTCACAGAATAAAGGGAATGATAATTTTCATATCTCATAAAACAACTCAACCAAAAAAAGTCACATCAACCTGTACAAACCAAACAATAATATCACAAAGAGTCAAAGACACTCGAGTAGCTACTAATATTTTGGTTCATCAATTGTTCGCTTGCCCCACTCTGAAGAAGCTTCTTTTTTTTATTATTAAATTAATCTCAGCTACAACATCTCTCACGTTCATTCGTTCTTCTGGTTATTCAACAGAACGTGCAACTACAATCTGAAAAATCAAAACCAAGCACTCTTGAATTTTGTTTCTTCTTGTAATGTTGTTATTTTGGCCATTGTTTCTAGTGGTCACTTCTTCCCTTTCTTGAAAAAGAACTGGATCTGCAATCTCTACTACTCCTTGAGGCAAAGATGTCTTGACAATGGAATGTAGGTTTAGAGCGCCCTAAAAAATGTCATGAGTGGGTCTCTTTCCAGTGAACATTTCTAATAAAAGGATCCCATAACTGTACATATCACCATCAGTTGACACCTCATTTCCCATACCATACTCTACAATTTGAAACATACACTACATTAGAATACAACATTAGTTTCTCAAATAAAAAAAAAAAAAAAAAAAAAAAAAAAAAAACAACCATTTATAATAAGAAAGAAAGGATAGAAAGGTTTTCTCACTAGGAGCAGCATAACCAAAAGCTCCCCTTAATCCAATGCTGTTGGAGTGAGTCGTAGAAGCATCATGGTTGTTTCCAGGAGAGAATCTTGCAATCCTAAAATCACTCACGTGTCCAATCATTTCATTGTCGAGAAGAACATTGCTCGACTTTATGTCACAATGAATGATTTGTGTTTGGCAATGGTAATGTAGATATTCCAATGCATTGGCAACATCAATGGCAATATCCAACCTCCTGAAAAGATCTAGATTTCTTTGGTCCTGATGCACTTCATCTTCTGTAGCAGTTGGATGCAACCATTCTTCAAGGCTTCCGTTGGCCATGAACTCATAAACTAGAGCCTTGAAGTCATTACCATGGTAATCAACACTTGAACAAACTGTAAGAACCTTTACAACATTTCGATGTCTGATGTTTCTCAAGGCTTCACACTCAACAAGAAAGCTTCTGAAGGCTCCATGGCGCATAAGGTTGAGGACCTTGACAGCAATTATAGTTCCACTCTCATCAAGGACCCCTTTATAGACTGATCCAAAACCAACCAAACCAAGTAAATTTGTTAAAAAGAATCCATCAGTGGCTTTTAGGAGACTTTGGTAGGATATATTCAAAAGCAAATCTCCCAAAGAACTTGATATTGACACTTGATATTGTTCATAAGAAAGCCTGAAATTATATTGGATTTTACTCAATTCATTCCCCTCTGATCACGACAAAATCAGCACAATAAACTTGGATATTAAGGTAATCAGACACATTTGAGATCACGCTAGTAAAAATAAAGAATACTAATTATTACTAATAATAATTATAAAAAAGAAAAAAAAAAAAAAAAAAAGTGGCTGCACTGCACCCCATGATTGGTATTACAGTGGTTGGACCATTCAAAGGGATGTATAGATGGTCATGGATTTATTATGTCTTTCAGTCGGCGATATATTTTTAACTTTTAACTTTCTTATAAGTTTAATTAGCTTCTTCTTCTTTCTTCTTCCCTAATTTTCTGATCCTTTCTCCGGTCTTAATGGATAACAATATATATATACCAAAGTTTTGGGAGGTTCTTCGTTATAATCTAGGTACGTAGTTAAATTAACGTTTTACGAAAATCATTTTTACAAATTAGTTTATAGAAAAATAAATATAATTATAGAAAAATAATTATTTAAACAAATTAGTTTAAATAATTTCTTTACCTTTTCTCAGTAAAGTCCACCATGAAGTGCATTTAGCTTTCTAAGAATCAGAAATCAGTGAGTCGACACCAAAAAGATTTGGGAAGTGATGCCAAACAGCTCCTTAGAGNAAAAAAAAAAAAAAAAAAAAAAAAAAAAAAAAAAAAAAAAAAAAAAAAAAAAAAAAAAAACTAATGATATATTTTGTCATCCCTAATTACACAAACTAATTAATATATCATATATATCTAGATTTATTTAAAATGTTGACTTACGAAAATATTTAAAATATCTTTAAAATATTTAAAGATAATAAAATTATGAATAAAGATTAGCATTATTCATTGAAACCTCTTTGGAAACAAAAAAGAAAAAAAAGAAGAAGAAGAGGAGTTTTAAAACATATATTTCAACTTCCCATAGAGGTACCAAAGGTTTTTGCACTTTAACTAAGTAGTAAGTTCAATTGCAAGGCCTCAATAATGTCTTTATCTTTTCTCAGTAAAGTCCAAAGAACCTTCTGTAAAGGATTTAATTCCAATAACCACAAGGTAAGTTTCCGACAAGCCACAACAGCTGGTGATATCTAGCAGCATTACATGTTAGCCAGAGCTCCCAGAGAGTTAAAGCAGGAGTCTGCTGTGCAATCAGATGAAGTTGTTGGGATCACGTACGAGACAGAAAAATAAACCCAGACTATAGAGAGACAAGATTTAAGTAGTTCGGCAACTGCCTACGTCCACTGTTGCTGTGCTTCACTATGAAAACCGAAATTACAAATCTGTAAAACTCTCTTTGTTTTCCGTCACTCACTTCGCACCACTATACACACTGCACTCACTTCTGTTTTTGCACACACTTTGCACATCTCAACACTTCTATTTATAGCAAGAAAGGAGAAGGAAAGTTATTGGAGTAGTTGAGCAATTTCCGGAGTGCAAGCCGCACCTTTGGTGCAATGATGAGGTGCACCACTTGCATGAGATTTTGTCTCCATCTGCAATGATGAGGTGCACCACTTGCATGAGACTTTGTCTCCATCTGCAATGATGAGGTGCACCACTTGCATGAGACTTTGTCTCCATCTGTAACAATCTCCCACTTGGAGACAAATGAGTCTTCATGTCTTCATAGCGTCACAGCAACTTCAAGTCATGCCTTAAGTATGGAGACCAACTGAAGCTTTACACAGCTTCAGTTTGTCAGCAATAACTGCTTTTGTGAGCATGTCTGCTGGGTTCTCTGTTCCTCGAATCTTTTCAAGTATCAGCTGTCCACTATCGAGAAGGGATCGAATAAAATGGTATCGCAGCTGTATGTGTTTTGTTCTGGAATGAAAAGCTGGATTCTTTGCAAGAAAAATAGCACTCTGACTATCACTGTGCAAAATACCTTTTTCATGCTTCTTTCCCAATTCTTCCAAGAATGACTGCAACCAAATCATTTCCTTCCCTGCTTCAGTTATTGCAACGTATTCAGCTTCTGTAGTTGAGAGAGCAACAATCTTCTGCAACTTAGAAGCCCACGATACAGCTGTATTACCCAGCGTATACACGAATCCAGTAGTACTTTTCCTGCTGTCAACGTCACCTGCTAAATCAGCATCTACATATCCTTGTAGCTTTAAACTTGCTTTCGTAAAGCATAGTGACGTATCTGACGAGGCTTGTAGATATCTCAAAATCCACTTGACTGCTTCCCAATGCTGCTTTCCTGGATTACTCATGTACCTGCTCACAGCTCCCACTGCTTGTGCAATATCTGGTCTTGTACAGACCATGGCATACATAAGACTACCAATAGCAGATGCATAGGGTATTCTGTTCATGCATTCTTGCTCTTCTTCCGTCTTTGGCGATTGATCCTTAGTTAGTCGAAAGTGACTAGCTAAGGGTGTGCTTACTGGCTTCGCCTTGTCCATGTTGAACCTTCTGAGCACCTTCTTCACATACTCCTCCTGTGAAAGCTTAAGAGTACCATTAGCCCTGTCTCTAATGATTCTCATACCAAGGATTTGTTTCGCAGCACCCAAATCCTTCATCTCAAACTGCTTTGACAACTGCTTCTTCAACTTGTTGATCTCCTCGATGCTTGATCCTGCAACGAGCATATCATCCACATACAAAAGCAGAATGATATAAGAGTTGTCAAAATTCTTTATATAACAACAATGGTCTGCCTGCAGTCTTGTGAACCCATTACTGCACATGAAGTTGTCAAACTTTCTATACCATTGTCGTGGAGCTTGTTTTAGGCCATACAAGCTCTTCTTCAGTTTGCAGACTAGATTCTCTTTTCCCTTTACTGAGAATCCTTGTGGCTGGTGCATATAAATGTTTTCCTCCAAATCACCATGAAGGAATGCGGTCTTTACATCTAACTGCTCAAGATGTAGATTCTCTGCAGCCACAATTGCCAACACTAGCCTGATCGTGGTCAACTTTACAACTGGGGAGAAAATGTCTGTGTAGTCGACACCTTCCTTCTGCTGAAACCCCTTCACGACCATTCTGGCTTTGTAGCGCTTGCTACCATTGTGCTCTTCCTTGATTCTATACACCCATTTGTTGTGCAAAGCCTTCTTGCCTTTTGGAAGCTTAGTCAGCTCCCATGTCTGATTTGAAATCAGTGAGTCCATCTCATCTTGCATGGCTTTCTCCCACTTGATTGAATCTTCAATTTGTAGTGCTTCATCATAACTTTCCGGTTCACCACTATCTGTTAGCAGAATATAGTGTAAAGATGGTGAGAACCGCTGTGGTGGCCTAATCGTCCTTGAAGATCTTCGAATAACAGTGGGTGGTGTACTTTGTTCGATCTGTGGATCATCATTCTCTTGATCCTCGATCTGATCAGTGTTGACTTGAGTTACATCAAAGTCAACAACCTCAGGCTTCTTTGGCTGCTCCTCAGGTTCAGCTTGTGACCTAGCTTTGTAAAGAACCTGCTCATTGAATATCACATTTCTACTTCTGATGATTTTGTGATTTTTATCATCCCAAAATCGATAGCCAAATTCTTCATCTCCATAACCGATGAAAAAACATTTTCTAGATTTGGCTTCTAACTTGTTACGATCAGTAGAATCTATGTGAACATATGATACACAGCCAAAAACTTTCAAATGAGAAAGTTTTACCTCTTTTCCGCTCCAGACTTCCTCTGGCAGATCAAACTTCAGGGGAACTGATGGTCCCCGGTTAATTAAATAGGCTGCAGTGTTAACTGCATCAGCCCAAAAACATTCAGGCAATCCTGAATTCAGCCTCATGCTTCTTGCACGTTCATTTAGAGTTCTGTTCATGCGTTCAGCTACGCCATTCTGCTGCGGTGTCCCGGGAATAGTCTTTTGAAATCTAATCCCATTTCCAGCACAGAATTCTTTGAATCCTCCATCAATGTACTCTCTGCCATTGTCTGACCTCAGACATTTCAACTTCAAGCCTGTTTCATTTTCAACCATGGCTCTCCACTTCTTGAAAGTGTTGAATGTGTCGGATTTATTTTTCAAAAAATAAACCCATACCTTTCTGCTTGAGTCATCAATGAAGGAAACATAATACCGAGATCCTCCAAGAGAAGTGACTCGGGATGACCCCCAAAAATCTGTGTGCACCAACTCCAACTTTGTAGACTTTGGAGTTTTCCCATTTTTCAAGAAACTAACATTTTTCTGTTTCCCGAAAATGCAACCTTCACATATGTCGAAATCAGTTGATTCCAGTCTTGGTAGCTTCCCTTTGGATAATAGTACTTTCATCCCTTTCTCACTCATGTGACCAAGCCTTTGATGCCATAGGTTGGCATTTGCATCAGTAATTGCAACAGTATCTCTAATACTTGAAGTCATGTACAGAGTACATGTTTTTGTGCCTCGAGCTACTACCATAGCTCCTTTCGTTATCTTCCACGTGCCACCGGTAAATAATACCGAATGCCCATCAGCATCAAGTTGTCCTACAGAAATCAGGTTCCTCATGAGCTTAGGAACATGTCGCACCTTTTGTAGCAACCATGCACTTCCATTGGGCAGATTGATTCGTACATCTCCCATGCCTTCGATGTCCAATGCTTCACCATCTGCTAAGTACACCTTCCCGAAATTGCCAGTGACATAATTCTGCATGATTTCTCGGTGTGCTGTAGTGTGGAAGGAGGCTCCTGAATCTAACACCCAAGATTCAATTTGGCTGTCAACTGAAAGGAGTAAGGCATCTTGGAGGTCTTCTGTTGTGGCATTGACGGATTCATGTCCATTCTTCTTCTTTGCTTCCTTGCAATTATTTCTGAAGTGGCCAGTCTTGCCACAATTCCAGCACTGTACTTGTTTTCCGGACCTAGATTTACTTCTGCCTCTTCGGGACTTTGACCTGCCCCGATTTGAACTTTTATTGGCTCCTCTACCTCTCGTCTCGAGGTTTAAGGCAGAACTGGAAGTTGATGCTTCACCTGCATCTTTTCTGCGAACTTCCTCACTAAGAATATGGTCTCGGATATCTTGGTATTTCATCTTTGTTTTGCCATAAGAGTTGCTTACAGCTGTTCTCATGGCCTCCCAACTTTTTGGTAGTTGAGCCAAAGCAATCAGCGCACGTACTTCATCATCAAATTCAATTCCTACTGAGGCCAATTGATTGATGATGGTGTTGAACTCATTCAAATGTTGAATAACTGGAGTTCCTTCTGCCATTCTCAAGTAGAATAGCTTGTACATCAGGTGCACTTTATTGTTGGCTGATGGCTGCTCGTACATGTTTGAAAGAGCCTTCATCAGATCTGCTGTGGTTTTTTCTTTTCCCACATTGTGTGCAACTGATCTTGACAATGTTAGTCGAATGACTCCCAACACTTGTCTATCAAGGAGACTCCACTCTTCATCTTTCATGTCAGTTGGCTTTTTTTCTAGGAGTGGAAGATGTAGTTTCTTCCCATAGAGGTAATCCTCTATCTGCATTCTCCAATAGGCAAAGTCTGTACCATCAAATTTCTCAATACCACTAACTTTAGCTTCCTCTCCAACCATAACTTTACAATTGAATCCAAATTTGAAGAAACAAAGATCACCGTTGCGTCTGGAACACTTGAATTAGCTGGAAACGAGTCCGAAATCGTAAAAATCAGATCAAAATTGAGCTTAAACGGGGCAAAACAGTTTCTGCCAACCAGAGTGCGACACGTGGCAGGATGACGCGGCTCGGCTCAATGACTCGGCTCGGCTCGGCTCAGGTATCGGCTCGGCTCGGCTCAGGGATAGACTCGGCTCGGCTCGGCTCGGCTCAGAGATCGGCTCAGTCCGTCTTCAACCTCTGGATGGCGCGTGCGGCGTGGGGGCGCGTGTGCTTGACGTTGTGAAGCGCGTGCGGCTCACTCCGGGCTCAGTTTGAGATGAAATTTTCACCAGAAATTTCGTCTCGATCTGTGTATTCTAGTGGTACGTCTAAAACTTGATTTCGATCAAGTTTCAAAAATGAGTTTTTAAAAAAAACTCCGATCCTCCAACACGCTCTGATACCAGTTGTTGGGATCACGTACGAGACAGAAAAATAAACCCAGATTATAGAGAGACAAGATTTAAGTGGTTCGGCAACTGCCTATGTCCACTGTTGTTGTGCTTCACTATGAAAACCGAAATTACAAATCTGTAAAACTCTCTCTGTTTTCCGTCACTCACTTCGCACCACTATACACACTGCACTCACTTCTGTTTTTGCACACACTTTGCACATCTCAACACTTCTATTTATAGCAAGAAAGGAGAAGGAAAGTTATTGGAGTAGTTGAGCAATTTCCAGAGTGCAAGCCGCACCTTTGGTGCAATGATGAGGTGCACCACTTGCATGAGACTTTGTCTCCATCTGCAATGATGAGGTGCACCACTTGCATGAGACTTTGTCTCCATCTGTAACAGAAGTTGCTCTAAACCAGAGAAGAATGAGAAATCAAACAACTCCTGAAACAGAACATTGATACTAGAGATTAGCATCAGATTCAATATCCCCAACAAAACATTTGCAGCATTTAGGGGTCATTTGAACTCCACACCTTTAAATATTAGAATCCCAAGGGATCCCATTATTCTTCAACTTTCAGATAAAGACACTAGCTTTCAAGGGCAGAATGGAGTCCCAAATAAACTCATGAAGAATTAAAAATTCCATTTGAGTTATGATTCTAAACCCAAGTATACGATCATTTTTTCAGCTCAATAGCAGTTTTGCAAACTTCAGAAATCAATGACATCTAATCTTCTTGTAATCTTCTTTTTCAAAAAACATGAAAAACGTAAAATGACACAATTTCACAGAATAAAAGGAATCATAATCTTCATATTTCGTAGAACATCAAAATTAAGTGGCAAGAATATAAAGAGTTCCATAAAAGACTTAAGTGGAGGGGAAGCAAAAAGTACGTAATAAGTAGTCAATAGTAACAAACTCACAATACGATGAAGATTATTTCTTTATTAGAAAAGTAATAACAAAAGATGATGAGTCTCAACCCAAAAAAAATAAAAAAACTATATTGGTACAAGCCACATGAATACCACAAAGACACCAATACTAGCTACGTCAAATATTATGGTCCATTTATTCTTGGATTGCCTCTGTTTGTTCCACTCTGAAGAAACTTTTTTCTGATTAAATGAAGCTCAGCTACAACATCTCCCATGTTCATTCGTTCTTCTGGCTGTTCGACTGAACATGCAACCCCAATCTGAAAAATCGAAACCAAGCACTCTTGAATTTTGTTTCTTGTTGTAATGTTTCTAGTGGTCTCTTCTTCCCTTTCTTGAAAAAGAGTTGGATCAGCGATTTCTATTACTCCTTGAGGTAAGGCTGTCTTGACATAGGAATGTAGGTTTAGAATGCCCTGAAAATTGTCATCAGTGGGTCTCTTTCCTGTGAACATTTCTAATAGAAGGATACCATAACTGTACATATCACCATGGGTTGACACCTCATTTCCGACACCATACTCTACAATTTGAAACATACACTACATTAGAATGCAACATTAGTTTCTAAAAAAAAAAGAGCATTTATGTTAACAAAGAAATGATAGAAAGGTTTTTTTCACCAGGAGCGGCATAACCAATGGTTCCCCTTAATCCAATAGTGCTGGAGTGAGTGGTAGAAGAGCTATGGTTGCTTCCAGGAGAGAATCTTGCTATCCCAAAATCACCCACGTGTCCAATCATTTCATTGTCGAGAAGAACATTGCTTGGCTTTAGGTCACAATGAATGATTTGTATCTGGCAATGATAATGTAGATATTCCAACGCATTCGCAACATCAATGGCAATATCCAACCTCTGAAAAAGATCTAGATTCCTTTGGTCCTGATGCCTTTCATCTTCTGTAGCAGTTGGATGCAACCATTCTTCAAGGCTTCCATTGACCATGAACTCATAAACTAGAGCCTTGAAATCATTACCATGGTAATCAACACTTGAACAAACTGTAAGAACCTTTACAAGATTTCGATGCCTGATGTTTCTCAAGGTTTCACACTCAACAAGAAAGCTTCTGAAGGCTCCACGGCGCATAAGGTTGAGGACCTTGACAGCAATTATAGTTCCACTCTCATCAAGAACTCCTTTATAGACTGATCCAAAACCACCCGAACCAAGCAAATTTGCTGAAGAGAATCCATCAGTGGCTTTTAGGAGACTTTGGTAGGATATATTCAATAGCAAATTTTCCGAAGAACTTGATATTGACACTTTTTGTTTCTTTCTCAACCAAGAAACAAACAAAAAGTATAGCACCAAAGTTACTCCTAGTAGCCCCACAACTATAGATATTATTAACTTCCAGGTTAAGGTCAATTTTGTATTCTCAGGCTCTTTGAAGTTGCATTTAGGCAAGTGCATCTCAGGAATTCCCCCACATAGTTGAACATTCCCTGCAACTAAAGCTAAACTTGAATTCTTGAAAATGCCATTTATTGGCACTGACCCCTCAAAATTGTTGTATGATATATCTAAAATTTGCAAGAACTTCATATCCACAAGAAGGTCGGGAATTTTTCCTGATAAATTGTTCCGCGAAAGATTTAATTTTTGAAGTCCTCTCAAAGAGCCAAAACTTGGTGGAATAATTCCTTGGAAGAAGTTTCCTCCCATGGATAGAATCTCCAGCTTAATGCAATTGCCAAGACTGCTCGGAATCTCACCAGATAACATATTCCCTGAGATAGCTAATCCACCTAGATTCTTAAGATTTCCGACTTCCATGGGAAGAGGACCCGTAAGACGATTTCTGGACAAATCTAGGCCAATTGATAAAGATGAGAGACCAAAGATAAGCGGGGGTATGGAACCATTGAAATTGTTATGAGAAAGGTCGAGTTTGATCAAAGATTTGCAATTGGCTAGACTGGATGGGATGCTTCCGCCAAGGTTATTTTCCTCTAAAACCAATTGAAGTAACAAGGTTGAGTTTCCAAGAGAGTGTGGGATGCTACCTGAGAGATTGTTTCGCGATAGATACATAATCTTTAACCTCTGAAGCCTACTGATAGCAGCTGGAATGTTACCTGACACTTGGTTCCCTTCCAAGTCGAGTACTTCTAAGTTGACAAGATTCATGATCGCACTCGGAATCATTCCAGTTATTTTGTTGTAAGCAATTGAAAAGAATCCTAGGGTCTGTGACAAGTTACCGATGCATTCGGGTAAGACACCACCGAAATTGTTGAAACTTATTGCCGAAGCCTCTAACATGGTAGCATTGGTCAAAGAGCAGATAAAACTCAAGTCATGATCAGCTTCTCCACTTCCCCCCAAGCTGTTTTTAAAAGCAGTAAATCTTTTGAGCCGATGCAGCTTTTCCAAAGAAGGCACATTTCCAGTAAGTTTGTTTGATGCAATTTGAAGTCTCTCCAAGTTTGAGGCATTGGATATTGAAGGAGGAATGGACCCAGTAAATTGGTTATTGGCAATGGCGAAGCTTAGGAGATTAGGAAGAGTAGTTATGCCCAAATCCAACAGAGGACTCCCTTGCAATTGATTAAACATTAGTTCAAAAACTCTAATAGAAGAGAGATTGAAGATTGATGGAGGGATGGTACCTGAAAGCTTATTACTAGAAAGCATAATATAAGCAAGATTTATGAGTTGGCCTAGTGTATTCGGAATACTCCCACCCAAATTATTTGAGGTTAGATAAAGTACTTCCAGTGAAGATAAGTTCCCAAGAGATGGAGGAATACTTCCTGTTAGTTTGTTCCTGTCTACATAAAATTCTCGAAGCTTTGACAAGAAGCTAAACTCGGTAGGGATATCTCCAACAAATTGGTTGTATGAAAGTTCGATGATTTCGATGTTTGTGCAATTTGATAAATTGGGAGGGATTCTTCCAACCATCGAATTGTTGTTCAAATATAATATCTTCAGTCGATGCAAACGACCTATTTGTGGAGGGATTTCATGATCAAAGCTATTATTTTGGAGACGTAGACTCCTTAGAAAGCTCAAATTTCCAATGAAAGGAGATATAGAACCCACGAGCTTCAGAGATGGTAGGTGCAACTCAATGACCCTCTGGTGCCGATGACCGCATGTAACACCATACCATTGGCAAAAGTGGGTGGTTTCATTCCATGAGCTGAAAACCATGAAAGGATCATGGCTTATTTTGGCCATGAATTCAAGCAAGCCTTGTCGGTCCGTCTCATTTCCAGCCATGGCATAGGTACTGTAAGAACCAAAGCACAAGACAGAAGAAACAACAAAGATGGGAATTAGCCTCATGATGCCGGGAAAATCTCAAGGAGATGTAATGAAGAAGGCTAAACTTTTTGTTTTTGCAGCTCAAGGGAACAGAAACAAATTCCGAGAAAAGAAAATGGACACCTGCTCTCAATCATACCATCTTCAGTGCATTTTCTTCAATCATATATATGACATGTGATAAAGGACTGAATATGAATTCATTAATAATCTTTGACAATGACTTTAGTCAATGGTTGGCCGGTTACCAACCTTGTATATCAGTTACCTTTTATATCAGTTAATTCCCCATATCATGCACTGGAATATTCATCGATGTTCTTTCTTTTGTTGTCGGCCGTTGCATTGCACTCGAATTCCTATAAACTAAGATTGCATTTTACTAAATTAAATCCCAACTAATTATATATGCAATCCCATCATGTTAGGAAGATTTTATTAATCTTGACCTCCCAATATTTTAAATACACATTAACGAGGAATATTTGAGATAAAATGTGTAACGCGTGAAGATTACCCACAGTTTTGACCGGCACATGCTGGTCAGTGGACACGTCATGCTGAAGTACTCTTCCCCTTAAAATGGGTTAGAGATGAAGTCTGGTCTTGTACGTGAGCGGTGAGGAAAGAAGTCTAGCATGGGTTTAGATGTTGAAATGAGTTGAGTTGAGTTGAGTTGAGATAATAAAATATTGTTAGAATATTATTTTTTAATATTAAAATTGTTTTGGGATTTGAAAAAGTTGAATTGTTTATTATATTTTGTATTGGAATTTGAAAAAGATGTAATGATGAGTTGAGATTAGTTGAGATAAATTGAGATGAGTTGTACATCCAAACGAAGCCTTAAGTCAAATAATAATAATAAAGGCAACTGATCAGCTTCGCTCTTCAGTCAATATTCAAAACATCCACAAGGTTTGAATATTGACTGAATAACTTGTTCGGTCAGTCATACTGATTTTGAGTTTTGATAAGCATTAGGTCTACAAGAATAAATATCCTAAAAATAAGTTTTTATATTGATGTGATTAAGGCCTTGGAGAGCCAGCAGCTGAGTTCAGACAATTCAAATTCTTTATAAATAGTAATGAATTAAGATAGTAGAGTGGGTTTTGTAGAACCCACCTTAGATGTCTTAGATGGTAAGATGAGTTTAGATATATTTATATAAAGTTGAAAAATATTGTGAGTCCTGCATGTAATTAGGTCATGTTGAGTTGAAAAATATTGTCGGTCTCACATGTAAAGAAGTTTTGAGTTGAGATAAGTTTAGTGATTTAAGAGTTTGATATTTAGATGTTAGATTCAACTTAAAATTAGACCAATCCAACTTCCAAACGAGACCTAAATATAATATATCAAATTTATTTTATAATAATAAAAAATTTATAATCTAATAAATTATATTAAATTATGTCAGATTATAAATTTATATGAAAAAGTTTATAGTAACATCCTTTGCTTACTTGATTAGCAATTTTTTTTTTTCTAACGGACACTTAATTGGCAACATCGTAACTATACATTTATGTTCTATTTGAAATGGAAGGACAAGATTAATTAAAACAAATTAGGCCAGGGGATCCTAGTCCCCCCCCTCATCAGGCTTATGGAATGTGGTTAACTAAAAAATATTTTGACCACAAAAATATTATACACAAATAAAAGATGTTAATCCTTGGCTCAACGGCTGTCGTTGAGGCTGAAGACTCTGAACCAACTTTCTAGCGTTGGATTAACGTTGGATTGTCAAGTGGGACAAAGCAAAGGAAATGTAACGTCGGTTTTACTTTTCTCTCTCATTTCATAATACAAGGGAAATGATATTTACAGTCGTAGAATGTGTAAGCGTCGTATAATCTTTTTGAAATAAGTGAATAGATACGAGATTCACAAAAAAAATAAAACTAATTTTTTAATAATGAACCCTACTTTCTTTCAAAACAATTATGCGACACTTACGCACTTCACGACTATACGTAACATTACTATGATATAATTCTTCTATATATTAAAAGTCATCTTCCTATGGTTGATGAATTGCTAAAACTATGATCTCTTAGTATCTTTTAATATTTGAAATTCATTTATTAAGCTTGGACAGTTCGTTTACATGCTTCAATCACCAGATTTATAAACGGTTTGTTTCTTTTTGGTATCGGCTTAATTTAGTGCTTTTTGAATCAACATTAATTGTTAGTTGCTGTTTTAATTATATTTATTGTCCATTGCCGATTCTTTTGTTTTAAATCATATTATTTACTCTATTTAAAACTTAGGAGCCATAAACCTCTTTATTATTTTAAATTATTTTTACCAGATGTCTTTAAGGTTATTTTTTCTACTCTTTTGCTTCTCGATTTTTACTACAAAGCCGCTTTGCAACGGTCGGGCTAATAAACGGAGAATTATAGCCCCCCATTCACTGTTTGCCGCATAAGGAAATACACCACAAGAGAAATAGACTCCACCACACATAAACACTTCCAAGCAAAAGCAGCCCTCACTGATTTCGCCCAAGAGCACTTCGTGTTTTCATCTCTTTCTCTTCCTCGCTACGCCTCTCTTCCACTGCCACCATCTCAGTCCGCCGCCCAAGACCAAACTTCAAGATCATGCATCTTCTTTGTGCTGAATAAATCTCAAAGAAACTTCCATATTCTTGTTGTCTTCTACTTTCTATAGAACATATCCACATGATCCACATATTGCAGTAAATATTTTTTTCTTTACAATTATGATACAATATAATATATGATTAATGAATATTCAATATTTCTCCGAGCTATATTAGAATCCTATACCAGTTGTAAGAGTTCATTATGTTTCACATTTTTCCCTAAATGCATTTAATTTGTGTTCATATCTTGCAAAATTACAGGAGGCTAACCTGTTGAAGCAGACCCCTAAACCAAAAATTATAGCTTGTATGCATAAATTTGAAAGACTAGAGAAAGGGGGCTGATGAGAGAGATGAGAAAGACCCACAACTAATTGCAGACGCAGATTTAATAGATTTATTCTTAGTATCTCAAACTAATATTTGGTTTAGGGGTCGAGATCTCACAGCCAAAAAAATGAGATGGTGGCTCGGGGTCGAGGTCTCACAATAAATGAACTGTATTACAAAATCAACAAGCCAAAAAAAGACTGGTAAAGTAGAAACATAGTGAAAAACAATTTGGTATAGGGGTGGAGATCTCACAGTTTTCTCTGGAAATCGAGCTCCGTCTGTGCCACCGTTTGGGTTGAGCTCCGTTGGGGTGTCGAGTTGCCGTCGGGATGAGTGTCGGGTCGAGATCCAAGCTTTGTCGAGGGGTCAAGTTGCTTCCGAGATGAGTGTGGGGGTCGAGATCTTCATTTAGGAATGTGATGGAGTGGAAGACAAAGAAGTGGGGGAGGCACGGGAGGACTGTATGGGGTCTCTAATCGGGTGCAGGCAAATGCAGACCAAGTAAAATAAAAGGCTTACGTGGCGCCCAACTATTGGAGGGCTGTTTATTGAAGAGGAGCAACCGGGCTGGTCTACAAGTATTCTCTTTTCACTACTATGAGAGAGAGAGAGAGAGAGAGAGAGAGAGAGAGAGAGAGAGAGAGAGAGAGAGAGAGAGAGAGAGAGTTAAAAGATAAATAAAAACATGTGTGGATACTCTTGGGAAGTCTTTTTCAGACAAAAAAACATAGAGGTGTTTGTTCTAGTGGAGTTTTAGCTCAATCTCTTATGCATAATTGGTTCGAGTTATATGGCGATCAGTTGGACTGTTATAAAGACAAGTTAAGAGAAAGTATGATGCACTAATTCATTTGAAACTTCATCTATCGTAGAAGGTTTGAATTACCTTAAAATAGAGCGAGAATTACATACTTCAAACCAAATTAATTTCATTTTTCATTTTTATTACTATCTATTTTAGTAACACTATCCAACATGTTTAATCTAAAAATTCTTTATTTTTATAAACTATGCAAAAATAATTGGTCTAGTTTATAGAGTGGATTAGTATTTCTTATTTCCATTTCTTATATATATATATATATATATTTATCTAAGCTGTTTTGTTCTGATGGTTGTTTAATAGACATGGATGTAAACATATAGATGGTTAATTTTGTGTATTTGTTTTTTCAGAATTTTGGATTTAATTGGCTAATCATGAATATGCTTATTTTTTGCTCTTTTTACACTATAACAAAAACGGCATTTTCCGACCAATTTATTGCAACTAAAAGACTATTTGTAATTAATTTTGATTGCGAATAGTCTTTTGATCGTGATAAATTAATCGAAAAAGACCGTTTTTATTGTAGTGTTAGTAATAGGCGGTATTGTTTATGCTTTAGAAAGCTGAAAATATAAACAAAATAATTTCATTTCAAAAGATAAAACATTTTCAACCAAAAAGTTTACCTTTTGCTAATTTTTTTTTTACTCGGAATGAGACGATAAATTATACGGCTCAACCCCTTTTAACAACCGAGAAATGCTAGGTAGACAGATGGCGTACAGATGGAATGTGGTCTCGTTTAGGTATCAGAAGATGTTTTACTTTATAAAAAATGCTAGTTGAACCGATTGATTGAACTTTTAATTATCATTTCTTTTTACTTAATAATTAAAAAAGTAAATATTAGTAAATTGATACTTTTTTATTTTTTAAAAATACTTAAAACTGTGTAAAAATTTATTAAAAAAAAAAAGTGCATTTGCACTTATCGGTATACTTCCTTTGATTAAATATGGGTCCCAATAGCACTGTCCTTATCTTATTTCATCTCATATTATCTCATCATTATAATTATCTTAAATTTTCACATAAAATATAATAAATAATTTAATTTTTTTAAATTTTAAAATAATAATAATATTAAAAAATAATATTTTATTCAACTTTTAACTTTTATCTCAACTCAATATCTAAACGACACCTACATCGATTAAGAATTAATGTACTGAATTGATTTTTTTTTCTTAAATTAACATTAAAAATTGTATTTCTGACTAACGTTTAAGGAAAATTAAAAACCAAGAATCATGAATCAGTGCATTATATTGGTAGACCCATCGATCTCCGTATAAGCACCCTTAAGAACGAACCTCGATCCCTAATTGAATGGGTCTGGTGGATTTATTAACAGACCTCAGGTTTTTAAACCTAAAAATAATTAGAAAATGCTAGTATCACTCATTAATATGCTCACCGCTCCATTATCATGTTCTCACTTATATATCTTTATTTTTTTATTTTTTTTAATAAGGACTGAGTATGAAATAATAATCATTGAACATATTGAGTCAATGGTAGGCCTGCAGTCACCAACCTTTCAATTCAGTCAATTCCCTATGTCTTTCAATGGTTTTTCTTGTTTTTTTGTTATTTGTTGCATTACATTTGAATTCATATTGATTTTGAATTTTGATAATTAGTTGAAGCTCTAGACACAAATATTATTAGTAACAAGTTTATGTACTGACGTGATGAAATATAATACGTCAGATTTATTTTGTTATAAAATTATTTTTATAATAAAACGAATTATATTAAATCACTTCAATTTATAAATTTATATTAAAAAAATTTATAGTTCAAACTTTCTCTTTGTTCTATGTGTACTCTTTTAGATAGCTTTCGGTTTTGGTCAATTGGTCCAATCTGCATTAACATCGTAACCATTCATTTATGTTCTATTTGAAATGGAAGGATCACAAGATTAATTAAAACAAATTAGGCCAGGGGATCCTAGTATTCCCCCCTCAATAGGTCATGCTTATGGAATGTGGTTAACTAAAAAATATATTTTAACCAAGTTATTTCTTATCTGAATATATTAGATATATAGGCTAAACTTGACCGTCGAGGCTGAAGACTCTGACCCAACTTTCTTGCATTCTGTTAACGTTGGATTGTCAAGTGGGACAAAGCAAGGGAAATGTAACGAAGGTTTTACTTTTCTCTCTCCTTCGATAATTCCTATGGTTGATGAATTGATAAAACTATCTGTTAGTATTTTTTTTTTTAAAGCAAAATGTCATCATTCATTCATTTATCAAGAGAAACATACATCCATAATCAGATACATGCAGAGATATCCCCATATGACCCATTTAGAGCTCCATCAGTATGCTATTGGACTGGTTTGGACTTCACAACTACTAATACTCTCTACAGACAACCGTTCAAGAGACCACACTCTGCCTAATAGAGACTCAACCCCATCCTTCATAGAAAGAGAGGACTTAACCTCTATGGACATAACCGTCCAAGAGAAGAACTCCTTTTTTATTTTTACTATACATTAAGGAAAACAAGAAAGAAAAATGATGAATTACAATTTCGACCAACTTCAGTAGACTTTGACGGCGCGTAAATGCAACAAGCTTGTCTCTTTTCAGCCACAGAAGTTAGATATGAAAGATCTGGTGGTGGTGATTCCAGTGATCCGGCGCGTGTGGCTAGAAGAGCTATCGGAAGGGGTGGCGCGCGATAATTTTTGCAAAATCACTACTGTCCTTCAAATGATTTACGGTCTGAGCGTCTTCTTGTGCTGCATGTATCTCTCGAGAGTTGTCGAAAAACTGTAAATTTTACTTTCTCAGCCTTGAAGGAAGAAAACTAAACTAAGAAATGAGGGAGTGAGAGGGAGAAGGAGGAGGAAAAAAGAAAAAGGAGGGAAGGAGAATGAGAAGGAGGAGAAGCTGAGGCCTCCTCTTCCTCCAGCGAAAATAAGACCTGGAGGTGTTTTTTTTAAGTGAGAGAGAGGGTTCCGGAAGGAGAGATCTTTTCTGTCGAGTTGTCAGTTTGTAGAGCTCTATATCTGTTAGTATATTTTAATATTTATACATTGTAACATTTTTTTTAATCTAGGATTAAGTAATGCTAGATATTCCATAAAAAAATAATGCTAAATATAGTATTAAGGGGTGTGCAAATTCTCACTCTCTTAAAAAAGATGAGATTCACTATTAAAAAAGTAATTTTATTAATTTACTTATGTAGGTTCCAGATTTAATAACATTTTTTAAAAGAAATAAAAATTTATACATTCTAAAACTGTAAAAATCATTACTCATGTAGCATTATGATAACATTTGAAATTCATTTATTAAGATTGGACAGTTCGTTTACATGCTTCAATCTTGAAATTTATAAACGGTTTGTTTCTTTTTGGTTCTGGCTTAATTTAGTGCTTTTTGAATCAACATTAATTGTTAGTGGCTGTTTTAATTCTAGTCCATTGCCGATTCTTTTGTTTTAAACGCTCACTATACCATTAAATCATATTATTTACTCTAATTAAAACTTAGGAGTCATAAACCTCTTTATTAGTTCATTAACCAACAATTAAATTATGAGTAATGCTATGTACAGTCGTGTAGAGCGCAAGTACCGCTCAATCGTTTTAAAACATAGTATGATCTACTATTAAAAAATTAATTTTTTATGTAAATCTAATATTTTTTTTAAAGAGATCACGCGGTACTTGCGCACTCACGACTATAAAATATAATTTCTCTTAAATTATTTTTACCGGATGTCTGTAAGGTTCTTTTTCCTACTCTTTTGCGTCTGGATTTTTACTACAATTTGGAACAGAGAGAGAGAGAGAGAGAGAGAGTTAAAAGATAAAAAAAAAAAAAGTGTGGATACTCTTGTGAAGTCTTTTCCAAACAAGAAAAAATAGAGGTGTTTGTTATAGTGGAGCTTTGGCTCAATCTCTTATAGGGGTGTAACCGGTCCGGTTTTAGACAAAATCTTGGACCGAACCGGTATGATCGGTTTTGTATTTTTCAAAACCGATTACGCACCGATTACCCTCCTAAACCGGTATTTTCGGTTTTACCGGTTTCCGGTCCGGTCCGGTTTTTCAGTTTTTTTAAAATATAAACTTGATATTAGTATAATATTAGACTAATAGTATTAATATTAGACTATTAGTATAGCTATATAATACATGATCAATTACATTTTCATTTTTAAGATTAAACTTTTATTTTATACTAACATTATCTTATATATGATTATATTAATAGCATATGATCAAAGAAATTACAAATGTTTATATTTAAGATTAACATTTTATGTCATAATTTATAAATTATAGTATGAAATTATTTCATATATGATATATAATTATATTATATATATATAAATTTCACATAAAATTATAAATTATATAAAACTTATATATTAATATATATAAAATATTTTGTATAAAACTTATATATAAAATATTATTTTTTATATATATTTTATCAACCGGTCCGGTCAGGTTCAGTCCGGTCCGAAAAATCTCAAAACCGGAACCGGACCGGTTCCGGCCGGTTTATGAAATTTAAAAACCGGTTCCGGACCGATTTGGTTAAAAACCGATAAAACCGGTCCGGGCCGGTCCGGTTCGGTCCGGTTTACCAGTTTTCCTGTTTAAATTTACACCCCTAATCTCTTATGCAGAATTGATTCAAATTATATGACAATCAGTTGGGTACGTTATTATATTCTGGAGGAGACAAGTTAAGAGAAAGTCTGCTACATCATTTCATTTGAAACTTTGTCTACCGTAAAGGACTTGTCACCTTAAAAAGAGCGAGATTTACATGCTTCAGACCAAATTGATTTTTTTTTTATTTTTTTATTTTTTTAGTTTTTTATTTTATTATTGTCTATTTTAGTAACTCTATCCAACATGTTTAATCTAAAATTTCTTTA
Source organism: Pterocarya stenoptera (assembly GCA_003123785.1). Classification (NCBI taxonomy): domain Eukaryota; kingdom Viridiplantae; phylum Streptophyta; class Magnoliopsida; order Fagales; family Juglandaceae; genus Pterocarya; species Pterocarya stenoptera. The sequence continues at coordinate 625,323 of QEOT01000341.1, forward strand.
TTTTTATAAACTATGTCAAAATAATTGGTCTAATTTATAGAGCGGATTAATAGTATTTCTTATTTCCATTTCTTAAATTTTTTTTTTCACCGAAGTTGTTTTGTTCTGATCGTTGTTTAATAGACATGGATGTAAACATATAGATGGTTAATTTTGTGTATTTGTGTTGCAAACAAGTGCTGAAAGGTTGTGGTTATCGGCCACAATCAAGGCATTGCAAGAAATTATTTTCATGTTTTGGTTGGAGATTTCCACTTTTGCTACCCCCATGCAAAATTCTGAATTTCGTTTTGATGACTGTTTCGGTTGAAGTACTGAAACGAAATATTTTAATACTGGCACGTTTCGGTGTACCGTTTTGAAATAGTCTTTATATAGATCAATTATATATATATAACAATATTCCAAAATAAAATCAACTCAAGACTTTAAAACACATACATGTATGAGAAACTCAATACTTCTCCATACCGGTCTTAGTATCCACCAACTCACTTTCGTCATATTTATGACATGATATCACTGTGTATGATCTATCTATCGATTATGGGTATAATTGCAAAAGTGTCAATATTTCATTATAAAAAATGCAAGAAGTGAGCTTAGAAATTCACCCAAGGACCAAACTATAATAACATTTGGCCCATTCAAACCCTTCTTTACCTTCGAGGAAGCAAGCCAAGCCATAGCCAGAATTACTTCAATATATATATATATATAATATAATGGTTGGCTGAGATCAGTACACAAACAAAGACTTGCTACAGACAACCATTCCCCATCAGGTGGATTCTCTTGTTATGGACAATAAGTCCAATAGCCTTTTTTTTTTTTTTTTTTTTTTTTTCACCTAACACAAACAACATAATAGAAAATGCACAAGAAATACTGGAAAATAGAAATACAACAAAACAGAAAGTTGAAATACACTGAAAATCGGAAAAAACATTGAGCAAAGAGGTTGTAGTGGCGCGTGAAGGACACATGCCATGCAAGGAGTGTGTCGGACCATCGATTCTAAAGTTACTGAAATCGATGACCTTAGAAACGTCACTCGTGGTAGCAACAGAGCCCTCTGTGTGGTGGCGCATAGAGGCCACACGCAAACTTTAACCCTTGCGTGTGGATCATGTGCCGCTCCTTTTGGCGAAACCTTCGGCAGTCTGAAAGATCTGCGGATTAGGAACCCCACGGTGGGGTGTGTGGTGGTCGCTGGCCACCGAAAAACATCAATCGCCTCTACTCCATGCTTTGACTGGAAAAAAAATAAAAAACAAAAACATTGACTAAAAAAATAAACACTTGGAGAAACTGCATCTGGGAGGAGGGAGGAGCCAAAGCTCCCACCCCCCTCTGGGATGGTTTCCGATTTGGGTTTCTAGAAAGAATGTAGAGTTTCTCTCTCTAGAAACCCCTAGGGCCAGTTTTGTCTCCATCTCTAACTTAGAAGTATTATTGAGTTTTATAAATGTATGTTTTAACTTTTTAAGACCTACATTGATATTATTTTGAAATATAATTTATACATGTATAATTAATTTATTATATATAGGTTATCCCGAAACTGCACTCGAAACGGTTTGGATATCAAAATATTTCATTTTAGTGTCTTAACCGAAATGATCATCGAAACGGTATTCAAAACTTTGCACTAACTTGCCGAAAGAGGAGATTGTGGAGAGTCGAACAATATAGTGTACTGTTTACATGTTCCAACACGTGAAGACTACACAAGTTTGATTTTGACCGGCGCATGCTGGTAACGTCTTGCTCATTTTTTAATGTCGTTTGGGGAGCCCCAGTCGCCATTACGTAGAAGTAATCTTGCCCATAAAATGGGTTAGAGGTGAAGGCTGGTCTTGTACATGAGCAGTGGGGAAGGAAGTCTCCTGAGTGAAATATTCAAAAATCAACAAGGTTTGACGAATTAGACCCTTCTATAAACTTTTCGATTAATTTGTTGAGGTGTGGATTAATGAATCCACCACAATTTATTTCAGTTCTCGATCTATTATTTCAATTAAAGAGAACTTTAGACCCTCTATTTAAAAAATAAAATAAAAACGTTGACTGCGTACGGGCCGGATGTACTTATCAAGTCAAGAATCCACGTCCAAATATCTGGCTATTATTACCTGATTGGCCCAAGGAGTTTGTATTCCATTCACAGTCTAACGACGATTATGTCTTTAGTCTTTCGGTCAGTCAAATTGATTTTGAGTTTTGCAAAATGCTGAAATCTTTTCACAAATATTATAAAAAGGAAAATGGTCAGTATTGATTTGGCCCGAACTCTAGCAAATCTGTTTATTAGGGCAAATAGACCTTTGCATTGTGGATACAAATAGAGTGGTGATAAAATAATTTTGAGATATCAAGGATCGGCCTTATTATGGGTAAGTCTCATACGAAGTTGATCAATTAATAGTACTGATCTAATATTCTACACACCTATATATAAAGACAACAGGTAACTCTCTGGATATGGTATTGATCATTCTTAAACTATCACCTCTCGTTCATTACTGACTTAGGCATCGGAAGTGTCTCGGGCACATTGTACCCCCAATTCAATAATTTGTAGGTGAACAGTACAGCCCGTGGCGGGACATGTACTTTACAGTGGTGTCATCTATGGGATGTTGTAATCTGCGGTTTCAATTTCTCATCGGACTTCAACATGGTTCCCTCATGTCAATTGTGACATGTTCTCAACCAACACGTGACTCGGACGCAATGCCTACAAACATGGAAATGCGGTTAAAAGTGACAGAAGAAAAGTTGAAGATGACGTTGGACACCATGAAAGACTTGAGGAAAGAGAACGAGGAACTTAAGCGTCGCAATATTGAGCTCAGCAAGCTACCATGCCCAAACATAGTGAACAGGGAGAAGGAGAAGCACATAGCAATTGGGGAGTGAACGTGGAGGATGTAGAAAAAAAGAAACTACATGACCAGCTATGTCGCCTTGCCGACAAGTACGAGGAGATGAGGAAGAAGATGGGACGATCTTCCTCAATGGAACAGCTGTTAAGCCGCACAGATTTGGCTTATAATGCAGAAGTAATGGCCATGCCCCTCCTGCCGAAGTTTAAAGTGCCACAGATAGAGATGTATGATGGGTCCAAGGACCCAGTAGATCACCTGGAGAACTTCAAGGCACATATCACCCTTTACGGTTTCCCAGGAGAAATTTCCTACCGAGCTTTTCCTCTAACCCTAAGGGGAATGGCAAGAGGATGGTTTGGAACACTCCGGCCGAGATCGATCGATAGCTTTGAAGGCCTGGCCAGATAGTTCTTAACACAATTTATGTCCAGCAAGAGGCATAGGCTCCCAGAGACATACCTCCTGACCGTTAAACAAAGAGAAAATGAGAGTCTAAAGACATACCTCACTTGTTTTAATAAAGAGAGGTTGACAATGGATGATCAAGACGAGAAGATTATCCTAGCCACCTTATTGGGCAAAATCTAGCCACGCAGCTTGTTCATGACTAAACTGGTTAGAAAGATCCCCTTCACCCTAAGAGAGTTTATGGATATGGTGGATGACTTCATCAACGCCGAAAATACATTACAGGCTCTTGTAGAACCAAGGAAAGAGGAGTCAAAAGCGGAGCACAAAAATAGTTCAGAGGATAAGAAAGTTGTACCGAACCACTAAGATAGGAGGCTTGAAAGGCAACACGAGCATAACACTCGACTCCTCCACAATAATTTGAATGTGCAAGAAAAGGAAGAATAAGAAAGAGAACACCACCAACCCAGAACTGGCAAGCGCTATTGCAAACATCATTAAACAGACTCACACTGGATAGAGGACTGCATGACCATGAAGAAAAGGGTGACTGAACCGGCGGGCATTGGAGGGCTTGAACGAATGGTCGTGGAACTAGCAAAGCTCAAACTAAGATTTGAGAGAGAACACCACCCACGTAAAAGTAGCAGCCCTGAAAGGCGTTGCCCATCGACGGAAAACGCCCTTAATAATGATAGGGACAAGGCACCTCAAAATAACAATAGGGACAGGCGCCCCTTAGCGAAATCAGAACAATAGCAGGGGGTTTGCTAGGGGTGGTGCATCCTTGTCTAGCAGGTGGGCACATTCCTGAAGGGTGAGATATGAAGAAATCTATGTAGCAGACAGGCCACCCAAGCACAAAAAATGGGACACCTTAGTAGCTATCGCTTTCGTGTATTACACAAATCGCGCCTTGAGGGGAGTAGAAGTCAAATATCCACGTGTAGAGATGTTGGCGTTTGCCTTGGTGACAACAGCTAGGAGGTTGCGCCCATACTTCCAGGCCCACTCAATCAAAGAACTCAAAAAAACCTATCTGGCAAGGGTATTATAGAGACCAGATAGCTCAAGAAGACTGGTCAGGTGGTCAATCGAGCTCAGTGAGTTCAATATCGAATATTTGCCAAGATAGGCCATAAAAGGCCAGGCATTGGCAGACTTTGTTGCCAAATTCTCAGGAAAACCGTGGATCAATTTTGTGGATGGCTCCTCTTGTCATGCTAGCAGAAGGGTAGGAATCCATATAATCAGCGAAAAAGGGTAGGAACATCGCTTCATGGCAAGGCTCACATTCAAAACCACCAACAATGAAGTGGAATATGAGGAACTTATAGAAGGGCTCTCAGTGGCAGAAGCATTGAGGGCGAGCGAGGTCGAGGTGAAGTCAGACTCACAAGTAATAGTCAACCAAGTGCTGGGAACATAAGCCATAAAGGGAGAAAAACTATAGAAATACCTGAGCCAAATCTAGGAGGCGCGCGACCGATTTTCCTATTTTAACGTAACACAATTGCCAAAAGAAAACAACACTGTGGCGGACATGCTAGCCAGTACAACATCGGGAATGGAGGTCTCCCCCCTCCCCTAGGAAGTTGAGATAAGAGTAATAGAAGTCCCAGCAATAAGACCAGAAGTCTACACGGTAGTTGGAAACAAGCCCGAGTGGGCCGGCGACATCATTAGGTACCTGGACGCAGGCGAACTCCCTGAGGGGAAAGAGGAGGCAAGAAAGGTAAGAAGAAGGGTGGCAAGGTTCATTAAGGTGGACATGATCCTTTATAAGGGGGGTTTCGTAGCCCCCTACTATGATGCATCTCACCACAAGAAGCAGAGTACGATTTAGCAGATCTACATGAAGGGATGTGTGAAAACCACTCTGGGGAAAGGCATTGGCCAGAAAAGTTGTAAGGGCATAATACTACTGGCCCAATACACTCAGATACTCTAAAGAATTTGCAAAGAAGTCCGTCAAGTGTCAGATGTACACATCAGTATCACACGCCCCCCCCCCCCAAACCACAAGAAGAGCTGACTTTCATGACCGCCCCTTGTCCATTTGCCCAATGAGGGGTTGACCTAGTTGGGCCCTTCCTGTCTGGGAAAGGTGGAGTCAAGTTCATGATCATAACAGTGGACTACTTTATGAAGTGGGTGGAAGCGGAGCATAGTCTGAGATAACGGGTGGCAGTTTGATTTAGAGCACTATCGGGAGTGGTGTGCTGAGTTAAAGATATAGGTCAGATATTCATCCGCAGGACATCCATAGGTGAATCGGTAGGCAGATGCCACGAACAAAGCATTGTTAGGAATTCTTAAGAATAAACTTACGGACAAGAAAGGAGAATAGGTGGAGGAACTACCAGGAGTATTATGGGCCTACAGGACCACAATAAAGACGCCTACGGGATAAACCCCATTTGCCTTGCCATAAGGGAGTGAAGCGGTACCCCCCATGGAAGTCAATCTGCCAAATTACCAAACCCATCATTTTTCAGCACCTGAGAATGATAGAGCCCTCGAAGAAAAACTTGACCTCCAAGAGGAAGAGAGAGGGGTGACTGATGTTAGAATAATACTCGACAAGAAAAGGGCAGAACAATATTTCACACAAAAGGGCCAGACCTAGGACATTCAAGATAGAAGACCTTGTGCTAAGAGAAAGCAGGGGGTCACCACGAAGGAAGAGGGCAAGCTCAAACCCCGATGGGAAGGACCATATGTAGTAGTGGCCAACCATAGGCTTGGGTTGTAGCGCTTGAAGGATAGTCATGGCAAGGAACTGCGACACCCCTGGAATGCAGAACACCTGAAGAAATTTGACCTTTGATTATGTTAAATTCTTGATTTGTCAGAACTCTACTGTTGAATCCTCGATTACGTTTCATAGTAAATAAAGCGTCTGTTCTGGACCAGTACCGACTCACCCCATGCAAAAGGGTGCGAAAGTCAACAGACCGCGTGATCTTTAAACACTAATGAAGAACCGATAGACTCGAGGTGCTAAGGAAGAAAGGCGTGGAGGTCAACAGACTGCACGACCCTTAAAAACCAATAACTAAACCAAAGACTCGCAATGCTAAGGAAAAATGACACGGAGATCAACAGGTCACGTGACCCTTAAGCACCAATGACGAGTCCAAAGACTCGCAGTGCCAAAGAAATATGGTGTGGAGGTCAACAAATCCCAAGACCTTTAAACACCAATGACAAGTCCAAAGCCTCGTGGTGCGAAGGAAAAAGGACGCGGAAGTCAATAGGCCACGTGACCCTAAAACACCAATGAAAAGTCCAAAGACTTATGGTGCTAAGCAAAAAGGGCGCGAAGGTCAACAGACCATGCGACCCCTAAACACCAATGAAGAGTCCAAAGACTTATGGTGCAAAGGAAGAAAGGCGCGGAGGTCAACAATGATGAGTACAAAAACAAGCCACTCTTAGAGTAAAAAGAAAGAGCCTCATGAAATCAAAGCAAAGACTAACATAATAAAAAGTCAAAACCAACTAAGTGTTCCTAATATGTACAATACACCAGTATTCGTATTGTTTACAATGCAGAAGTGGAAGACAACTATTACAAAAAGCTAAGTGCTAGGACCGCCCGAAGGTGAAGGTGGACGAGGACCATCAAAGGCATCAGGCATGGTGTCCAGACCAAAGGTGTCATCAAACTGACGTGAGGCCGCATCAAGTTTAAACATCGCCAAGTCTAAGTGCCTCAAGTTGGTACGGGGATTGGCTAACAAGTGCGACCTAAGCCACAACATGCCAGGCCCATATCCATAGCCAAAAATGCGATCCCTGATGCCACTCACCAATGCCAGCTGAAAGGAAAGGCGAACAAGTTCCTCCCTCACAGCCGCCATGTCAGACTCCAACCTACTGGGCCCGTTCCTTCATTTGGGTATCCATGTGAAGAAGTGATTCACTATGCTTCATTTGTTGTTTGTCTGCGACAATGTGATTTTTTTTGCATTGCTCCTGCCGTTTGATTAGCTCCCCTAGAGTGCCACGCACCTCGGACAGATCAAGATTAGCTTGCTGCTTGCCTTCCTCTGAAGCCACTAGCACCTCCCCAAGTTAAAAGTAGCACCGTTGGGAACTAAACACTTCTAGCAGGCAGAATTTAACTCCTCCTTGAGCGCGGAGAGTTGAGAGCACTCAAGGTTTCGTTTTGACTCTAACTCCCCCCGGACAAGAAAAAGTTGAGCCCAAGCAGAGTCACACTCTGACCCCAGCAGTCCCAATGAGAAGTTGTCCCAAGCCTTCACCTCCCTAGTGCAACGGAGTTCATCGCAAAGGTGAAAAACTTCATCGTGAAGAATGTCTAAGTCGCCTACCAAAGAGTGTGCATAACTGTCTGCTTGTTTGAGTAGGATCTCCAACTCCGCCCTCTCAGCTTTCCATTTCTCAAATTCCCTCTCAGCCTTCCATTTCTCAAATTCCCTCTTCATCCTTTAGGTCAGCACGGTCCACTTTGCTCCAGGCCACTAAATCGTCAACACCTTACAAAGGCGAAATCAAAGAGAGTTTAAAAAAAAAAAAGCAGAGTAGCAAGGGTAACAACAATTGTAGTACCCCTAAGAGGAAATTTCTTAGTCAACTAGCCATGCTGCTGAGGAAGTGGAAGCTCCTCCCAGGACCTCTCCATCATCCCTCGCTTCTGGACCACAGAGGGGACAAAAGAAGAAAGCTTCAAGAGATGCAGCCATTAAGCTCGCCCTAGCCCCAAGGGTCTTACCCAAATCTTCCACCACGCGAACATCGTCTGTATAAACGAGCTCGCCATCCCCCAAACCAACGACTTCACTCACGAGGCCACACCGAGGAACACTCTCCTCTAGAGGAGAGGACTCAACATCATCCCTTTTGACTCCATGACTGCTCTGTTGGCGGAGGTTAGAGGATGCCTGGTAACATATGCGCCACTTGCAGAGCTGGGCATTACTGGTTACGAAGTCACATGCACGGTCGTTACCCATGACATGACGAACTTGCATGTGATGAAAGGAGCCAAAGTGTGTGGATGGTCCTTAGGGGAGACCATGGTACATACCAACAAAATGAATATTTCCTGTGTATAAAATGCGATTTTGGTGTGCGTGGGTTATCTGTAAATTTTTCTGGTAAAGGGAAAGCAAAAGTAAATTTTGGAATATCTTTTTATGCTTGTCGTGTGTGTGTGGTTGTTTGTTTCCATTGTTTGTATTTCTTAGTGGTTAATCTGTGGATTTACTTGCTAAGATTGCGAAATCTCATTGTGGTGTTCCCACCTGCGGTTCCGTTTCATGGAACCGTAGACTTTGATACAGAGGACGGATATGAGCATTGGGGACCAACCCCACCTAAGGAGTGATAACCTAGAGTTTATCCCCATCGTAGTTGATATGTCTCCTATTTTATTTTATTCAGCTGGATGACGGTAATAACCTTACATAGGACTTTCTTGTGAGTTGTATTTAAATTTTTTGGTACTTAGATTTTGGACTACCTTATTATTTTCCGTTGTGTTCATAATTGTACACATATTCCATGTGCGCGCACACTTGCACACTGCGTTAGGGGTGTATGACCCCGATTGGCCAGCACCCTATGTCACGACTCCAACCAGATCACGTGTGGGGGTCAAGTTTGCCACAATAACCATTTGGAATCCACCAAACAACCTAGATCCCACAAATCCCTTCACTGACTCAGCAGATCAAACCTCAAATACACAAATATATCTCAAATACACATATCAAACCGCAGTGATGTAAAGCACGGTGTAGCTGTGGGTCTAAACAAAAACCCATGACCATAAAGGCTGCAGAGACCCCTGGCCCATCATGACCATTGTTCTTTAAGCAACCACAAGGCCAAACCGTGGCCTGTGGCTTGGAGAAGAGAACCATAGCCAATTGTGGTCGTGGGTCTGACCAAAGAACCATAACCACGACTCGCAGAGAACCACGACTCTTTATGGTCGTGGTTCCAGAAGCAAAGCCAGGATCACAACTTGACCAGACCCTGGCCTATGGCTCAGGGTCTGAGCAAGAAAACATAGTCATGAATGGTTGTGAGTCTCTTCACAAACCCACAACCAAACCATGGCTCTTGGGTATCTCACCACCCGAAAGAAGAAAAGTGGAGGAGGAGAAGAGAAGAGAAAGATGAAGAAGAGGAAGAGGGAGCGAAGAAGACGTACTGCACTGCTACAAGTTGGGGCTAGCGATAAAGGAGGAGATGAAGAAGAGAAAGGGATTGAAAGAAGAGGGAAAGGACAAATGAAAAGGAACTATGGTTTTTTTTCCCTTTTATACACGGCTATGCGGAGTGAGCTGGTGAAACCCAAGTGGGTGGATAGCAGACCCGCCCCTCACACCCGTAAGTTTATTTTCTTAAACAGCCCGCCCACTCATATGCTTGGCCGTGCAGATTGCCTGTTCTACCCCAAATGGGACAAATGGATGGGCCGGACAAGCTAGATGCGGGAGCCTACCCAACAGACCTATTCTCAGCTAGTCATGATAGAACCGAATGTCGCATTATACTCTTCATGCAAATCCACTAACAACTGTTTAATACTCGACACCAACTCTTCAACCTGACATCATGAATTTTGTTCAAGTGGAAACTTAGAAGCCTTAACTTGATACGTGGATAATCACAGCTGCAATTAACATCAACAAGTTCAGCCTATCCAAGGACCCCTAATATTTATCAAACAATGATTATCACTCTGGGCCAACCTATTAAACTCTTTTTGGAGTTGGCCGTGATATACATAACCCAAAAAATATGAAATTCACATCATAAGATACTTCAAAAACTCTTTAGGAGACCCTGTGTATCCATCAACGAAGTAAGAGACAAAATTATAATTTCTCCATCCGCCCGAAAGCAGTCTCAAACTTCTCAGCTGCCTTTAACATTATATATGTTAAATTCTATCGAATTGGTACATCAAGAAACAACATTTTCTTACAATCAGTTTTATCTCTTTTTGGACTTCTCTTAGACTTATCTAAACTTGTAGGGGGAGAAGCACACATATTTAAACACGTTGCGAACCATTGTGATGGCATCATTACACTCGATCACTCAAAACCTCATTCACGATAAGGTTTAAAAGATAAGAACAACATCTCGTAAAAACTGTCTTGAATATTCAATTGCAAGATTATTTGAGCTTGCATTATCAACGGTCACAATAAATATCCTTTCAATGCCTCAATCAAGAAAGCACGATTCAACGTACCTCTAATAGTTTCCCCTCAAACACAAGTATACAATCTCTTACAACAAGGTTGAAAAGAAGGGAGAACCTTAATTATATTAATGGAACAATGCTACTTAACATACTTAAATTAAACGATGTTGTTTTGTATAATAATATAATATTATATAATTAGTCGGTTCATCAATTTGTACTGGGTTTCAGACTGGTTCTAGTGTTAGCCGACTAATTCTAGTAATTGGTTTTGATCGGTAACGGTTATTATTCACTCCCATTATTGATATGACAATAGAAAATATCATGGGAATACCCTCTGATCATCTATATTTTGAGAATTTCAAATGGCCTCCTTGAAGGTCATCTTTAATAATTTGTCTTGCCAAGTTGAATAGTTAACCTAACTGATTCTACGATTCTATCCTACTAAATTCAAGTAAAATTCTACATTACTTAATTTCAAACGATAAATTATTTGTTAATTTTAATTAGAGTACCGAAGGCTAATCTAATCAACAATTCATGAATTCTCATAAACATAAAAGAGCCAGAAATATTACTAATTAAAGAAGAATCACAAACGACTAGATATATTTGTTGCGTGGAAAACTAGAAATTATCGTTCTTTGTTGTTTTGTACTTACTAGGAGAAATCATGTATACATTGTATATTAATTCAAGTGATTAATTTACCCCGTCAACGCATGTTTAAATCTAATATGCCTAAGTTTTATCTTATATAGACACAACTTCAATCAAGAAACTCGAATATATAGTTTCTTCCTTCTGCAATTTTATGTTTTAAACATTGTTGTCCCCTTCTTTGGGACATTCCCCTTCTTTGGGACATAGAAAATTCCAAGTGGAGAAAATTATTGATCACTTTTAACTATATTGCATGGAATTGTTCTTAATAGCTTATTTGTCATTTTTTGTCGTATCAATTATGCAAAAAGAATATATAGAGTCAATTACGGCAACCTGTTTTAGAATTTCAACTATTACATAAAGAAAATGTTCCTACAACAACAAAAATTAAGTTTATTTACTTCAAGATTGTTTCGATATGTCTAAAAAGCAAGTGACATGCACCAACTTTCAAAGGCACCTTAACTTTTAGAATATAAAAATCTTGGCGAAAAATTTTACGAGCTATATATATTCACTACAAGAAAAAGGACCTTTTACGGTGATTTTATTTTTGCCGCAAAAGAAATCGCCACCAATGGTAACTAATTGTGACAATTTTCATTTCACCATTGAATTCAAGCATGAATGTGAGAAATATTACCAGTGCAGTAATTGTGTAATTGTTTGCGGCAATTTTTGAGCACTTGTGACAGATTTTTTCATCACAAATAACATGGTTATTTTGCGAAGATTCCTACAGCAGATTTTCTTAATAGGGTGCCAAAAAGCATCAACTTATTTATCAAATCCTATAGTTTGGCATGGGTCTAGAGTCTTCTAATCCCACCTTCCTCATCTGCATCCAACCCTACCTCATATATTTCAATTTCCCCTACCAAAACAAAAGACAACTCCAGCGGATCGGCAAGAAAGTTACACAAACCCATTTCTTTTGGCAATCAGAGCTTTACACGTGACTCTCCTCCTATTAAGACTGCACTCTCCCTTCCCGATTTCCAATCCTTCTTACTCTTCCTATCCAATGCTCGATGCCAAATGACTAGCGAGCTATCCAGTGTCAGAGCAGGAGATTGTCAATAGACGTGTTGTGGATTATCTTTCATGCACTGCAGGTATGTACCTTTGGTTCCCCCACTTCAAAGGCAATGTGAAATTATGCTGAGCCTTGTATCTCGCCGGGCCTGTTGTGGACGTGTTTCACATCTACCAGTATCGATAACCTACAACCAGAAAGTAAATGACCTGGGGGTTCAAGGAGCGTCTCCGATGCCTAAGTCAACAATGTATATGTATTCGAATCAATCTCTATCAGTAACATACGTAAGTTCTCTTAAATAGATCTCTCAGAGCCTAATCGCCTTATCTAATATTTGAATTTCTAGTTCCTAGATGTTCAGGGATAACTACTCAACTCAGATTGGAGTGATATGGGTAGTTATCCCTTTCATCCTTTTTATCCCATAATATTCGGGCAACCGGATCAGGTTGTGAATGAGTAGATATAAGTTCCATTGGGCTTAAAGGGGCACGGGCCTCACGTCATAGGGCTAGCTAGGCCATGCATGACTGATCCCGTGGGCCCACGAGAGGATATTTGAGCCCTTCCAGTTACTCCGCAGAGTCTCATCATGCTTGATATGTTGGGACTTATATCAAAATGGATAATTGAAAATCCCTTCCAATTACCCCGTAGAGTCTCATCATACCTAAAATCGGAGGGTGTTTGGACTTTCCACGTGGATTTAATAAGCCATGTTGTTTTTATTAGGTGAAGCATTGGATTGCCATTTCGCGCCAAGGATGTTGTTTGGTGAGGTGCGCCATTACCACATGATGCGTTCCCATGCTTCACGCACCATGGGTTGTGTCAGAGATAGTAATGAAAGGCTCATTTCTACCCACACCGTTTCTTATTCCGACATCTGTCAGAATCCTTTCATCTTCCTGTTCGTACACTTGCTATTCCATAACCGTCGTGTCACCTCATCATTATCCCTGGTGCTTCACCTTCCTTCCCTATATTAAGCTTTCTTGCAAAAGCCATATACCCCTTTCTTATTCTTAAGTGAAACCCCACTACACCATTTCTCCTTCTGCGTAAAACTTTCATTTTCTTGCCCACGAAACCTCTGTTCTACTTCTTCCCTTACGAAAAAGGTTCCCTTTTGTTTGTAAGATCTCTGTTTTCTACTTCCTTGGCATCTCCTTTCCTCATTTCAAGCTTTTGTGTCAATGGCTTCAAAGGGCAACAAAGGTTCGAACCCTTCTCGCGGTGCTTCTTCTTCACGACCTCACAATTCTCCCCCCCGTTGTGAAGACACCATTGCCAACACTGCTGCCAAAGATGGGACTCCTAGGTCCATTTTTTAAGGTCACCTTTGGACCTCCATTGTGACCCATCGTGAACTGGATGCAGCACGAGACACCTTCAACATCCCTGACTCAGTGGGAATGTCCATACTGGGCAACGTCGCGAAGCTGTCGACATTGGAGGTATGGTAGTTTCTGTTGCCATTTATTTAAGTATGTTCACAGTGGGTCTTCATTTGCCCTTCGTGTGTCCAGTTCGTGAAGTTTTGGATGTTTTGGGCCTTGCTCTAGCCCAATTGGTGCCTAATGCATGGCGTATATTGATAGCTTACTGCATTTTGTGGCGGTGGATTTTAGAGAACACCGGTGACAATTATCCCAATCTCACTGCTCAGGAATTTCTGTCCCTTCATGGGTTTAGGAGATAAAAGGGGAACGTATGCGGTTTTTGTGCTCATAATAAGCTAGTTCAACTGGAGAGCAAATACTCCCTCGCCAAAGATTGGGGTAGGAAGTTCTTTTTCCTGTCGGGTAGGGGTTAGGACTTTCCTACGGATGACGAGGCGCAAAAAGAGTTCTCGGTTCGTGCTTGTTGGTACCCTGTTCCCGACAAAATTTGAGATTATTCTAACACCTAGGGAGCAGGCCCGTGTTCAAATGGTGCAAGATTAGGCCGACCACAACATGAGTTCTACTTGGCCTGACCGTTTATTAACCCCGGTCAATGTTGAACGGTTTGTGATGGTCCCTAGTCGGGCTCACGTCCTTGGTAGGGAGATTTTGGGTGCCCCTACCCCAGCGGGTAACTTGAAAAGGGCAGCTCTCCCCCTAGCAGGCGATAAAAGAAAGAAAGCCCGTCAGGGGCCCAAGAATGTTGATGCTTCTAGTTCCTCCAAGGGTCTTTCCTTGCCTCCTCAATCAAATGTAGGTCAAGGCTCTGGTGATCTCGAGATACCCAAGTTTGACTCAGATGAAATCATGGCTGCAGCCGATAAGGAGTTGGATTTTATCATTGAAGCTGAAGCTGCCCTCCGATTGGAAGGACCTACTAGTGGTGAGGTGAAGACTTCCATTCCTTTTAGCCTTCCTGAGGGTGATTCGAATTTGGGGGAAGGTGACTTTGAGCAAATTTTGAATCCTTAATTGTTTAATACACCCCCTTTTGGCGATCAATTGCCTTCCATGGGCAGTTTTGACTCCGTTCATGTTGAGGATACCAATGAGGATTCTCCCACCGGATCAACGACCTCGGGTGGGGATACTCCTGAATTACCCTTTGTTTTTCCTCAGCTTATTGCTACTAGCAACAGTAAGGTATTGATTTTTTTTCCCCTTTCAGCATTTCTCCACAAGGGGATGGGGAACACTCACCTACTTCTCCTGTTGATGATTTACACAATGACCTGCCTCAAACAGAAGATCAAGGAGTTGGCACTTCCAAGGTTTCTCCCTTGTAGGAAGAATTTGTGGCTCCTTTAGGCGAGCAAACCGCTGAGACTTTTCCCTTGGTGGTTGAGGCAACTATGCCTAGAGGCCTTCGGGAATCTCTTGGTGGAGAAGGTGTTGGTGGGCCATCCTTTCAAAGACCTTGTGCTCACCATGATGCCTTTTCATCATGTCGTGATGCCGCTTAGGGTGCAAAGGACTGCCGTAGTGAAGCTTTCGAGTCGGCAGTCCTCTACCTCCTTGGCCTTCGCTTGCTAGTAATTTACTTAATCTATTTCTTTTTTCTTTTTCTTTTTTTAACGTTGCTAGACTTGAACAAAATGTTGAAAAACTGGCTGCAACATTGGTGGATGATCGTTTGGAGCTTGAGAAAGAAACTGTTGAATTTCATTGGTAAGGCCCATGGAGTATGTGTTTTTGCTCGGGCGAAAAAGGAGGACTTAGCCAAAGAACTTTCTCAAGTTAAAAATGACCATGCTGGTAAGGTTGCTTCCTTTCTATCCGAGTTGGAACAAGCTCGTGGAGAAGCTGCTAGGTTCAAGGTTCAGGCAACGAGCAAAGAGATCGAGTGTAAGGATCTGTTTGATAGGTTAAACATTGTGACTGGAGAGATTGAAGGTTTGCAAAAAGCCAAAGCATATTATATGAGTCATCTAGAACCAGCTGAACAAGATTGGTTGGAGAAGATTGTTCAACTTAGCGAGATGGAGGGGGCCAAGGCTTGAGCCAAACAGGAGTTGGTTGGGCGAAGTCTATAGTACGGGACGTTGATCTTTATGTTTTGTCATTCAATCAGACCATAGAGCGACTTACAAAGAATCTCAATAATTCTGAAGCCAAGGTTTCTGGGTTGAATCAAGAGCTGGGCGTTTCCCAGAAACAAGTCAGCTGCCTCCTTCCCAAATAAATGCCGTTCATGCCGTCCGGGACTATGCCTTTGGTCTCGGTTTTAAGTTAAGGGTGAAGTCTGCATGAATTCCTACTTGGAAATCCCAAAACGAATCTTCAAAGGCTTCCCTGGCGAGACATAAAGGCAATCTTTGTTGCTTATCATTACTTTGACTCCATCGGGCGAGACGTGATGCCTAACACCTTTCCTCATCCTGCCTTTTCATCATGCCATCCGCCTCGCACCTCAAACTCTCCTTCTTTTTTTTTTGCTGTGCTTTATAACATGGATTTCTCCACGCTTAAAACTTTTAATCTTTTTGTGCGAACGCCATTGTATTTGGCAAACGTCATCCATGTAGCCGCTTTGACTTTCTTGATTTGAATTCTAATGGTTGTCGTATATTTGCATTGTACGTTGTGAACTCAATAATAGTGTAACACGATAATAATGTAAGTTAATGAAAACTTATTACATCCTCCTGCAGTAGTGAGCCTTTGCAGTTTTAGCATAATTAGGCAATAGCAAACCTTCTTAATTTTCACTCTTTGGAGATTGGCGTATTGGACACATTCTTTTGAGTAGCCGTTTGGCGACTACATGGTGGGAGATGTGCTCTTGGAGACTGGTGTACCGGAGAATGTTTCCCGAGCCACCCTTTTTGCGACTACTGTACCGATGGATGCTTCCTAAGTAACCATTTTGGCAACTAGTGTACCGGGGGATGTTTCCCGAGTAGCCATTTTCGCGACCGATGTATCAGGGGATGTTTTCCTAACCACCATTTGGCGACCAGTGTACCGAAGGATGTTTCCCAAGCCACCATTTTGGCAACTGGTGTACCGGGGGATGTTTCCCGAGCCACCATTTTGGCGACTGATGTACCGGGAAATATTTTTCGAGCAACCATTTTGGCGACCGCTATATTGGGGGATGTTTCCGGAGTAACCATTTTGGTGACTAGTGTACCGAGGGATGTTTTTGGAGTAACCATTTTGGGCGAGTTTCCTAGATGGTAAGCAATTCATGTGAAATCATATGTGAAACAATGCCATCATTTTATTTGTAATTGAAAATGGCCAAAAACAGATAATGTATTGAAAATTTTTAAATGAAATAAGTTAAACATAAAACATCCTCAAATGATCCGCGTTCCATGGGTGGGGTAGCTCGCATCCTTTGGCATCCTTTAGGCGATAGGGTCCCCGGCGACTGCTGCCTATGACTACACATGGACCTTCCCATTTTGGGCCCAACTTTCCTTCTTCTATTGTAGTAACGTCGGTCTCTTTTAGCACCAGATAGCCCGTTTTGAAGGACCTGGGCCTTACCCTTCAGTTGAAGTACTGCTCGATCTTCTTCTTGCATGATGCCACCCTTGTCTCGGCATTTGCTCGCTTTTCTTCCAACAGGTCTAGGTGTTCTTATAGTTTCCCCACGTTCTTGTCGACATCAAAATTCTATCGTTTAAGAGTTGAAACTCCTACTTCCACTGGGATCATGGCTTCGATTCCATATGCAAGGGAAAATGGGGTCTCCCTTATTGACGTTTTCGTTGTTATCCTGTATGTCCATAAGATTTTGGGCAAGTCGTCCACCCACGTTCCCTTCTTCTCACCTACCTTATTCTTTAGTATCCCCACTATGGTCTTGTTAGTCGCCTCTCCTTCATCATTCACCTGCGGGGGCCCTGGAGAGGCATACTTGACCTTGATTCCGAGCTTTGAGCACCATTTACAATAGTGCTCTGAGTCGAACTGCTTGCCATTGTCAAAGATGATGCTCTGTGGTATGCCAAATATACATACTATGGCTTTCCAAACAAACCTCGTTATGCTCTGGTCGGTTACTATTGCCAATGCTTTTGCCTCGGCCCACTTGGTGAAATAGTCAACAATGACAACAATAAATTTGGTCCCCACCTTTGCTCAGGGGCATAGGTCCTACTAGTTCTATCCCCCATTAAGCAAATGGCCATGGGGAGGTTATTGACTTCAGCTTTTCGGGTGGCATATTCGGTACTGGGGCGTGCAATTGGCATTGGACACATCGTTTTACGAATTCTTTTGCATCCTATAGGGCATTGGGCCAATAATACCTTGCCCTTATGATTATGGCCACTAGGGACCTTCCCCCGAGTGACTTCCACAAATCCCTACGTGTATTTCCTTCATTACATACTCGGCTTCTTCTTTTGTTATGCACCTATGCAGTGGGCTTGAAAAACTCCGCCTATACAGAATCCCATTGATGATGGTGTATCGAGCTGCTCTGCTTCTGAGCTTTCTTGCTTCCTCCCGTTGATCAGGTAGTTTGCCAGTTTTCAAATACTTGATGATATCATTGTCCAACCTGGTGGGTTTTGCTCCATGTAAAAAATCTCCGCCCCTATAGCCGCCACGTCAACCAATCGGTGAGTTATTTCCCAAGGTAGGGTTTCTTCCTATCTTGACAACGCTGCCCATGACAATCGGTCGACCTTCAAATTGTCTCCCCTTGGAATCCTTTCAATTCAAAAGTATTAGAATCAACGGGATCTTTCTTGAACTTGCCGGAGATACTGTATGAGCCTTGGCCCTTTTGTTGCATACTCACCTGAGATCTGATCGACCACTACTTGGGAATCAACTTTCATTACTATGGCTATCCCACCAGCTATTTCAGCCACGACTAGGCCTACGAGTACTACTTCATACTTCTCCCTTGGTCATTGTCATGTGGACGCCAACTCCTCCACCGGTTCTACAAGAGGAACCATCAACATACACGGCCATGGTTCTTCCTCAGGTACAGTCGTCATTTCTTCTGGGAAATTGGTCAATTCTGCCATAAAGTCTGCCAAGACTTGCTCCTTCACAACAGTTCTAGGTACGTAGCTGATGTCAAATTCTCTTAATTTGATATATCATTTTACTAGCCTTCCCGAAGTGTCGGGCTTCTACAGTATCTTTTGTAAGGGTGTTGAAGTGACTACCCTTATGGGATGGGCCTAGAAATATGGGCGTAGTCGACGTGCCAATGTCCCAAAGGTGAAGACGAGTAACTCAACTCTTAGGTACCTCTTTTCGGCTCCCTGTAATGCTCTGTCAACATAATACATAGGCCTTTGTTCCCTTCCTTCATCTCTAACCAGGGTAGCAAATACTGCGCCTGGAGTGGCGCCTAGGTATAATGATAAAGGTTTGCCCTGTTGTGTTTGACTAAGGAGCGGTGGGTGTGTTAGGTATTGCTTTAGTTGTGTGAATGCCTCTTCACACCAATCATCGTACTCTTGGGCTTTCTGTAATACCTGGAAGAACGGTAGGCACTTATCACTGATCTAGACACAAATCTGTTGAGGGCTGCGATCATTCCTACCAGTCTTTGAACTTAATTGAGGATTGTTGGTGATTTCATCTTAATGATTGCCTTCAACTTCTCGTGGTTTACCAATCTTTGGTAAGTGGCCCCTCCATTCTTTAGCCCAAAGGGGCATTACTATATAACAGTATAACCCTCGATCGGTGGTAAATGTCGTTTTGTCCTGATCCGCCAGACTCATCTTGATCTAGTTGTACCCGGAATAGGCATCCATGAAACTTAGTACCTTGTGTCCCACTATGGCATCTACTATCAAGTTTATCCTTGGCAATGGGAAGTTGTCTTTTGGACAGGCTTTTGAGATCTGTAAAGTTTACGCACATTCGCCATTTCCTGTTCGATTTCTTCACCATCACTGCATTTGACAGCCACTCGGGATACTGCGTTTCTTTGATGACTCCTACTGCCAACAGTCTACCAACTTCTTCTGCCATTGCTTTATACTTGTAATATCCCGCTCCTTCCTTCTTTCTAACGTAAGCAAATTCCGATGATGGAATTTATTATGAAGAGGAAAGGATGTAATAGTCCGCTCCTTCTCTCTAGCGACTGCTAGCCTCGTTATGTGTGCCGAACCTCGATGGCGTGTTTTAAAAATATTAAGTGATTTCTAAAGCTAGCTCAGTGTTTTAAAGTTATGTGTATTTTAAATGGGATATTCCCAGTGTTATTTGACTATGCTTGATTTCAAATAAGACAATTATAATATTTTTGAAGAGCTCCAAAAATATTATAATTGTGGGAAATCATTTTATACAAATGATTTCAGTATTTAAAATATTATGGGATTTAAATTATGTTGAAAACTTTAATTAATTTAATGATTTTATTCTCTTAAATATAAAATAATAAGACTTCATCCAAAAGCAATAAATATTTTGAGCCTATGCAACTTTTCCAAAGAAGGCACATTTCCAGTAAATTTGTTTGATGGAATTTGAAGTATCTCCAAGCTTGAGGCATTGGATATTGATGGAGGAATGGAACCAGTAAATTGGTTAGAGTTAATGGAAAAATCCTGGAGATTTGGAAGAGTGGTTATGCCCAACTCCAAAGGAAGACTCCCTCGCAATTGATTAAATGCTACATGGAAAACTCTAATAGAAGAGAGATTGAAGATTGATGGAGGGATGGTACCTGAAAGCTTATTTTCAGGAAGTGCAATAGTTGTAAGATTTCTGAGTTGGCCTAGTGCATTCGGAATACTCCCACCCAAATTATTTGAGGATACAAAAAGTTTTTCAAGTGCAGATAAGTTCCCAAAAGATGGAGGAATACTTTCTGTTAGTCTGTTTTCTGTGCATAAAGTCCTTGAAGCTTTTGACAAGAAGCTAAAGTCGGTTGCAATATCTCCAACAAATTTGTTATAAGAAAGTCTGATGCTTTCGATGTTAGAGCAATTGGATAAATTGGAAGGGATTCTACCAACCATCGAATTGTTGTGCAAATATAATATCTTCAGCTGATGCAAATGGCCTATTTGTGGAGGGATTTCATGATCGAAGCTATTGTTTTGGAGAAATAGAATCCTTAGGAAGCTCAAATTTCCAATGAAAGGAGATATAGAGCCCGCGAGCTTCAGAGCTGGTAGGCGCAACTCAATGACCCACTGGTGCCGATGACCGCATGTAACACCATACCATAGGCAAAAGTGGGTGGTTTCATTCCATGAGTTGAAAACCATGAAAGGATCCTGACTTATTTTGGCCTTGAACAACAAGGATGCAAAAAGCAAGCCAATAGAATAGTGAAGTATTCAAGGTGGGAATTTGCCCCATAATGCGGGGAAAAATCTCAAGGAGATGAAATGAAATGAAGAAGGTTAAACTTTTTGCTTTTGCAGCTGAAGGGAATAGAAACAAATTCCGAGAAAAGAAAATAGACACTTCCGCTCAATACTTTTCCCTTAACATATAAGATTATATAGCCATACCATCTTCAGTGCATCTTCTTCAATTATATATGACATGATAATCAGTGGTGTATGTATTTGCTTGTAAACTTGATATTGATAGGTAATTACTGTGATTATAAAAGCCTTTAATTAATAATCCACAACTGACCATATATGTTGAATCAAATAGTAGGCCGGTCGCCAACCTTTTATTCAATGGATCATGTTCTTGTTGTTTGTTGCATTGCATTAGAATTCCTTAAATCAAAATATTATACATTAGTGTTAAATAAAAAATTAAAATCAAATTCTTCCTCTTTATATATTGAGAAATGATAGTTGCATATGTGAGTGTGCAAGCGCCGTGCAATCACTTTGAAAATGTGAATAAATACGGGACCCGCATGAACAAATAATATTTTTTTAATAGTGGACTCCACTCTTTTTCAAAACGACTGCACTGCTCTTACGCACTCCACAACTACATGTAGCATTACTCTTATATATTTTATGACGCTAATCATCTGGTGTATGCGTGGCATTTAGAAGCTGCTTCATGCATTGAGGTCTTAATTAAGTGTTGCCAAAGAAAAACAAATGCTAGGGTAACTTTTCAATTTGGAATGGAGGGGCAGTAGGAAACAAAATACTCTCTTGCATTTCGTATATTTAAAATCTTTCTTTCGTAGCTATTTTGAACCAATGATATCTTTTGTTATTAATACAAGCAAATAGATAAACAAGTACACTATTGTTATTCTTTATCTTGATTCATAGGACCGCTCATTTTCTCTACTCCGGTCCAAAACCCAGGTAATCGGTTTCACCCGAGTGGTTATCGGCCCGAGTTTTAACCGGTTCTATAATTGGACTTTCTTAGCTGCCTATACTCGAGTGAGGGTAAGGGTACAATACCCGAGTACCTGGTTTAAATCCGGAATCCCGATTTGGAATTTATAAAAAAACAAATAGAAAATTTTTACATGATTTATTACTAGTATGTACGTAGGTAAGAGGACTTGTCTTGTTGAACTAGTGACCAACTGGTTCTCCTCCAATTTCGGCCGGTTCTGAATTTCGGCCGGTTCTGACATCAACCAACCAGTTTTGTTTGTTTCCAACCGGCTTTATTTGGTTACTGTTCACTCTAGTTATTGATACAACAATAGAAAACATAATGGGAACACCCGCTGATCATCTATATATATTTTGACATTATCTAATACTAAGTAAATTAAAGCATAATCTCAAATAGCCCCCTTGATGGTCATCTTTAATAATTTGTCCGGCCAAATTGAATATTATTTAACATAACATGATTCTTAATTCCCTATTAAATTAAAATAAAAGTCTACATTATTTTCAAACGATAAAATATTGCTTGTTAGTTTTAATTAGACAGAAGGCTAATCTAATCATGAAAGAGTATAAATTTGTATTTTAATATAGTACTAAGAGAAATCATGTATACAGAAGGAGCAAACGCACCCATTGGACTTTAAAAAACTTGCGGGGCATCCCTTTAAATATTAGTTTAAATGGGACATTTAGGAAGTAATTTCGATCTCCATGCATTGTTTGTAATAAAATGTAACGTCCGTCCTTATTGTGTGACTTTAAAAAATAGTTTTTAAGAAAATGAGACAGAAATTACTGATCCTTTTAAAACTTTTTCTTTTCCTTAGGTGTGATAACATAGGAGCCATTGATTTGGCTTCCAATCCTATGTTTCATGCTAGGACTAAGCATGTTGAAGCGGATTATCATTTTATCAGAGAAAAAGTAGTGAACAAAGGCATACAGGTTTGATATATTTCTACACAAGATCAAGTGGCAGATGTTTTTACCAAGGGTTAGGCAGCCATGTGTTTCAACTATCTACGTTCCAAATTGATGGTGACTCTTCCCCATCGATTTGCAGGGGGTGTTAGAGTATCTGATATTGATCAAGCTTTGACCAAGTCTTTAGGCTGTTATGATTTTGTACAACACATTATTTTTGAATTCAAATATTTTTTTGTTGTAAACTTCTCTGCATGTGCGTGTTGCACTCTCGTAAGAAACTCACCTCAATTGTAAATTCATAGTATAAATCAATGTGAATTATATGCTGTTCGGTATCCAAGCCGAACACTTTCAATCCTTCCTTTTATTGTCTTACATTTGTACTAGTATTAGAAATGGTGGTTCTTTGAAATTGGCTTTTTTGTAGGATAGCTAGGGAGGTAGGATTATTAGATCATGTTGGGATTGGAATGCAGAGGTGGGATCCTTCTAATACAACGTTATTGTTTCGATATATGTGATGTTAGCTTTAAGGGAATATGGAATTCTGATATAGTTATCTCATATCTCTTTTTTTACAAGCATATTCTAACCATCTTGAACATGAGAGTTCAGAGGGCCATAGGCATTATCTTTTTTCTTTTTCTTTTTTATAAGTATGCTGAATGGATAGATATATACTTACCTCCCTTAAACGACTTTTCTGTAGACATCACTGATTGAATGGGAGCAAAAGGTCAATGAAATTCAAAGTTGGATCTTTAGTGATTTAAGTATTAATGATCTCATGTTGCAATTGATATAAACTAGCCACAAATCACGATTGGATCATAATCCTTTCCTGTTGTAAAACAGGGTCTCCTCTAAACCCAAGTTGCCTAACTATCTCAAACATTATGTCCCTTCTTTTCTAAAATACCTCCATTGATGAAAATGCTTGAGATAGGAAGGGCCATTCATTCAAATTGATATGAAAATGCTTGAGGTTTAGAATTTTTCTTTGACTTGATTTCATAACAAGCGTGTAATTCTTTTACTACTTTGTAGATCAGAATATTTCGGGGTGGGGTGGGGAAAATCACAAACAAAAACTCTAGATTATTATCAATTTGGAAAAAATTACAGAGACATTCAAATAAAAAACCAAGGAATCAGTGGGAAGAAATCACATAGAAGAGGACAGGACTGCATACAAAACCAAGAAATCATAAAGAAGAAATCACAGCAAACCAAGAAATCATAGAGCCGACGTGCTTGGGGGGGCAGACTGGAAGCTTCACTGCTTGGGGACTGAGGGCTTCCATCAGGCTAAGGTTGAAGATGACTGTTGTGCTTGGGGTTAGGGGTGCGAACTGGAAGCCTCGCTGCTTGGGGATTGAGGGCTTCCATCGGGCTTGAGGTTGAAGATGAAGCTGTGCTTTGCGTTGGGGGGGTGGGGAACTGAGGGCTTTCTCACTTGGGGACAAGCAAACGGGGGGACTGAATTAGGGAACTAAGGGCGATGCGGGGGGTGGGGGTGGGGGAGGGATGGGCGACGAGGCTAAAAGAAGAATTTCAAATGAGTGAGAGAGGAACGGGCGACAGGGAAAAGGAGGTGGAGGGGAAAAAAAAATTACTTTCCACATAAGGTGTGCTTTGGCTGATTCCAAACAATGGTTGATGCCAAGGGTTTTTCATTTCGCTATCTCCCTATACTCCGGTGTGGGTGCGGGTACAATACACGAGTACCAGGTTTAAATCTGAAACCCGATTTAGATTTTTTTAAAAAAAACAAAAGGCTTTACGAGATTTACTAGCGTACGTAAGATGATAATATTTTTTTGTGTATGATCGTCACTTGATAATATTTTTCTGAAAGCACTTTTTGGTAGTTGGTGCCTTTAATCTTTAAAGTGAATGTAATTTTTTATGACAGATGCAGTACTAATGCGTCAAATTATACTTCAAAAATAAGTTTTTTTTTATATATTAATTAAACTTATGTTAAATACAAAATTAGTTTATGTGGCTTGAATAATTAAAATAAATTTCCCCTTTATATATTTTTAATTAAACTTTTTACTTTGAGTGCTTTAAAAAATTCCTCTTTTGCATCTCTAGTGGATCATGGGTTGCATTTATGATGCAGGAGGATCTGAGTCAGATGATGCTGAGTTATCAAATTGCATGTTGACTGCGCTAAAATACCTTGAGGTGACAGATCAGCGTAAAGAAGGCAGGAAATCGTGATCTTTCCTTGGTTGGGGCAATTTTGGGCAAGTTCCGGTATTTTAGCCATAACTTTGGCTACAGGTATCAGAATCGCACATATGACCCCAATTCGGAAAGCTCTATTCGGCGTGCACGTCGTGGGCAACCAACTTCGCTCAGTGCATCATTTTCGAGGTCAAATTCTACTGTTTTCCCCTCCAATTTCCTATTTTTAGTTATTTTTTACCTTTTATGGTAACATTTCATTTACAGTTCTGAAAGTGATTCTGAACTTGATTTAGGTCAAATTTTTAGCAGAATACTTCTTTTATTATGTATTTAATTTTGGCATTATTATTGAGATTTTGTTATTTTTGGTAAAATTCCAATATAATCGATTTTCAGCTACTACAGCCCTGTTTGTGGGTTGATTTTGATGATTTTTTATTATTGATAATTTGAATTGACATTAGAGACGTTTTCTCTATGTTTTTTGGGCAATCTCTTATTTTCTTTCCTGTGAGTCATCTGTTGAAACTAGCCTACAGAATAATCGCTATTCTGTCCGGTGTCAGTTGACATCAGAGCTTTAGCATCTTTCCTGGGGTGATTCTCATCATTTTTCATGGCTGGTGGTCGGGGTCGAGGTTGTCATCGATAGGTTTCGAATGAGGAAGTCCCGCACCGTGATCGTAGCATTCAGGATGTGATGATTGAAGATTTACAGAGACAAGTTGCAGAGTTAACCCGGCGTCTAACGGCGCAGGATTTCAGCGATCGTGAGATGGAAGATCATGATTCCGATTCCAGTTTCGAAAACCCATATCACCGACATCCTTTATACCGGGAGCACCATGGTTGGGAGGAGCGTCATGGGGACCTTGGCTTCCGAGTGGATTTACCCGAGTTTTCTGGTACGTTACAGGCTGAAGGGTTCATTGATTGGTTGCATGAGGTGGAGAGGATTTTTGACTGTAAGGAGGTTCCTGATCGTGTCAAAGTGAAACTGGTCGCCATCAAACTCAAAGGTAGAGCATCTGCATGGTGAGAGCAGTTGAGGCGATCACGAGACAAGCATGGTAAGGCCAAGATTACTGATTGGGAAAAGATGAAGAAGAAGATGAAGGGTCACTTCCTTCCCTTCGGCTATACTCAATCTCTGTTTCAGCGACTTCATTCGTTGAGGCAGGGCACGAGATCAGTTGATGATTACACTGAAAAATTTTATCAATTGATAGCCCGTAATGATCTATCTGAGACAGAAGAGCAGTTGGTGGCACGGTATTTGGGAGGATTGCGGCAGTCCCTACAGGATGTCCTTAGCCTTCACTTGCTGTGGACAGTTTCTGAAGCATACCAGTGTGCACTCATTGTAGAGAAACAGCAGAGCAGGAGGCTAGTGACCAGAAGCGATCAAAACAGTCGAGCAGCTCGCCCTCAAGAACCTCGTCCCTCCCAGCAGCCATTGCAAAGTCAGAGTTCTAACTCTAATATTAGATGTTTCAGGTGTGGTGAACAGGGGCATAGAGCGACTGATTGCAGGAAGCCTACTAATCAAAAAAGAAAAACTCTTTTGATTGAGGAAGATATGAAAGCAGACACTCAGATGAATGGAGAGCCTGTGTACGATGATGATGAAGATGGAGACGTATTGTATGGTGATGGCCATGAGACCTTAGTTGTTCGTAAGAGTCTACTAACTCCCAAGGGTGATGCAAGTGACGATTGGTTGAGAACCAATATTTTCCACACAGCCTGCATAGTTGTAGATAAAGTCTGCAAGATGATCATTGACAGCGGCAGTTGTGAGAATGTGGTTTCTGAAGAAGCTGTCCAGAAATTACAGTTGAAGACAGATCATCATCCCAAGCCATACAAATTGTCATGGCTGAATAAAGGCAGTGAGGTAACAGTAGATAGGCGATGCCTAGTATCTTTTTTGATCGGCAGAAAATATTTTGATAATGCTTGGTGTGATGTCGTATCTATGGATGCTTGTCATGTATTGTTAGGCAGGCCTTGGCAGTATGATAGCAGTATTGTTCATGATGGGCGGAAGAATACTTATTCCCTTAGTATCAAGGGAAAGAAGGTTGTGTTGGCGCCTCGCCGGGAAGGAAACACTCCTACCCTGCTGACCAATAATATTAACCTTCTCTCTATGTCCAGGTTCCTGGAAGAGATTGAGCAGGAAGTTGTGATTTATGCCCTGCTACCTTGTGGGAATAGTGCAGCAGACGTGAGCCCAGATTTACCAGTAGAGGTGCAGCAGCTGCTAGCAGAGTTTTCTGAGCTGATGCCAAAAGATCTTCCTCCTAGCTTACCGCCTATGAGAGATATTCAGCATCAGATCGACCTTGTCCCGGGGTCGAGTTTACCAAACCGACCTGCATATCGCCTTAGTCCCAAAGAAGCTGAAGAGTTGCAGCGTCAAGTGGTGGAGTTATTAGAGAAGGGCTACATCCGTGAGAGCATGAGCTCATGTGCAGTCCCTGCCCTACTGGTACCGAAGAAAGATGGTTCCTGGAGTATGTGTGTTGACAGCCGAGCGATCAACAAGATCACAGTGAAGTACAGGTTTCCCATTCCACGCCTAGATGACATGCTAGATCAACTGTCCGGTTCTAAGGTCTTCTCAAAAATTGACCTTAAAACCCAGAGATGAGTGGAAGACTGCATTTAAGACGCAGCAGGGGTTGTATGAATGGATGGTCATGCCTTTTGGGCTGTCCAATGCACCTAGCATATTCATGCGATTTATGCATCAGGTTCTACGACCATTTATGGGGAGATTCGTTGTAATTTACTTCGATGATATCCTCATTTATAGTCCGACATGGGCGTCACACTTTGATCATCTCCGAGCTGTTCTTGACATGTTGAGAAAGGAGCACCTGTTTGTCAATTAGAAGAAGTGTTCTTTCTTTACTACTTCTGTAACTTTTCTTGGTTTTGTTGTATCTACTGATGGTGTTCATGCAGATCAGTCAAAGATAGATGCGGTCTTGGGGTGGCCCAAACCTAAGACCTTGCACGATGTTAGGAGTTTCCATGGATTGGCATCCTTCTACCGTCGATTCATCAAAAACTTCAACACTCTGATTGCTCCTATTACAGAGTGCCTCAAGGGACGTGACTTTCAGTGGTCTGAGGAGGCAGAGATCAGTTTTCAACTGGTCAAGCAGAAGATGACAGAGGTGCCAGTTTTAGCACTTCTAGATTTTGACAAGGTTTTCGAAGTCAATTGTGATGCATCTGGGATTGGCGTTGGCGGTGTTTTGAGTCAGGAAGGGCGACCCATAGCCTTTTTAAGTGAGAAGCTGTCAGGGGCGAAGAAGAATTATTCCACTTATGATCTGGAGTTCTATGCTATAGTTCAGTCCCTGAAACATTGGCGACACTACCTGGTGCAACGTGAGTTCATTCTTGTTACTGATCACGAGACCCTGAAGTACATCAATGGCCAGCACAAGTTGAGCAGGCGACATGCTAAGTGGGTGGCCTATTTGCAGGAGTTCATATTTTCATTGAGGCACTTGTCAGGAAGTCTAAACAGTGTAGCAGACGCCCTGAGCCGTCGTACGTTACTCCTCACCAGCATGACCACCAGAGTTGCAGGTTTTGAGGTTTTCAGTGACATGTATGCAGCAGATCCTTCATTTGGAAGGATATTTCGGTAGGTAACTATTGGTCAACGAAATAATTTTGTTTTGCATAACAGTTATTTATTTCATGGATTACAGTTGTGTATCCCAGATTGTTCACTAAGGCAGCAGATTATTAGTGAACTTCATGGCGAGGGTCATTTTGGGCGAGATAAGACATTGGCCCTGGTTTCTTCTAATTACTATTGGCCCAAACTGTCTAGTGATGTGGCTCATTATGTGGAACGATGTTATGTGTGTCAGCGGTCTAAGGGGACTCTCACCAATGCAGGCCTGTACACTCGTTTGCCTATTCCTGAGGCTCATTGGTTTGATGTCAGTATGGATTTTGTGTTGGGTTTACCCTAGACCCAACGATCCATGGATTTTATTTTGGTTGTAGTTGACAGGTTTTCCAAGATGGCCCATTTTGTAGCTTGCAAGAAAATAATGGATGCTGCTCGGATTGCTCATCTTTACTTCAAGGAGATTGTTCGTTTACATGGTGTTTCCCGGTCAATCACTTCAGATCATGACACCAAGTTCATGAGTCATTTCTGGAAGAGCTTATGGGAGAAACTGGGAACCAAGTTGAACTTCAGCAGCGCCCATCACCCCCAAACAGATGGTCAAACCGAGGTGGTGAACCGAAGTTTGGGCAACCTTTTGAGGAGTTTGGTTGGAACTAAGCCAAAGCAATGAGATCTTGCACTTCCCCAAGTAGAATTCGCCTATAACAAATCCAAGAACAGAACCACACGACTGAGTCCATTTGAGATTACCTATGGTCAGAACCCGTCCGGTGTGCTAGACTTAGCCCTCATTCCACGTGTGGGTCGTTTGAATCCTAAGGCAAATGAGATGGCAGAACACCTTAGAGGCATCCATGATCAAGTGAGACTGGCTATTCACGAGAGCAATACCAAGTATAAGACTCAAGTAGATAGTCATCATCGCCAGGTACTTTTTGATGTTGGTGATTTTGTTTGGGCAGTATTAACTCATAATCGTTTTCCTGTTGGAGAGTATAATAAGCTGAAAGAGCGGAAGATTGGACCCTGTGAGATCCTACAGAAGATCAATGATAATGCCTACAGGTTACGCCTCCCCAGCCATTTGAAGACTTCTGATGTATTTAATGTGAAACACTTGAGCCCTTATTTTGTGGATCCTGATGAAGCTACTGTGAACTCGAGGACGAGTTCTTTCCAACCCGGGGCTACTGATTCAGGAGGATCTGAGTCAGATGATGCTGAGTTGTCAGATTGCAGGTTGACTGCGCTGAAATACCTTGAGGTGGCAGATTAGCGCAAAGAAGGCAGGAAATTGTGATCTTTCCTTGGTTGGGGTAATTTTGGGCAAGTTCCGATATTTTAGCCATAACTTTGGCTACAGGTATCAGAATCGCAAATATGACCCCAATTTGGAAAGCTCTATTCGGCGCACACATCGTGAGCACCCAGTTTCCCTTGGTGTGCATCACTTTCGAGGCCAAATTCTACCGTTTTTCCCTCCAATTTCCTATTTTTAGTTATTTTTTGTCTTTTATGGTAACATTTCATTTACAGTTTTGGAAGTGATTCTGAACTCGATTTAGGCCAAATTTTTGGCAGAATACTTCTTTTATTATGTATTTAATTTTGGCATTATTATTGGGATTTTGCTATTTTTGGTAAAATTTCAATACAGTCAATTTTCAACTACTACAGCCCGGCTTGTGGGTTGATTTTGATAATTCTTGATTATTGATCATTTGAATTGACATCAGAGACGTTTTCTCTGTATTTTTTGGGCAATCTCTTCTTTTCTTTATTGTGAGTCATCTGTTGAAACTAGCCTACAGAATAATTGCTATTCTGTCCGGCGTCAATTTAGAAGCTGATGTACAGACAAAACCATGTATTGAGAGAAGTTGCTAGCTCTGATCCGGAAGAGGTATTTGAAGTGTGGCCAAGAAAAAAGAAAAAGATTGCCAAGGTAACTTTTCAATTTGGAATGGAAGGGGAGTTGGAAACAAATATATACTCTTCGGTAGTTATTTTGGAACCAATGATATCTTTTGTTATTAATACAAACAAATAGATTAAAAAAAAAATAGTACTCTTAGGGTTGTTCATACAGGTTGGATTGGTCCGAAACTTGAGTAACCGGGTTGACCCGGGAGGTTATCGGCCCGGGTTACGTCCGATCCGATAACCCAAATTCCCTACCATCCAATACCCAAGCACTAGGTCTAAACTCGGAACTCAATTTAGATTTTTAAAAAAAAAATTAGAAGATTTACTCGTGTATGTAGTATGAGGATTTGTTTTTTGTTTGATTGTATGTAATCTCTGATGATTTACTTGTGATACTCTGAGAGGATTGTCTTTTGGGTTACAACTTACAAGCAAATAATTTACTTCATAGTGATTAATCCCCAGTGCAAATTTTTCCTTCACATTTTAAGCTTCGTTCATCTGTGGACTGCATTCCGAAAAGAGAAACAAAGATATTTCTTCAAGGGAGAATACAACTATTCTAAACACCTTTCAACATAAAAAAAGGGCTTTGCATATGCGCCTTTTATTAGAACCATTAATTGCCAAATTGAAAGAGCAAAGAAATAATGAAAGCATGAACCAAAAGAATCTACAAATACTGTTATCACTCAAGATGCGTAGATATAAAAGGACTCGATCTTAATTGTGCATATACAGTGTGTGCGTCTATATATATATATATATATATATGAATAATCCAAAAGTGAAATGACTCAATATGCACAACAGTATAACCTTCGGATGTCGAAAACAAGGCACACCCTTCCGCACCCTTGTTACCTCCCCAGTTTACTAGTAATTAAAACAGATCTCTTGATTCAAATAGCATGAAGGTAACAGCCATTAGACTAGCAAAGGTTTTTCAACTTTATCTTTTCTCTGTAAAGTCCAAAGAGGCTTCACTAAAGGATTTAATTCCAATTACAACAAGGTAGGTTTCCAACAAGCCATAACAGCAGGCTTTCAGGAATTGTTAAATCTAGCAGCATTACATGTTAGCCAGAGATGAAGTTGGTTTGAACCAGACAAGAATAAGAAATCAGTGATTCTACACCAAAGAGACTTGAGAAGTGATGCCAAGCAGCTCCTGAAACAGAACATTGATACAAGAGATGAGAATCAGATTAAATATCCCCAACAAAACATTTGTAGCATTTAGGGGTCATTTGAACTCCACACCTTTAAATATTAGAATCCCAAGGGATCCCATTATTCTTCAACTTTCAGATAAAGACACTAGCTTTCAAGGGCAGAATGGAGTCCCAAATAAACTCATGAAGAAGTAAAAATTCCATTTGAGTTATGATTCTAAACCCAAGTATATCCAGTTTTCAGCTTAAACTTCAGAAATCAATGACATCTAATCTTCTTGTAATCCTCTTTTTCAAAAAACATGGAAAACGTAAAATGACACAATTTCACAGAATAAAAGGAATCATAATCTTCATATTTCATAGAACATCAAAATTGTGCAAGAGTATAAACAGTTCCATAAAAGAGTTAAGTGGAGGGGAAGCAAAAAGTACGTGATGAGTAGTCAATAGTAACAAACTCACAATACGATGAAGATTATATCTTTTTTAGAAAAGTAATAACAAAAGATGACGAGTCTCAACAACAACAAAAAAAAACTTTATTGGTACAAGCCACATGAACCTATACTAACCAAACAATGAATATCACAAAGACACCAATACTAGCTACGTCTAATGTTTTGGTCCATTTATTCTTGGATTGCCTCTTTGTTCGGCCACTCTGAAGAAACTTTTTTCTGATTAAATGAAGCTCAGCTACAACATCTCTCATGTTCATTCATTCTTCTGGCTGTTCGACTGAACATGCAACTCCAATCTGAAAAATTGAAACCAAGCACTCTTGAATTTTGTTTCTTCTTGTAATGTTATTATTTTGGCCATTGTTTATAGTGGTCTCTTCTTCCCTTTCTTGAAAAAGAATTGGATCTGCAATCTCTACTACTCCTTGAGGCAAGGCTGTCTTGACAAAGGAATGTAGGTTTAGAATGCCCTGAAAAATGTCATCAGTGGGTCTCTTTCCTGTGAACATTTCTAAAAGAAGGATCCCATAACTGCACATATCACCATGGGTTGACACCTCATTTCCGACACCATACTCTACAATTTGAAACATACACTACATTAGAATGCAACATAAGTTTCTTTAAAAAAAAAGAGCATTTATGTTAACAAAGAAATGATAGAAAGGTTTTTTCACCAGGAGCGGCATAACCAATGGTTCCCCTTAATCCAATAGTGCTGGAGTGAGTGGTAGAAGAGCTATGGTTGTTTCCAGGAGAGAATCTTGCTATCCCAAAATCACCCACGTGTCCAATCATTTCATTGTCGAGAAGAACATTGCTTGGCTTTAGGTCACAATGAATGATTTGTTTCTGGCAATGATAATGTAGATATTCCAATGCACTCGCAACATCAATGGCGATATCCAACCTCTGGAAAAGATCTAGATTTCTTTGGTCCTGATGCACTTCACCTTCTATAGCAGTTGGATGCAACCATTCTTCAAGGCTTCCATTGACCATGAACTCATAAACTAGAGCCTTGAAGTCATTACCATGGTAATCAACACCTGAACAAACTGTAAGAACCTTTACAAGATTTCGATGCCTGATGTTTCTCAAGGTTTCACACTCAACAAGAAAGCTTCTAAAGGCTCCATGGCGCATAAGGTTGAGAACCTTGACAGCAATTATAGTTCCACTCTCATCAAGAACTCCTTTATAGAATGATCCAAAACCACCCACACCAAGCAAATTTGCTGAAGAGAATCCATCAGTGGCTTTTAGGAGACTTTGGTAAGATATATACAAGAGCAAATTTTCCGAAGAACTTGATATTGACACTTTTTGTTTCTTTCTCAACCAAGAAACAAACAAAAAATATAGCACCGAAGTTACTACTAGTATCCCCAGAACTATAGATATTAACTTCCAGGTTAAGGTCAATTTTGTTTTCCTAGGCTTTTTGAAGTTGCATTTAGGCAAGTGCATCTCGGGAATTCCCCCACATAGTTGAACGTTCCCTGCAACTAAAGCTAAACTTGAATTCTTAAAAGCGCCATCTGTTGGCACCGACCCCTCAAAATTGTTGTATGATATATCTAAAATCTGCAAGGACTTCATATCCACAAGAAGGTTAGGAATTTTTCCTGAAAAATTGTATCGAGAAAGATTTAATTCTTGAAGTCCTCTCAAAGAGACAAAACTTGGCGGAATAATTCCTTGGAAGAAGTTTCCTCCCATGAATAGAATCTCCAGCTTAATGCAATTGCCAAGACTGCTCGGAATCTCACCAGATAACATATTCCCTGAGATATATAATTGACCTAGATTCTTAAGATTTCCAACTTCCATGGGAAGAGGACCCCGTAAGATGATTTTTGGACAAATCTAGGCCAATTGATAAAGATGAGAGACCAAAGATATGTGGGGGTATGGAACCATTGAAATTGTTACTAGAAAGGTCGAGCACGATCAAAGGTTATTTCCCCCTAAAACCAATTCAAGTAACAAGGTTGAGTTTCCAAGAGAGTGTGGGATGCTACTTGAGAGATTGTTTTGCGATAGATCCAGTATCTTTAACCTATGAAACCTACTGATGGCAGCTTGAATGTTACCTGACACTTGGTTCTCTATCAAAGTATTATCTAATATTTGAGAAGTTGTGACTTCTCACAAGTGTTTATTTATTTAAGTTGTAACTTTTTATAAATACATTTTCATTTATATAAGTTGTGACTTTTCACAAGTACTATTTCATTTATATATTGTGATTTTTCGTAAATATCATTTCATTTATATAAATTGTGACTTTTCATAAGTGTCATTTCATTTTCTATAAATAGGGAACCCCACCAATAAATTTAATTTCTCCATATTCTCTACAAAAATTAGATAAACACTTCCTTATTCTTTTAATCTTTCTTTCTTTGGGCTTTAGCTATTTTATATTGGGTTCAGGAATCTACTTTTGTGTGCATCGACAAAGAAATTAATGAGAACAGACGTTGTTGACATGTTGTATCTTCGGAGTAGACTGCCAAAAAACCTAGTGCATGTTTAAATTTGGAGGCGATGAAGTCTACTCTAAGGAAAGCATCCATCACAACGTGACTCAACATCGTGTTCTCTCTTTTAATTTTTTCTTGTTATTTTACATATTCTCTAGTTTACAAAACGTTTGCACATAAATCATTTATTATTCAAGATATTTCCAACACAACTTTCCGACAACTCCTAAGAGACACACACGGCACAAACAGATTCACAGGTCCAAAATCATTCGGAGGAAAGTGGTGGTTTTGCGAAAATAATAATGTGTGGTTCTCACATGTTGCACACATGATCACCGGACTCGCCACAACCAAACCTTTCAGATTTGACCTTTATGGCTAAAAAGAGACAAGTGTGTTGCATTCACAGGCCGTCATGGATTTCGAAATCTACCAGAGTTGGTCCAAACTGTAATCCGTCATTTTTCGCATCTATCTTATTGTTTTCCTTTTTTGTTTCCTTATTGTTAATTTTTTTTTTAAAAAAAAAAAGAGAGAGAATTCGTCTTTTAGACTTTTGTCTATAGAGGTTGAGTCATATCTTTCTATGAAGAATGAAGTTGAGTCTCTGTTTAAATAAAAAGTGATGTCTAGTCAGAGTTTGTCTATAGAGAGTATCAACACTAGTAAAGACGAGATCAGTCACAAAAGGAAATAGTGTACTAGTAGAGCTCCAAATACATTATTTTAGTTTATGATGCATGTTTGATATGGGGACATGATCCCAAAATGTATTTGGGCATGAATGTAAGTTTCTTTGATGAATAAATTATGACAGTTTCTCTTCAAATATATATATATATATCATCATTTTAAAAATATTATTAATTTGTTATTGCTCTATTTTTAACTTATTATATATGTTTTTTCGTTTTCCTTCTTGGCATTTTTTTTCTTTTTTAATTTCTTGTTTATGAATTTAGTTTTCACATTTTAAGACTATTCTTATTTTTATATTTTATATTCTGTGCTTTCATTTTTCATTTGAGCGTTTTGATTTTTCCTTTTTTTTAATTTTCTTGTTTCTCAGATATTTAATTCTTTTGCTTCTTAGAAAGTGATTTTTGCCTTTTTTAGTTTTTTGGATTTTCGATTATATTTTTCTTTGTTTCTGTATTCTATAATTTTTCCTATTTTAATTTTTGCACGTGTTCTTTGCAACGAAATGTGTCAAATTAATTGGTAATTTGTTATGGATGCGACTTGTCAATGACTCATGTTGACATTCCAATAAAAGTAAAAGAAATAAATAAAACACCGATTTATATATAAAATAAATCCTAGGAATTATTTTACTTTTCAATTCTATTTTAAATCTTTTAGTTATTTATTTTTAATTATTTTTAATTTTTGAATTTAGCATGATACTCATATCATGTTCTTTTCTTATATGAGAGTGACGAGTACGTTATTTTAATTATAACAGCAAAAATATTTTAATCAATACTTAAAAGTAATATTACTATTTAATGTTCCTACAACATCATGCATCAATAATTAATTTTTAAAATAAACATTTCAAACTCATTTTAAGGCTATCATAATAATGCACTATTTGTTTTCCCATAAAATTAATTTTGTTAGACAATATCTTTAAGAGTCGAATAGATTTTGATAAATATTGAAAAGGTTAAAAAAATAAAAAATAAAATCATTGGATAATGAATAATTGGTTTTAAGTCCTATATCTCCAACCACAAATGTACAATTTGAATTTTGAGTTCAAAAGGCTTTTTTCGGCCCTATTTTACTTCTCCATTTTTTATCATTTCCTTTTTATATAACATGCAAAAATAGAAAATAAAAAAATGTCAATATCCTTTGGATCAATTGGTAACACGTTAGTTTCTCTATCTTGTTTGTTTTCACATATGAGATGAGATAAAATAAGTTGAGATAAAAATTAAAAGTTAAATAAAATATTATTATAAAATATTTTTTTAATATTATTTTTATTTTATAATTTAAAAAAATTGAACTGTTTATTTAATTTTGTATAAAAATTTAATAAAATTATAATAATTAGATAAAATGAGATGAAAATTTTTATAAAAGTGAAAGAAGTTACGTAGAAAAATCAAGTCTCGCACGTGTAGAGTCATAGGTTTCATTTTTGGTTTACAAAGCATCCTTCCATTTAATCCATGCAAAGAAAAAATGTCTTTTCTTTTGACATAGGAAGTCGAGCCACTTTTCCTACGAGCTTGAATTTTTTTATTTTATAAAAATAGACTTTATTTTATTCAATAAAGTTATAATTGTGACTTATTAATAAAAAAAAATTCAGACCACAAGCCAAACAATGCATCTACTCTGAGGCACCCCACACACAAATTTTTTTGTGATGGACATTATCTTAACTTTTTATAAACTCTCTCCTAACAAACATTTAGATGTGTCTGAGAGAAAAATGCTATGTAAAGCCAGAAGTAAATGACCCATCTTCAAAAAGAAGAGATGTACTATCATCATCTGTCTTCCTAAAGAGGGGGAGTACTATCACTCCGACTCCTCCCAAAAGAGGAACGAGAATCTGTTGTTATGAACA
This sequence comes from Pterocarya stenoptera, assembly GCA_003123785.1. Lineage (NCBI taxonomy): Eukaryota > Viridiplantae > Streptophyta > Magnoliopsida > Fagales > Juglandaceae > Pterocarya > Pterocarya stenoptera. Next base: position 662,686 of record QEOT01000341.1, read on the forward strand.
CCAAATCTAATAGCTTTTTTTTTTTTACCTAAAACAAAACAACAGAAAATTGTAAATACAAAAGATATTATATTTTTTATTTGAAATATTGTTGTCTGAATGATTCATCTACCAAACTAATTATATTAATTAGGATAGGTGATCATATACATTTGCTTATTCAATTCTTATCAATGTTAATAAAAAATAATAATAATAATGAATATAATCACCACTTATCCCCAAAAGTTAAACTAGTGAAATTTAGGTAGATTTCATTATTTGTATTATATATATTCACATAGATTGTTTAATTAAATATAGTAGAGTATAGAGTCAGGATTCGCGCGATTGCAAGACATCTGCTCTAATATCATATAAAATCATCACTTGTTTCAAAAAATTAAACTGATGAAAAGAGTTAGATTTTATTTTTTATATTTTATCCTTAAATAATGCTACTTATTACTGATTTAAAATATATATATATATATGGCCGCCCACCGCATGATTGGTATCATGGATTTATATATGTCATCCAGTCCAAATTTTAGCTTTTAATTAACTTTCTTTTAAGTTAAATTAGCTTTAGGCATGCATCTCCGCCAAATGGAACTTCTTCTCCCTTCAGCTTCTTCCCTATTTTTCTGATCCTTTTTCCTTAATGGAGAACATGAATATATACCAAAGTTTTGGGAGGTTCTTCGTTAATTCGAATATGGAAAAATAAATATTTTACGAAAATCATTTTTACAAATTACTTTATACAAAAATAAATAAATATATTTTTTTGGGTGTTTGATTGTCATTTGATAATATGTTTCTAAAAGCAGTACTTTTTGTTGGTTGGTGCGTTTAATCTCTTAAGTGAATATAAATATTTAAGATAGATCGAGATATATAAGTTTTTAACGCGTCAAATAATGCTTCTAAAATAAGTTTTTATATTAAATAATGTTAAATACAAAATTAGTTTATGTGGCTTGAATTAAAATCAAATTCTGCCTCTTTATATATATATAGGACTATTCACGCGGGCCCCATTTTCTCTAGTCCGATCCCAAACCCAGGTAATCGCGATTAGGGGAAACCGGCCCCCAGTTTGTCTTCTACTTTCCTCCCCTGCAATCAATTAAAAATGCACAAAAATAAATCCAAATAAATCAAAACTTAAGAATTAAGTATTTTTTAAAGTAAACAATTTCAACCCAAAAATATTGAGAGGCTAGTTTCAATCCAAAAGGAACTTCACAAACTGACATTAGTCACCATAATAAACAAAGTTATCATCTAGCATTACCATTTTGCATCCAGTGTAGCATTACATACAAGGTTACCATATAAATATGTATATATATGTATGTATATATATATATACATATTTATATGGTAACCTTGTATGTAATGCTACACTGGATGCAAAATGGTATATATATATATATCCAAGTATCATCTGTATGCCTAACACAGTGGCAAGAGAATGGAATAAACACTTTGGAAGTCTTACCTCTGGAAAGTTGTCTTGTTTGACATATTTCACAAGTCTGAAAGACACTTTGGAAGTATATTTCACGAGTTCATCAAAACATGCATCAAAGATGCTCAAATTGTATCTTGTACAAAAAGTAGTCTGACGTGAAAATTACATCAAATTAACTATAATTGTCACCTTAAAGAACTGCGAAGGATACACAGGAGAAAAGGAGACTGAAAAGCATTCATGCACATAGCTGGAGATTAATGACAAGGATGAATGGAAGCCTTTTTTCCAATTTCTGACTGAAATTGATTAGGGAACAGTAAGATACAAAAGAGAAATTTCATATTAATAGTCAAGAGTAAGATGCACAAATGTCAAAATCAGAATTTCACAAATCTGAAAGAAAAAGGTTTTATCCTTAATTTCCTAGATATTTTTTTCAGGAGTTCTGTTAGACCCACATGAAAAGTTGTAAATCAATCAGCCATATAAGCCAAATAACACACATGCACACACCACAAATTTCCCTTTTACCTACCTGTAAAAAATCCCTTTTACTAGTTGAACAATGCAGCCATACAAATACAAATTTCAATCTCCTTCAATCAAGAAAATTTATATTTTTTTCAATTGTTGAAAATAAGAGTTACCAGAAGCAGAGGATGCGTGGAGAGAGAAGCGATTCAGAAACGACAGAGAGTGAGAAATGAGGATCTCCATTAGAGAGAGGGCAATGATGATGTTAGGGTTCAGAGCTGAGACGTTGATGATGACACCACTCGCCTCCACATACTGCTACCTTAAGGCGTGGCTGGTGCTAGAAGGTGGCGGTGGAACGAAGGAGATCGCGAGAGACAAAGAGGAACAGAGAGAGAGAGAAGAAAAAGAGAGCTCAGTCCATTAAGTTTCATCCTGTGATTTTTATAGAGACAAAGAGAGAGAGACTCAACGGCTAGGCGAGGCGGCAGCAACGCAGAAGCGGCACAGCGTGGGAAGGGGCGACAATGCACAGGATGAGGGAGAGAGAGACATGAATGGAGTCACAACACAGTATCGCAATTGGGGAGAAGAAATAGAAGGGCAGGATTTTGAAATCGTTACTTTTTGCGGCGGAAATAGTCGCCACAAAAGGCGAAACTAGTTGAGCCTAGCATCTCGGAAACTCACAGCTCATGGAATGAAGTGGGTGCTTTCATTCCATGAGCTAAAAACCATGAAAGGATCATGGCTTATTTTGGCCTTGAATTCTATTCTATCCCTCTATTCTACCATTGTGATTTTTTAATTATTTTTTTACTTAGTGACTAAGGAAATGTTTTTTAATAATATTATGATTTTTTAAATTTTTTTAAAAATATTTTAAAATGTTAAAAAATATATGTAAAAAAAAAAAACACTCAACTTGCCTGACGGTAGCTCCCACTAGGAGCTGGGAGCGGTAGACGTAGCACGTCCCATAATTCAATGGATGTTCTTGTTTTTTGTTTCTGTTGCATATATTGCATTATTAGAATTCCTTTAAACTTGACTGCATTTTACTCAATTCAATCCCCACTCACGACAAAATCAACACAATAAACTAGTAGTTCTATATATATGCTATCCCGTGATGATCATGTTAAGGGAATTTTATTCATCTTGACCAAATTGCATTTTAAATAAAAACATAAACGAGGAGTTGAGATATTGTTGTCTAGTCCTGAATAATCTACTACCAAACTAATTATATTAATTAGGATAGCTGATCAGACACATTTGTTTATTTAATATTTATTGATGTTAATAAAAATAAACAGAAAAAATCATGAATACTGTAAAATCACCATTTATCCCAAATGTTTAAAGTACTGATGGGAATAGATAGATTTTATTGTTTGTATTATATTCTTAACGAATGGGTTCAATAGGTAGATTATTTAATTAAATGTGGTACGATGTAGTTGTATTAATGGGTAAATTTTTACTTCTAATTAGGGCTGTAAACGGACCAACCGGACCAAACGGACTGACCGGACCGGACTGAGTTCATTCAGTCCGGTCCACGGTCCGAGTTTTATAGGACCGAATGAATTCGGTCCGGTCCACAGTCCATGTGTTTTTTGGACCGGACCGGACCGAACCTAAAATAAAAAATAAAAAAAATTATATATATAATTAATTATATAATTTTCATCTAACCTAATCCTATCACTAACTAATATATAATTATACCATATTATAATTAAATATAGACTATAGTTATACTTATCTATACCATATTACTAATAGTCTAATACTTTATACTAATACTATTATATAGTTATACTAATCATGATTCATCATAACTAATCACTATAAATCTATAACTATATATATTTAGTATCAATATATTAACATATTCTTTAATGTATTATTAATACTATTAAGTATTAAGAGTTATAGTATAAATTATAATATATGTATAATTTATAAATTTATAATAGTATGTATAATTAAATATTTTATGCTTATTTATAATAGTATGTTAAGTATGTATCTTTCTCAATTATGGATGTAATATGTATGAATAATTAAATTATTTATACTTATTGCTTCATATACAAAATGTTAAAAGTTGTATATGGCTCATTATGCATTAACATACTTTAAGTTAGTAATAAAGTAATAATTAACATCATCAATAATGTAATTTTCATTTAATTTATTATCATTGACCATATAAAATATTTTTTTATTGAGTTTGTTAAATAATCCATATTAATAAGTCACTTCGTTTAATTTAGTATTGTAAATAAATTTTTTTTATTAATTGATGTGAAAAAAAAAGGAGGCCGGACCGGACCGATGACTACGGGTCCGGTCCAGTCCCTATAGGAGTTCGGTTCGGTCCGGTCCGATATTCGGTCCATGGCCGGACGGGACCAGACCGGACCGGACCGGCCCGTTTACACCCCTACTTCTAATAAGATATATACTCTCTTTCATTCCGAACATTAATTTAATCCTTCCTCGGTAGCTATATATTTTGGAACCAATCATGAAATCTTTTGTTATTAATACAAGCAAATAGATAATTAAACAAAAGTGTTATTCTTCATCTTTAATTTTTTCATCCCTAATCTAATCCTTTTTCATCCCTAGTGTGGGCGGGGGGTGGGTAGGTCCAAACCCGGCCCGCATTTCTCCTGCCTCGCACTTATATATTTTATTATATAAATATATATTTATACTATGCATATTTATAAATATTTATTATTTTTAATATATATAAATATATAATATGTATTAAGTAAAACTTTTACTTAATATTTTGTATAAGTTGTAGTGTAGTAAGGTGACCCTTTTATAGATTGCCAAGAAATACAAGAGTCTCACATTGCTTAAGTGTGAGACTTGTATTGTGAAGGCAATCTATAAAAGGGTCACCTTACTATACTACAACTTATACAAAATATCCACTACCAAATTTAATTACTACATAGTTTTATAATTATAGTCATATTTACAAATTTAAATTTATGATTTGGTCCAAAAATGTGTTTTTTTATCACTTTTGAAGCCAAGAATAATTTTTGGGCCTAGTGGACTTAAGTGCATTATTGAAGTGGGCAGGGGGCGGGGCGGATTGGGAGTCCGGCCCGCCCCCCGCATGTGGGGTAGGGATCCCGCCCACGACATGCAAGGGAGGGAATGAAAATTATAGTTTAAAATACCGTACCGTACAGGCCGGTACGGCCGGAATTTTCAGTACCGGCTACCGGACCGGTATAGAAAAATTATCGTTTCGTACCGGCAGAAATATCGGCCGTACCGGCCGATATTTCGGCCTTTCATATTTTTTTTTTCATTTTTTCAAACTATAAGCTCATTTTTTTACTCCTAATTCAGACTAGACTATTTATAATTTATATATCTATGTATTTATACATGAATTATTCATATATAGACTATTATTTTAAAATATAATTTATATATATACATTTATATATATAATTTATTCACATGTCGACTATCCCGAAACGGTACACAAAACGGTACCGGTACTGAAATATTTCATTCTAGTACCTTGACCGGTACGACATCCGGTACGATATTCAAAACATTGGTGAAAATCCCACTCTCGGCCCATGCGGGGAGGGGGTTACCCCGAACCGTCTGGTGCGGGTAGCACCCCTAGCGTTTTGGCTTCTCTAAAATACTTTGGATTTTATTATTCATTCTAGGCAAAATACTAGTTTTTTTTTTTTAAATAAGAAAATCTTGAAGAAAAAATTTACAAGCTATATATTGAAATTTGAAGTAGGATTTTCCTTTTAAAACCATAGCGCCATCAATTTATTTTAGTTAACTTTTGCATCCACTGAATTAAGAAAATCCACACTGTGTCACATTTTAACTGGCTTTTCATTCAAGTAATGACATAAAAAAATCTTTTGAATTATGTTACATTAATTAATATGACTTAGTTAACTCGTTAGTCTACAAGGAAACATGCCATTGTTCAAAAAATATTGAAGGAGGCTTCTTAAATTTGAACCAGTTTACTACTAAAAACAGGGTCGGTTTCCATAACAGCAGGTTTTAAGGAATTCTTAAATCCAGCAGCATGCATTAAATGTTAGCCAGAGCTCCCAGAGAATTAAAGCAGGAGTTGGCTTGAACCAGAGAAGAAAGTCCACCATGGAGTGCATTTAGCTCTCCAAGAACGAGAAATCAGTGATTCTACACCAAAGAGACTTGAGAAGTGATGCTAAACAGCTCCTGACAAGACATGACTAGCTTTCAAGGGCAGAATGGAGTTCCAAATAAATTCATGCCAAGGGAAGATAGAATGGTAAAGGAAGGAAACAACTCAACAAAAACAAAACTTTATCGTTATATATATATATATATATCAAATTTCATTCCTACTAGTTTATATATATATATATATCAAATTTCTAAAACTCTGAAATTTACTATATGTGCAGGTTCATATAACCCAAGGAGATAGTGGAGACAGGCTCATGTGATTATTTCATGGGTTACACCATTAATGTGGCATCCGAATTTTGTGACCTATTGGGCAGCAGAGGGCAACCTCAAGAATTATAAGCTTACTGCTCCGGCCAAAATCACCTCTTACAAATACTATACATATACTTTGGTTACATTAATTATTCATCATGCCACCATTAAAGGATTAGAGGTTAATTATTAGTAATTGGTTTTTTAATTAATTTCTAGTTCATCTTTGAGATTATGTATCTATAATCTATATATATACTATAAAATGTTCATACTCAAAGTAGGAGTTAGCTGTGCAATGAGATGAGGTTGGTGTGAACCAGAGAAGAAAGTCCACCATGGAGTGCATTTAGCTCTCCAAGAACGAGAAATCAGTGATTCTACACCAAAGAGACTTGAGAAGTGATGCTAAACAGCTCCTGACAAAGACATGACTAGCTTTCAAGGGCAGAATGGAGTTCCAAATAAACTCATGCCAAGGGAAGATATAATGGTAACGGAAGGAAACAACTCAACAAAAACAAAACTTTATAGTTACAAGCCACATCGACCTATACTAACCAAACACTAAATATCACAAAGACACCAATACTAGCTACTAAGATTATGGTCCACTTATTCTTCGATTGCCTATGTTTGTTCCACTCTGAAGAAACTTTTTCCTGATTAAATTAAGCTCAGCTACAATATCTTTCATGTTCATTCATTCTTCTGGCTGTTCAGCTGAAGATGCAACTCCAATCCGAAAATTGAAACCAAGCACTCTTGAGTTTTGTTCCTTCTTGTAATGTTTTTATTTTGGCAAGTGTTTCTGGTTGTCTCTTCTTCGCTTTCTTGGAAAAAGAATTGGATCGGCAATCTCTACTACTCCTTGACGCAAGGCTGTCTTGACAAAGGAATGTAGGCTTAAGAGTGCTCTAAAAAATGTCATCAGTGGGTCTCTTTGCTGTCAACATTTCTAATAGTAGGATCCCATAAATGTACATATCACCATGGGTTGACACCTCATTTCCCATACCAGTGTTCCAAAACTTTTGAAGGAGGTTTCTTCCAAATCTGAACCAGTTTACTACTAAAACAGATCTCTTGATTCCAATAGCATGAAGGTAACAGCCATTAGACCAACAAAGGATTTTCTATCCACCTTAACTAGTAGTCAGCTTGCCAGGCTTCAATAATGTCTTTATCTTTTCTCTGTAAAGTGCAAAGAGGCTTCACTAAAGGATTGACTTCCAATAACCACAAGGTTAGTTTCCATCAGACCATAACAGCAGGTTTTAAGGAGTTGTTAAATCTAGCAGCATTACATGTTAACCAGAGCTCCCAAAGAATTAAAGCAGAAGTCAGTTGTGCAATGAGATGAAGTTGGTTCAAGCCAGAGAAGAAAGTCCACCATGAAGTGCATTTAGTTTTCCAAGAATGAGAAATCAGTGAGTCTGCACCAAAAAGATTTGAGAAGTGATGCCAAACAGCTCCTGAGAGAGAACATTGATAAAAAAAAATAAAAAGAACAATAAAAAGAAAAAAGAAAACAAGATGAGCATGGGATTCAATACTCCCAACAACACAATTACTGCATTCAAAGGCCATTTGAACTCCACACATCTTTAAATAGTAGAATCCCAAGGGATCCCATTATCCCACAACTTCAAGGGCAGAATGGAGTTCATGCCAAGGGAAGATAGATTCAAGGGCAGAAGTAAAAATGCCATTTGAGTTATGCTTCCGAACCCACGTATCTGATCCTGTTTTCAGCTTAATAGGAGTTTTGAAAGCTTGAGAAATCAGTGCTTGATCAATTCCCAAATTCAGCAAGCACCTTCTTGTAATCTTCTTTTTTGAAGAACATGAAAAAGGTAAAATGACACATCTAAAAAGCATTTGCTCGTTGGAGTCACATATATTTAAAACTACTTCACAGAATAAGAGGAATGATAATTTTCATTTCTCAAAAAACATCAAGAATGATAAGCGGCAAGAATACAAAGAGATCCATAAAAGAGTCAAGTGGTGCGGAAGCAAAAAGGGTAAGTACGTAATAGTCAATAGTTACAAACTCACAATAAGATGAAGAGTATTTCTTTATTAGAAAAGTAATAATAAAATGGAATAAGAGTTAAGTCGTGAGGAAGCGAAAAGAGAAAACGTAGAGGTAACAATAAAAACACAACCAAAAAAGTCACATCAACCTGTACAAAGACACTCTCGTAGCTACTAATATTTTGGTCCATCTATTGTTCGCTTGCCCCACTCTGAAGAAGCTTCTTTTTTTCTTATTAAATTAAGCTCAGCTACAACATCTCTCACGTTCATTCGTTCTTCTTGTTGTTCAACAGAACATGCACCTCCAATCTGAAAAATCAAAACCAAGCACTCTTGAATTTTGTTTCTTCTTGTAATGTTGTTATTTTGTCCATTGTTTCTAGTGGTCACTTCTTCCCTTTCTTGAAAAAGAACTGGATTTGCAATCTCTACTACTCCTTGAGGCAAAGCTGTCTCGACAAAGGAATGTGGATTTAGAGCGCCCTGAAAAATGTCATCAGTGGGTCTCTTTCCAATACCGAGCATACAGAGCAGCACTTAAAAGCCCTAAATGAAAATTTTGGACTTTTTTCTATAAGAGCCGGTAGCCCCACAATAGTGGCCCCATCCCAAATTTACTTATAAGCCCTCACTTATGGTGGACGAAGACCACGATGACATCAAAACACTTGGGTTTACAAGATATAGAATTATAACCTAACCCAAACCAAGTATCTAAGCAAGCCAAAACCAAACAAAAACCAAACTTCTAACAAGTCTAGAACAAATAACCATCAAAACTAGAAACACTACCAACAAAAGACAAAGAGACACACCCCTTTAATCAAATCTTATATATGGAAGGCCTAGTTTATCCCTTCTTATCAGACCCCTTAGTAAAGAAGGTACCATATTCAAAAACTCCCAAATAGCAGCACAATCCTCAGACGCCATCTTTGCCAAGAAATCTCCAGGGCTATTTCCTTGCCTATAAACATGTCGAACGGTGAAATTTATGTTCCTAAGTAATTCCATGAGCTCAATAAAGTAGTCTTCAAGATACCAAATGGGACAATTTGCAGCTAAAATCCAGTTTACAACAACTATAGAATCCATCTCTATTTCCACATTTCTGATACCCAATCTACTCAGGTGTCTAACTCCATGCAGCAGGGACATGAATTCAGCATAATTGTTAGTTCCAAAACCAAGGGGAATTCAAAAGGCCAGTACCAGATTTCTTGATGAATCACGTATAATACCACCAGCACCAGCTTTCCTCAAGGTCTCTCGACTGCTCCCATCAATATTTAGCTTTGCCCACCTTCCCCTTGGGTAGTTCCAACACACAACTTGAAATGATCTGCTCCTCTTCTACCTGTAGGGAATATTTAAATCTGCAACAAAGTTTCATCACACCGAAATAAAGGCTTTGATACCTTTAATTTTTCACTTAGTTTAGTTAGCCAAAATTTAATGCTCTTCCAAATATTCTCCCCCGACTCCCACTTTCCTTCCATACGAGCACGACACCTGCGGATCCAGAGCCTCCAAGTTACAATCGAGGGAATAAGACCCATAAGTTGACCCCTGAAAGATGACATGGAGGCTTTGGTAAACCAAGCATAGACAGTTCCCATCCATATGCTATGTTGATGCCGAAGTAACCCGACTTGCATGGCACATCTCTTCCAAATAGCCCTCGCCACTTCACTCCTTACCAAAACATGGTTCATATCCTCATATTCCCCTTTTGAACAGTAGTTGCATTTGGAAACAATAGGAATGCCCACACTCCGAACTTTCAATACATGACTAGCTTTCAAGGGCAGAATGGAGTTCCAAATAAACTCATGCCAAGGGAAGATAGAATGGTAACGGAAGGAAACAACTCAACAAAAACAAAACTTTATCGTTACAAGCCACATCAAACACTAAATATCACAAAGACACCAATACTAGCTACTAAGATTATGGTCCACTTATTCTTCGATTGCCTATGTTTGTTCCACTCTGAAGAAACTTTTTCCTGATTAAATTAAGCTCAGCTACAATATCTTTCATGTTCATTCGTTCTTCTGGCTGTTCAGCTGAACATGCAACTCGAATCCGAAAAATTGAAACCAAGCACTCTTGAGTTTTGTTTCTTCTTGTAATGTTCTTATTTTGGCAAGTGTTTCTGGTTGTCTCTTCTTCACTTTCCTGAAAAAGAATTGGATCGGCAGTCTCTACTACTCCTTGACGCAAGGCTGTCTTGACAAAGGAATATAGGCTTAGAGTGCTCTAAAAAATGTCATCAGTGGGTCTCTTTGCTGTGAACATTTCTAATAGAAGGATCCCGTAACTGTGCATATCACCATGGTTTGGCACCTCATTTCCCATACCATACTCTGCAATTTGAAACACACACTACATTAGTTCTAAAAAAAGAGCATTTATGTTAAGAAAGAAAGGATAGAAATGTTTTTTCACCAGGAGCGGTATAACCAATAGTTACATCTGTCGGAACTGATTTCTATTCCAAATACCAGTCAAGGGTAAATTATCTTTCCCCGTTTTCATGTTTGTCTAGGCGTTAAGGGTGATCACTAGCTAGAAGAATCATTTTTAGTTTATAAACTTTGCATCCACTGAATTAAGATCTTGGATCTATCACTGTAATGACATAAGAAATCATTTGAAATATGTCACATAATTAATTAATACGACCGAGTCATCTCGTTAGTCTTAAAAGAATATATGTATATATATATATATTATATGTATGTATAAGAGTCTCTTTCTCAACTCAACTGACATAGTGAATGAAAGGTGAGGATGCCATTGTTCCAATCATTTTGAAGGAGGTTTCTTCCAAATTTGAACCAGTTTACTACTAAAACAGATCTCTTGATTCAAATAGCATGAAGGTAACAGCCATTAGACCAACAAAGGTTTTTCCACCTTAACTAGTAGTCAGCTTGCCAGGCTTCAATAATGTCTTTATCTTTTCTCTGTAAAGTACAAAGAGGCTTCACTAAAGGATTTAATTCCAATTACCACAAGGTAAGTTTCCATCAAAAAATAACAGCAAGTTTTAAGGAATTTTTAAATCTAGCAGCATTACATGTTTACATGTTAAATATATATATATATTTATATTATATGTCTGTATAAAAGTCTCTTTCTCAACTCAACCGGCATAGTGAATGAAAGGTGAGGATATCAGGCCATTGTCCCAAAACTTTTGAAGGAGGTTTCTTCAAAATTTGAACCACTTTACTACTAAAATAAATTGATATAATTTGAATTAAAGCAGAAGTGAGCTGTGCAATGAGATGAAGTTGGTTCAAATCAGAGAAGAAAGTCCACCATGAAGTGCATTTAGCATTCCAAGAATCAGAAATCAGTGAGTCGACACCAAAAAGATTTGGGAAGTGATGCTAAATAGCTCCTTAGAGGGAACATTGATAAAAAATAAAATAAAATAAAATAAAATTAAAAAAAAA
>QEOT01000341.1:676600-752144 GCA_003123785.1 Pterocarya stenoptera
GCTTTTAGGAGACTTTGGTAGGATATATTCAAAAGCAAATTTTTCGAAGAACTTGATATTGACACTTTTTGTTTCTTTCTCAACCAAGAAACAAACAAAAAATATAGCACCGATGTTACTCCTAGTATCCCCGGAACTATAGATATTATTAACTTCCAGGTTAAGGTCAATTTTGTTTTCCTAGGCTCTTTGAAGTTGCATTTAGGCAAGTGCATCTCAGGAATTCCCCCACATAGATGAACATTCCCTGCAACTAAAGCTAAACTTGAATACTTAAAAACGCCTTCGGTTGGCACCGACCCCTCAAAATTGTTGTATGATATATCTAAAATCTCCAAGGACTTCATACCCACAAGAAGGTTGGGGATTTTTCCTGATAAATTGTTTCGAGAAAGATTTAATTTTTGAAGTCCTCTCAAAGAGCCAAAACTTGGCGGAATAATTCCTTGGAAGAAGTTTCCTCCCATGAATAGAGACTCTAGCATAAGGCAATTGCCAAGACTGCTCGGAATTTCACCAGATAACATATTCTCTGCCATATATATTTCACCTAGATTCTTAAGATTTCCAACTTCCATGGGAAGAGAGCCCGTAAGACGATTTTGGGACAAAGCTAGGTAAATTGATAAAGATGTGAGATCAAAGATCTGTGGGGGTATGGAACCATTGAGATTGTTACCAAAAAGGTTTAGTAAGATCAAAGATTTGCAATTGCCTAGACTTGCTGGGATGCTTCCGCCAAGGTTATTTCTAAATAAAAAAAGTTTAAGTAACAAAGTTAGATTTCCAAGAGAGTGCGGGATGCTGCCTGAAAGATTGTTTCCCGATAGATCTACTACCTTTAACCTATGAAGCCTTCCAATAGCAGCGGGAATGTTACCTGACACTTGGGTCCCACTCAAGTATAATAATTCTAAGTTGACAAGATTCAAGATTCCACTCGGAATCATTCCGGCTATTTCATTTTGAGATAATGAAAACATTCTTAGGGTCAATGACAAGTTACCGATGCATTCGGGTAAGATACCACCAAAATTGTTGTTATTTATTGCCAAAACCTCTAACATGGTGGCATTGGTCAAAGAGCAGATAAAACTCAAGTCATTAGCTTCTCCACTTCCCAAGTTGTTTTCGAAAGCAGCAAATATTTTGAGCCTATGCAGCTTCTTCAAAGAAGGCACGTTTCCAGTACATTTGTTTGCTGCAATTTCAAGTATCTCCAGATTTGAGGCATTGGATATTGAAAGAGGAATGGAACCAGTAAATTGGTTAGAGGCAATGGAAAAGTGCTGGAGATTAGGAAGAGTAGTTATGCCCATCTCCCAAGGAAGATTCCCTCGCAATTGATTAAATGCTACATGGAAAACTCTAATAGAAGAGAGATTGAAGAGTGATGGAGGGATGGTACCTGAAAGCTTATTATCATAAAGTGCAATAACTGTAAGATTTCTGAGTTGGCCTAGTGCATTCGGAATACTCCCACCCAAAATATTTGAGTATACGGAAAGTGTTTCAAGTGAAGATAAGTTCCCAAAAGATGGAGGAATACTTCCAGTTAGTCTGTTGTTGTCTGCATAAAATCTTCGAAGCTTTGACAAGAAGCCAAACTCGATTGGAATATCTCTAACAAATTTGTTATAAGAAAGTCCGATGCTTTCGATGTTAGAGCAATTGGATAAATTGGAAGGGATTCTGCCAACCATCGAATTGTTGTCCAAATATAATATCTTCAGTTGATTCAATCGACCTATTTGTGGAGGAATTTCATGATCAAAGCTATTGTTTTGGAGATGTAGAATCCTTAGAAGGCTTAAATTTCCAATGAAAGGAGATATAGAGCCCACGAGCTTCAAAGATGGTAGGTGCAACTCAATGACCCTCTGGTGCCGATGACCGCATGTAACACCATACCATTGGCAACAGTGGTTGGTTTCATTCCATGAGCTGAAAACCATGAAAGGATCATGGCTTATTTTGGACTTGAATCAAGCAAGGCTAGTCGGTCAGTCTCATTTCCGGCCATGGCATAGGTACTGTAAGAACCAAAGCACAAGACAGAAGCAACAACAAGGATGCAAAAAGCAAACCAATAGAATAGTGAAGTACTCAAGGTCCCATAATGCGGGGAAAATCTCAAGGAGATGAAATGAAATGAAGAAGGCTAAACTTTTTGTTTTTGCAGCTCAAGGGAACATAAACAGATTCCGAGAAAAGAAAATGGACACTTCCGCTCAATATTTTTCCCCTAACATATAAGAATATATATATATATATAGCCATACCATCTTCAGTGCATCTTCTTCAATTATATATGACATGATAATTAGTGGTGTATGTATTTGCTTGTAAACTTGTGATTATAAAAGTCTCTAATTAATGATCCACAATTGGCCATATATGTTGAATCAAATAGTAGGCCGGTCGCCAACCTTTTATTCAATGGATCATGTTCTTGTTGTTTGTTGCGTTGCATTAGAATTCCTTAAATCAGCACCATAAAGTAGTTCTATATATATGCAATCCGGCCATCATGTTAAGGAAATTTTATATATTATTCTTGTTATGAAATTAAACCCTTGAGTCTCACAAAGTATGACTCAATAGTACTAATGAACAAGTTCAAGAATAAGCAATAATCTCTTTATAGATTCAAACAAGAAATAAACTGAACTTAAAAGCAGAGAAAAAACTAATATCAAGTATCTGTAAACTGAGACAACCAACAGATCCAGAAACACAATAACTATACGAGACTGTAGAACAGAACAAGATTAAACAAGAACAGAAAACTTAAAGCAAGAATAATAATCAACAAGATTAACAGAAAATAAAAGAATAAAAGAATCAACACAGGATATACGTGGTTCGACCCTAATGGTCTACATCCACGGCAGGAACGGTCTCAGAGCTTTTATTGATAGTAGATATACATCACAGAAAAGCCACAGAATCCCTCTCATTTACACAGCCTCTCTCACACACCAGAAAATCACGCTGATTTTCTTCTCTAAGTGAGAACCCAATGCAAACCCTAGAATCCCTCTCTCTGTTCTCTCTATCGCACGAAGCCCCTTACTCTCTCAGAATGTACAAAGTGAATTAGGTTAACAAAGCATCGGATAGCAACAAATATATAGGAGAAATCAGATGCCACCAAGTGTCAAGATCCTGCGGCTCAAGGTTGAGGCCTTTCTGTTGCAGCTTACAAGTCACGTGTGTAACACGTGATTCACCAGCCCAGCAGACATAACTTCAAGGTCCCAGATTCGGCCACATGTTCACCATCCACAAGTCACAACATAGAGAGTCAGAGATTAAAGGATAACAAATAAATAAATGTATTGACACTACATTTACAATTCTCCACCTTGGCAAAACATTTATTGCCACAACCTTATCAATACTCATCATTGGCTATTCCTGCACTTAATCCCCCTAATGGGGACTGACCCTGGACTCCATATTAATTAAGTTCAGACAGTGTCTGAACTTAGGACATGGGAGAGGCTTAGTCATCATATCTGAGGGGTTATCCTTAGTTGGGACCTTTTTCACACACACTACTTTTGACTCAATAACATCCCTAACAAAATGAAGCCTAATATCAATATGTTTGGTCCTTTCATGGAAAACTTGATTTTTAGCTAAGTGAAGTGTACTTTGATTATCACAGTGCACTGTGATATTCCCATTAAAAAAGTTTAACTCACTAGCAATACCTTTTAACCATATGGCCTCTTTTATAGCTTCAGTCAATGCTATATATTCAGCTTCTGTTGTAGACAAGGCAACAACAGACTGTAAGTGTGATTTCCAGCTAATAGCTCCCCCAAAAGCAGTAAACACATATCCAGTTAAGGACTTTCTAGTGTCTACATTTCCTGCATAGTCAGAGTCTACAAAATCATTTAATTCATACCCCTTCTCAACATTATTCCAAAACACAGGCCTAAGTTAGTAGAGCCTGCTAAGTATCTCAATACCCATTTAATGGCTTGCCAATGGTCTTTTCCAGGATTACCCATGAATCTACTAACTATACTAACAGCATATGTTAAATCAGGTCTTGAACAAACCATAGCATACATTATACTTCCTACCATGCTAGCATATGGAATTTGATGCATGAAGTAAATGTCAGATTCTGATTTTGGGGCCTGATCTATAGACAATTTAAAATGTTGACCTAAAGAAGTGTTAACAGGTTTAACATGTTCCATACCAAACCTTTTAAGAATTTTAGAAATGTAATTTTTCTGAGACAAATATAATACTCTGTTATTTCTGTCCTTTTCAATTTCCATACCCAAGATTTTCTTAGCAGGGCCCAAATCTTTCATTTCAAATTCTGATTTCAGCATGCATTTAACTTGATCAATTAAAACAGTGTCTTTACAAGCCAACAACATATCATCAACATATAAAAGAAGATAGACAAATGTTCCTTTTTCTTCCTTGTAATAGACACAGCTATCATAGCAGCTCCTTTTAAAATGATTGTCAATTATGTGTGTATCAAATCTTTTATACCACTGCCTAGGTGATTGTTTAAGACCATATAAAGATTTTTTAAGAAGACACACTTGATTTTCTTTAATTTCATTTGTAAAACCTTCAGGAGGTTGCATGTAAATTTTTTCTTCAAGTTCTCCATGCAAAAAAGCAGTTTTAACATCTAATTGTTCTAGATGCAGATTTTCAAAAGCAGTATAAGCAAGCAGTAACCTAATTGAGCTGTGTTTGACCACAGGAGAGAAGATTTCATTGAAATCAATTCCTTCTCTCTGTGTAAAGCCTTTGGCTACTAATCTAGCCTTATACCTTGACCCTTCTATCCCTGGTATGCTTTCCTTTTTCTTAAAGATCCACTTGGATCCAATTAGTTTTACTCCTTGGGGTTTAGTGACTAGGATCCAGGTTTTATTCTTATTAAGAGATTCCATCTCTTCCTGCATAGCAAGGATCCATTTAGATGAGTCCTTGCTAGTTACAGCTTCTTTATAAGATCTAGGTTCCTGATAAACCACTTCATCAGCCACTGTTAAGGCAAACATAGTGAGTTCAGCTTGACCATATCTTAAAGGTGGTTTAATAATTCTCTTTTGCCTATCTCTAACCAGGTTATAGGAGTTAACTCCACCTTGATCCAAGTCCCCTGAGTTATTGCCCTCAGGTTCACTGTCCTCCCTAATCTCAGGTTCAGATTTGAAGTTATTTTCCTCCACCTCAATCTGTAAGTCTTTTATGGACTTCTCAACTTCTGGGTTTGTAATTTCCCCTTGAACCCGAGCCATTTGTGACTCATTAAAAGTCACATCTCTGCTCACAATGCATCTAAACCTACCAGGACCTTCAACCGACAGTTTGTATCCCTTAACACCTTCAAGATACCCTATGAATATACACTTAAGTGCCCTAGGTTCTAGTTTGTCAGTTTTTGAATGTGCATAGGCAACACACCCAAAAACTCTAAGATGATCATAAGTGGGGGGTTTTCCAAACCACAGTTCCTGAGGTGTCTTAAAACCTATAGCAGAAGAAGGGCATCTATTTATCAGATAAACAGCTGTATTAACAGCTTCTGCCCAGAAGNGGATTTGTCTCTTGTTTTAAAATTAAGGGAGTTTTATTATATTATTTTATTATATTTTAAGCTGTGACAATTATTTATTTTATGTGTTTTCTTGATATTAATTGTTGTTTTACATTTAAAGTGATCTTTAATTTAAATTGGTTTGTTTTTAGAGTTTAAAATTATTATTGATTTAATTAAGCATTTCACTGCGTTTGAATTATTTTATTTAGTTAGTAGTTTTAAAATCCTTTTCGTTGGATCATTTTCGAAACCCAAATTGATGTCTGGATCTCTCTTTTTTCCCTCCTCTTTTCTTCTTTCTTTTCCTTTTCCTTTCTTTTTCCCTCCTCTCCCTCGTTCATTTCTCTCTCCCAGCCCGACCCTCTCTCTCTCCTCTCTTACCCGTGCTCCGGTTCTTCTCCACCCTGCACAGCCGCCGGCCACCCGTGTGCCTCACCGCCGGCACCACTCGGTCCCCCAGCCACCGGCGAGCAACCCCCTTCATTTTCAGGCCGCCCCTTGCCGCCGTTAGCCACCGTGGGCCGTGCGAAGTCGTGGGCTTCTTTTCGTTCCACCGCCGCCGTCCGACCACCTCCGGCCACCACCTCAAGCAACCCAATGGACCCAAACCCGGCCCCGATCCGTCGCCGGAGCCACCCGTGCGAGCTCCACCTCCGATTTGGCCTTTCCGGCCTTCTACCGCCATTTCGGCCACCACCCACGGCNCATATGAAAGGAACAACCTGAGTCCATTATCCACTCTGTTTTTGAATCCACTTCACTCACAGTGAGTACCTCAGCACTCTCATATCCTTCTAGTACCACAGAGGCATCCCCTGCCTCTTTATTCTTATTTTCAAAGTTAGTTTTTCTTTCAGGACAGTCTTTCTTGAAGTGTCCTTCCTTGTGACATTGAAAACATTTAAAATGTTTTCCCTTTGATTTAGACCTAAATTTCTTGTTTTCATTCTTGCCTTTCTTTTCTCTCTTTTCTGTCCTACCTCTAACTGTCAATCCTTCCCCATGATTCTGTTTAGTGTCTCCTCTATTTTGTAATTCCCTAGTGTGAAGTACAGATTGTACTTCATCTAGTGTAAGAGAGTCTCTACCAAACATCATGGTTTCTTTTAGACTTTGGTAGGATGAGTCCAAAGAACTCATCAAGAGTATGGCCTGATCCTCATCTTCTACCTTAATGTCTATGTTTGCTAGATCCAAAATGATTTTGTTAAACTCATCAAGATGCTGTCCTATTGGAGTTCCAGGGGTCATCTTGAAGGTATACAACTTAGTTTTCTTGTGAAGTCTATTGGCTAGGGATCTAGTGATATACAGATTCTCTAATCTCAGCCATATACCTGCAGCAGTGACCTCACTGGCCACTTCTCTCAAGACTTTATCCCCAAGAGAGAGGATTAGGGCACTGTGAGCTTTCTGGAGAATGTCCTTATGGACAGTCTCCTTGTCTTCCTCTTTAGAGGAAGAACCCTTTCTCTTCTCACCAAGGAGGGCATCCTGCAGTCCATGTTGGACTAGCAGTGCCCTCATCTTGATCCTCCATAAACCAAAATCATTTTCCCCAGTAAACTTTTCAATATCAAATCTCATGGTCCCCATCGACCTAGGCTCTGATACCAATTGTTATGAAATTAAACCCTTGAGTCTCACAAAGTATGACTCAATAGTACTAATGAACAAGTTCAAGAATAAGCAATAATCTCTTTACAGATTCAAACAAGAAATAAACTGAACTTAAAAGCAGAGAAAAAATTAATATCAAGTATCTGTAAACTGAGACAACCAACAGATCCAGAAACACAATAACTATACGAGACTGTAGAACAGAACAAGATTAAACAAGAACAGAAAACTTAAAGCAAGAATAATAATCAACAAGATTAACAAAAAATAAAAGAATAAAAGAATCAACACAGGATATACGTGGTTCGACCCTAATGGTCTACATCCACGGCAGGAACGGCCTCAGAGCTTTTATTGAAGAAAGATATACATCACAGAGAAGCCACAGAATCCCTCTCATTTACACAGCCTCTCTCACACACCAGAAAATCATGTTGATTTTCTTCTCTAAGTGAGAACCCAATGCAAACCCTAGAATCCCTCTCTCTGTTCTCTCTATCGCACGAAGCCCCTTACTCTCTCAGAATGTACAAAGTGAATTAGGTTAACAAAGCATCGGATAGCAACAAATATATAGGAGAAATCAGATGCCACCAAGTGTCAAGATCCTACGGCTCAAGGTTGAGGCCTTTCTGTTGCAGCTTACAAGTCACGTGTGTAACACGTGATTCACCAGCCCAGCAGACATAACTTCAAGGTCCCAGATTCGGCCACATGTTCACCATCCACAAGTCACAACATAGAGAGTCAGAGATTAAAGGATAACAAATAAATAAATGTATTGACACTACATTTACAATTCTTGACCTAATTCCATTTTATATAAAACATGAACGAGGAGTTCATGAGATGTGTTCCGGTGAATAATCTACTTAATTCGTACCAAACTAATTATATTAATTAGGATATTAAGGTGATCAGACACATTAATTTGACTATTTAATATTTATTGATGTTAATAAAAATAAACAGAAAAAAATAAAGACTACAAATTATTACTAATAAATAAATCAAAAGTGGCTGGACTAGTGCACCCCATGCAAGATTGGTATTAGTGTGGTTGGACCATTCAAAGGGATGTATAGGTGGTCATGGATTTATATATGAATTAATATTGGCATCAGCCACTATTTAACATCAACCAACCCACACCATTATAAAATGACCAAAATACCCTCATAATAAAACCCACTTTCCTTCCATTTCAGACATTTCAAACTCAATATTGAGAGACCTTGGAGATGAGAGAGAGACGCGATGCAATGAGAGAGAGAGAGACACGATGAGAGAGAGAGAGAGACGCGATGAGAGAGAGATCTGCGATGAGTGAGAGAGAGCTCTGCGATGAGTGAGAGAGAGACGCGATGAGAGAGAGATCTGCGATGAGAGAGAGAGATCTGCAATGGGAGAGAGAGCGATGCGATGAGAGAGAGAGAGACGCGATGCGATGAGAGAGAGAGAGACGCGATGCGATGAGAGAGAGAGATCTGAGATGATGAGAAAGAGTGAGACGATGAGAGAGAAAGGGAAGCCGAAACCGAAGGTCTGGTTTTGCGAAAAAAAAAAAACTTATAAACAGTGCAGCCACGTAGGGTGTGCAAAAGTGTGCACCCCTATAGTGGCGGATGCTAATCAATACTCTTTATATATGTCATCGAGTCCAGATGGAACTTCTTCTCCCTTTAGGCATCTCTGCCAAATGGAACTTCTTCTCCCTTCAGCTTCTTTCCTAATTTTCTGATTTTTTTCCTTAATGGACAACATTAATATATACCAAAGTTTTGGGAGGTTCTTCGTTAGAATCTAGTAAAATAAATATTTTACGAAAATCATTTTTACAAATTAGCTTATACAAAAATAAATATTTTTTTTTTTTTGGTGTTTGATTGTCATTTGATAATATGTTTCTAAAAGCAGTACTTTTCGGTGGTTGGTGAGTTTAATCTCCCAAGTGAATGTAAATTAATTTTATGATAGATTGAGATATATAGTATTAATGCGTCAAATTATACTTCTAAAATAAGTTTTTATATTAAATAGTGTTAAAAACAAAATTAGTTTACATGGCTTGAATTAAAATCAAATTTTGCCTCTTTATATATAGGACTATTCATGCAGGCCCAATTTTCTCTAGTCCAATCCCAAACCCAGGTAATCGCGATTAGGGGAAACCCCCAGTTTGTCTTCTACTTTCCTCCCCTGCAATCAATTAAAAATGCACAAAAATAAATCCAAATAAATCAAAACTTAAGAATTAATTATTTTTTAAAGTATACAATTTCAACCCAAAAATATTGAGAGGCTACTTTCAATCCAAAAGGAACTTCACAAACTGAAATTAGTCACCATAATAAACAAAGTTATCATCTAGCATTACCATTTTGCCTCCAATGTAGCATCCCATACAAGGTTACCATAGATATATATATATATAAAAGGTGCACTTGTATTAATTAATCAACCAAGGAGGTTGTGAATACAATGAGGGTAATCCTGTATATGGACAGACTCCTCAGGGAGATCAAGTGAACTTTTGGCCAAAACATGGGCCACTGCATTACATTTACGAGGCACAAACGTGACTTTCCTAACTCCAACTTGTGGCAGTAGCTTCTTGATGTATGTTATGAGCATGCCCACTAAACTCCAGCTAACCTCTTGACCGTTGATGGCATTAACCACGTTAAGTGAGTCACCTTCCAAGATAATGGAACTGAGCCCTTACTCATAGCAGAATTTGACTGCTCTTAAAGCTGCAATGGCTTCTCCCAGCAAAGGGTCAGGGAAGGAGGAGCAGAATGATCTTAAGGTAGCCATGACATTGCCATTCCAATCTCGAATAATCACTCCTATGCCAATCCTGCAGTTAATCTTATCAATAGCAGCGTCCCAATTGGCCTTGTACTGATAGAATGGAGGCTTGTTCCAGTGAACACTAAGGGGGGAGGTGAGCAGGCCTTTGTTTCTTGGGTTCTCTTGGAGTGGTGATACTCTGAGGAGATTATAGAGACTTGGTTTGACAATTGTTGAGGGGACAGGATTTGTGAATCAAACACCCACTTGTTTCTTCTGTGCCATAGCAATTTAGTGGTGTGAGCCACTATAATTTGGTCTTCCACAGGCAGTGCAGATAGTATGTTATCCAAGATCGGGTTGAAGGGGGCCTCACTGGTATTGCATTTCTGGATCCTCCTCGAGCTAAAATTCCAAACATCCTGGGCACTTTTGCAGGACATAAAGCATGAGTTGTAGTCTCGAGTTCAATTAGGCAGATTGGACAGTTAGGTGTGTCAACCACCTTTTTTTGTGCAAATTAACCTTAGTGGGAAGGATGTCTTTTGCAGCTCTCTATAAGAACATTTTGGTGGCATTTGGGACATCTAGGAGCCAAATTTGATTCCATAGGCCAGGAGAGTTTGAAGGTAGTGATGATTGACCAAGGCTATCTGAAGATATGGTTCCTTGGAGATGGTAGGCTGACTTGACAGAGAACTTTCCATTGGAAGTGCATCTCCAAGCTAGCTGGTCTGGGCTATTGCATGGACTAATAGGTAGTTTTGCAATGGAGGAGGCCTCAATCTCACTGAAGATGTCATGTAAAAGGGGAAGGTTCCATTGGAGGGTGTCTTGGTCAATGAGGTTGGAAACTGTTGCCTCAGGGTCAGGGAGGGGATTGAATCTTAAATGAAGTAGGAGTTGGGGTCCATTTATCAGCCCAAATTTTGATGGATCTTCCATTGCCCACTTTCCATATTAGGCCATCAAGGAGGAAAGGTCTAGCTGCTGTGATGCTTTTCCAAACAAAGGAAACATTTGGTCTGACTTTTGCCTCAGGGAAACCAGTAAGGGGAAAGTATTTTGCTTGAAAAACTCGTGCAGCTAGTGAGGAAGGATTAGTGATTAGCCTCCACCCTTATTTTTCCAGTAAGGCTAAATTAAAGTTTTCGAAGTCCCTGAATCCGAGACCTCCTTCTTTCTTAGATATGCCTATCTTCTTCCAACTAAGCCAATGAAGCTTTGATTTCTGATCTCTTAGCCCCCACCAGAATGATTGCATGAGTTTATTGAGGTTCCTTAGAATGATCGTAGGCATTTTGAAAATGCCCATCTAGTAGGTTGGTATAGCTTGGATAACATATTTCAGTAGTATCTCTTTTCTTCCTT
This sequence comes from Pterocarya stenoptera, assembly GCA_003123785.1. NCBI lineage: Eukaryota > Viridiplantae > Streptophyta > Magnoliopsida > Fagales > Juglandaceae > Pterocarya > Pterocarya stenoptera. The sequence continues at coordinate 687,981 of QEOT01000341.1, forward strand.
GGGATAGCAGGTTTGTCTTCCAACTGCCTATCTTGGCTTGGATTCTGTCGAGTATTGGATAGAAAACTTTGAACTTCTGTCTACCAATGTATGAGGGTATGCCTAGGTATTTGTCAAAGGGACCTGAGACTTGAATGCCTGCCATAGAGACTATGGAATGCTGGGTGGCCAGATTGGTGTTTTTGCTAAAGAATATTGAGGTCTTCTCAAGATTGAGCCTCTGGCTAGAGGCTTGTTCATATGAGGTTAAGATGCCATGCAGCCACTCCCATTCATTAGGTTGAGCCTTGCAAAAGACAAGACTGTCATCTGCAAAAAAGAGGTGAGTAATAGAGAAAGAGCCTCGGGTAAGAGGGAACCCTGAGATAAGTCCTTTTTGCTCAGCTTGATTTAATGCAAAGCTTAACACTTCTGAGCATTGGATGAAGATATAAGGAGATAGGGGGTCTCCCTGCCTTATACCCCTAGAAGGAATGAATCTATTTTGAGGTGTGCCATTTATGAGGATGAAATAGGATACTGTGGTGACACATTGCATAATGAGATAAACCCAGCCACTGTCAAAGCCCATTTTTAGCATCACAGCTTTCAGAAAGCTCCATTCTAACCTGTCATAAGCCTTACTCATGTCTAACTTGAGTGCCATATATCCCACTTTGTTCCTTCTCATCCTATTTTGCATAAAGTGTAGTAACTCGTAGGCAACAATAGTGTTGTCTGTAATCAATCTTCCTTGTACAAATGCACTCTGAGTATCTGAAATTAGTTGGGGCAGGATGATTTTGAGTCTATTGGCAATGACCTTTGCTATGATTTTATAGAAGACATTACAAAGGCTGATGGGTCTATAGTCAACCACTGAAATTGGGGTTTCTTTCTTGGGGATAAGGGTGATGAAAGTAGGGTTGATGGACTGGAAGCCTGTCTTAGAATTAAGCATGTCAGAAACTGCTGCTATTACTGACTCTCCCACTATGGGCCAGTGATTTTGAAAAAAAAGAGCTGGGAATCCATCCGGTCCAGGGGATCCCATGGGACTCATCTCGAAGACAGCCTTCACAATCTCTTCTGTGGTGTAGCCTTTAGTAAGGTTGGAGTTCATCTCAGCTGAGACAGAAGGTTCAAAGCCCTCCAAGAGAGAATCTGTACCACTTGGTGAGGAAGAGGAGAAGAGGTCCCTGAAGAAATCTTGAAACTGCCCCCCTATTTCCTCTATTTTTACCACTGTGGTACCTTCCTCAGTTCTGATTTTGGAAATTAGGTTCCTTTGTTTCCTTTGTGTGGCACACTTGTGGAAGTAGCTGGTGTTTCTATCCCCCTCTTGCAACCATTTCTGTTTTGCTTTCTGCCGCCACTTTAAGTCTTCTTCCTCAAGGAGTGCATCAATCTCCCTTTGAAGATTAAGGATTTGATTATTGGAGTGGCCTTTGCTTGTTTCCTGAAGGGATCTTAACAGCTCTCTTTTATGATGTAGGTTCCTCTGATGGTTTCTTCTGGATGTGTTGCTCCATTCCCTTAGTTGGAATCTACACCTTTCAAGTCCTCTTCTGATGATATCTGCTCTGGATCCATGTTGTTGGGCCCCATGCCAAGCCCTCTTGACAATTTCATCACATTCCTCATGTTTAGTCCAAGCTATCTCATATCGAAAAATCCTTCTTATTGGAGTGGAAGCTGGTGCATGCAACTGGTTGGTAACAAGTAAGGGGTTATGATCAGAGTTTTGAACTGGCAGTATGCTCACTGTTTTGAAGTGGAATAAATGTTGCCATGCACTATTAACAAGGGCCCTATCCAATCTTTCTTTGGTAAAATAAGTCCCTTCTCGATTGTTACACCAGGTGTACTGTGAGCCTTCATAACCAAGATCACATAGTTGACAGTCAAGTATGGTCTGTCTGAAATCTTCCATTTGTTTCAAAGGTTTGGGAGGGCCACCTGCCTTTTCACCATGGGACACAATTTCATTGAAGTCCCCCAAGCATAACCAAGGGGTGTTCTGGGAAGGTTTAATGGCTCTTAAAAGACTCCAACTTTCTTTTCGTTTGGCTGTTATTGGTTGGCCATAAAAACCAATGATTGTCCATACCTTGGTTGCATCCTCTCCCTCTACCTTAAAGGATATGTGACTAAGTGAGAAGTTAATCAACTCCACTTTGAGATCCTGTTTCTAGAAGGCTGCCAGACCACCACTTCGACCTATACTGTCCACAATGAAACTGCATTCAAATCCCATACTGTTACGTAATATCTCCATTTTGTTTCTTCTACACTAAGTTTCAAGTAGAAGAACTAAATTGGGGGACTTATCTCTTACCAAGTGGTGGAGCTCCTGAACTGTCCGAGGGTTCCCAAGCCCTCGGCAGTTCCAGCATAAGTTTTCCATGGGGATTGTCAGGGCTGTTGAACAGCCACTGCCAAAGCTGAATTCTTGATTCTCTTGGACATTCTCGGGGATTGGATCGTAGTTGCCTTGGTTTTCCTCTTTTTTCTAATCTTAGGAAGTACCTTAGGCACATGGGACTTTGTAACCATAGGATTAGAAGCTAGTTCCCTTCTGGCCCTTTTTTTCCAGTTTGACAAAAGGTGATTATTGTTTTGTCTGCCAGAGCATAATGAAGTGTCCGGTTGAGAGTGGCTTACCTGATTGTTGACTTCTACTATTAATAAGTCATGGTCCCTTTGCTGTGTGTCAGTCTGCAGGTTGGTGGGAGTTGGTATGTCCATAGCTGTCTCAGAGTCCCCAATGCACTTTGAGGTTTCCTCATCAAGCCATTGAGGGAGGCCTCGACTACCAGAGCTTGAAAAATCAGAAGCTGCTTTCCCTGGGGTTTGAAAGCTGTCTTTCCCATCTATGCTAAGGGGGGTACTTTCCTAACAGTAGCCTCTTTTCGGATGTTTGTTTTCCCGCCATTTTCTTGCTGCATGCCATCTGAGTTCTCCTGCTGAGTTGCTTACTCCCCCTTCCCTGGGTTGCTTGAGTGGATATGGGGGTGCTCAGGTTTCATTGAGGGGCCTGCTCTGAGCCATGTTCCATATTGCTGAATATGATCTACACGAGATCTACCATCTGGGGAGTTACCTGAGCAGTTAGAGTTGGAGTGAAGCAGAGCTCCACATTGAAAACAAAAGTTTGGGAGCCGTTCGTATTTGAAAGGAATCCAGTGACGTGAACCCTCCATTGTGATCACTCTCCCCCTTGCCAGGGGTTTCGTAATGTCAACTAGCACTTTAACACGTACAAAGCCACCTCAAGCCCTGTCTCTATCGTCCACATCCACGAGTAGAACTCACCCTGCACTTCCTCCCAGTTTTTCTCCCACTTGCTTGTTCATACAAGCAAATGAGAGATCATGAAGTTGTATCCAAAAATGGACTAGGGAGAAGGAAATATTTTGGAGGGCGACGCCCCCTATACATTCTTGCACACTTAATAAGAACTTGTCAAAAGACCATGGTTGACCTAGTAAAATCTTTTTTTTCACAGCAATATTATTGCATTCGATAATGAACTTGTTTTTGCCAATATCCTTGAATGTTAAATCCCCCTCACTTCTCCATACCTTGGCCATCGTAGCTTTAAAAGCTCCTTTGTTGACTTCTTTGACCGCAACAACTAGAGCAACAAGGCAGGTGTTGCTAAAGTGTTGTGACAGCAGAATGTCCTCCTTCGAGAAGTTGAGTTCTTGTTGCTCATCCTCTATCAGCCTTAGACCTTCACACAGATTTGCTAACTCCTCCTCCATTGTGCAGAGAAGACAATGGAGAGGTCCTCTTCCAATCAGGGATCAAAAGAGCTACGTTCCAAAGGACCATAGAGAGAAAACCCCACCTATCTTAGAGAGAGAGGGGGGAAAAAGATGTCCCGTGTCACATTCATATATATATATGTTATATCCAAGTATCATCAGCATGCCTAACACAGTGGCAAGAGAATGGAATAAACACTTTGGAAGTCTTACCTCTAGAAAGTTGTCTTGTTTGACATATTTAACAAGTCTGAAAGACACTTTGGAAGTATATTTGTGAGAATTACATCAAATTAACTATAATTGTCACGGAAAGCATTCATACACATACCAGGAGATTAATGAAAAGGATGAATTGAAGCCCTTTTCCAATTTCTAACTGAAATTGAGAAGCGAACATATAGTAAGATGCAAAAGAGAATTTTCATATTAATAGTCAAGAATAAGATGCACAAATTTCAAAATCACAATTTCACAAGTTTGAAAGAAAAAGGCTTTATCCTTAATTTCCTAGATATTTTTTTCAGCAGTTCTGTTAGACCCACATGAAAAGTTGTAAATCTATATACATGTCCTGGTTATATAAAAAAAAAAAAAGGAAATATCAAATAATACAAAATATCAGAATACCCTAAAATCGAACAATTCATAAGCATAAGCTATTAGGTGATAATGACACGCAGTCAGGCATTATTAGTTTAACATCTAGTACTGCCTCGTATGGTCGTACCTGACCGTATCTGTTGGGATATTCTGAAGGCAAATGTCCCTTCCATATAAGAATTTTCAGCAGAAGTAAATGGTGTAATGAGAAAAATGAAGGGCTAGGAATGGGAGTAATGGAGCAAACTACTCCAATGGTTTATAAAATTAAGTGGTCATGGAGCGCTTCAATCAGCCATATAAGCCAAATAACACGTGACACCACAAATTTCCCTTTTACCTACTTGTAAAAAATCCCTTTTACTAGTTGAACAATGCAGCCATACAAATACAAATTTCAATCTCCTTCAATCAAGAAAATTTATATTTTTTCAATTGTTGAAAATAAGAGTTACCAGAAGTAGAGGATGCGTGGAGAGAGAAGAGATTCAGAAACGACAGAGAGTGAGAAATGAGGATCTCCATTAGAGAGAGGACAATGATGATGTTAGGGTTCAGAGCTGAGACGTTGATGATGACACCACTCGCCTCCACATACTGCTACCTTAAGGTGTGGCTGGTGCGAGAAGGTGGTGGTGGAACGGAGGAGATCGCGAGAGACAAAGAGGAATAGAGAGAGTGTAATGAGCCCAATTGACTTGTTCGAGAAGTCACTCTCCAGAGTTAGGTTGAGAAAGAAGAATAGAGTTGAGGAAGAAGAGAGAAATCTGTAATGTGAATGAATTATCCGTTGGAGGCTTTTCCCTCCAAGCTCTCTATTTATAGTGATTGTTTGAACGAAAAGCAGTGTTTTGGCAAACACTTATTATAATTGTAGTAAGTAAAAACGAATGTGTTTACAATTATGAAGAAGAAGAACATCAAACGACATCGTTCTATTAAGGGAAGAAACTAATTCTGCATACACGACACCGTTTCCAGCTACCTCTGCCCAAGTTAACTGTCATCAACTACCCAATGCTTCTGAGGCAAAAACACAACACAAAAGCTCTGACCTTCGCACCTTGGAAGCTCTGACCTTCGTACCTTGCCCATCTCCAATGTCACAATGCAATACTGCAATCCTTCCACTCCAGCACTTCTGCAACTCATAACACACCTTCTCCCTTTAAAGCACCTTGCCCACAAGGTGAGGAAATTGCTGCCGAAGCTTCCAGTATGGTTCCCACGTGCAATCTTCCACTCCAGCACCTTCCCATTGAATCAGGACTTCCACAACTGCTCTATTGTCCTTCTTGACACTTCTTCTCTCTAAAATCTTCTCAGGTTGATGCCTTAACTCACCTTGCAAATCCACTGGTGGTAAGGAAGAGAGAGGTGTAAACTGGTCCCCAATTTTCTTCTTCAACATCGAAACATGAAAAACTGGGTGTAAGAGTGAATCCGTAGGTAAACATAAGCGATATGCCACCTTGCCAATTCTATGAGTGATTTGATATAGGCCAAAATATCGAGGTGAAAGTTTATGATTCCTCCTGGTTGCAACGGATTGCTGTCTATAGGGTTAGAGTTTAAGATAAACCCAATCTCCAACAGAAAACTCCCTGTCAGTCCTACACTTGCCATAATAAAACTTCATTCTGTCTTCAGCCAAGGATAAATTGGACTTGAGTGTCATCAGAATCTGTTCTCGAGTTTGCAATAATTGATCCACTGCTGGGCTGGAAGTCAAACCAAGAATATAAGACTGGAGTCTTATTGGACGAACCCCATAAATAGCTTCAAATGGAGTGAGTTTTGTAAAAGTATGGAATGTGGAGTTATACCACCATTCAGCCAATGAAAGCCAATCCACCCAAAGCTTGGGTTTGTCACCAGAAAAGGATCTCAGAAAGTGTTCAAGACACTTGTTGACAGCTTCTGTTTGGCCATCACTTTGTGGGTGATAGGCTGAAGAATAAGAAAGATTAACTCCCTGCAATCTGAAAAGTTCCTTCCAAAATGAACTTGTAAATGTTGAGCCACAATCAGAAACAATGGTTTTAGGTAAACCATGCAATTTAAAAACATTGCTGAAGAATTGTGAAGCCACTTGAGGAGCTGTAAATGGATGTTTAAAAGGAATAAAATGTGCATACTTTGATAATCTGTCCACTACAACCATAATGACAGGGTAGCCTCTCGAAATGGGCAAACCTTCAATGAAATCCATTGAAAGGTCAATCCATATTTGTTCAGGAATAGGCAAAGGCTGCAAAAATCCAGCTGGAAGAACATTCTGAATTTTATTCTTTTGACAGGAGTCACATTCCCGAATAAATTTCTTAACATCATGCTTGAGACTAGGCCAATAAAATTCCAATCTTGCTCTGTACAAACACTTGTGAAAACCAGAATGGCCAACAGCAGGACTAGCATGCAAGTAATTCAAGATCTGTTGCTTCAAGGACAGAGAATCAGGCACACAAATTCTATCTTTCTTAAACAAAATGCCATGTCTCAGTTTATATGAAGGATGAGAAGTAGGATCAAGCTGCAGAGCCTAGATCAAGTTTTGCATATCCTGATCAGCATCGTAGGCCACTTTCAATTCTGATAGCCATGTTGGAGTAGGGTATGATAAAGCTGCAAGCTCCCCAAGTTCCTCCTCCTGATCTCGACGAGACAAGGCATCAGCCACCTTATTCTCAACACCTTTCTTATACTCAATTGTAAACTCATAAGCGAGAAGTTTAGAAAGCCATCTTTGCTGAGCAACAGTAGCAATCTTTTGCTCAAGCAAATATTTAAGGCTATAGTGATCAGTTCTAACCACAAAAACACTTCCCAACAGATAGGGCCTCCACTTCTTAACAGCTAGCACTAAGGCTAGGAGTTCTTTTTCATAAGTTGAAAGAGTCAGATTTTTACCCTTCAAAGCCTGGCTGAAAAAGGCTAAGGGCCTTTGGTCTTGCATCAAAACTGCCCCTACACCAGTTGCACAAGCATCACACTCAATCACAAATGCCTTGGTGAAGTCAGGCAGGGCAAGAACAGGAGGATGAGTGACAGCAACTTTCAAGTCATTAAAGGACTTAGTAGCAGAATCTGTCCAAGCAAAAGCATCTTTTTTCAACAAGGATGTCAAAGGGGCAGCAATCTGACCATAGCCCTTAATAAATTTTCTATTGTAACCTGTCAAGCCTAAAAAACCCCTCAATGACTTTAGGTTTTTAGGAAGTGGCCAAGCAACCATAGATTCCAATTTCTTTGGATCTGCCCTCACTCCCCCCTTCGAAATCAGATGGCCCAGATATTCTATCTCTTGGCATGCAAACTTACACTTTGATTGCTTAGCATAAAGTTGATGATGCCGTAAGGTTTGCAACACAGTAGAGAGATGAGCTATATGAGATGCCATGTCTTTGCTGTAAACTAATATGTCATCAAAAAAAACAATGACAAACTTTCTAAGGAATGGCTTGAAAACTTCATTCATTAAACCTTGAAATGTTGAAGGTGCATTAGTAAGGCCAAAAGGCATTACAAGAAATTCATAATGCCCTTCATGAGTTCTGAATGCAGTCTTATGAACATCACCATCCCTCATGCATATTTGGTGGTAACCAGCCCTAAGATCCAACTTAGAAAAAATTGTAGAACCTGAAAGTTCATCCAGGAGCTCATCCACAATAGGAATGGGGTATTTGTCTTTTATAGTAGCTTCATTTAAGGCCCTATAATCAATGCACATTCTCCATGTGCCATCAGACTTCCTGACTAGCAAAACAGGAGAGGAGAAGGGTGACTGACTTGGCCTAATAACCCCAGAACTCAAGAGCTCCTTGACAATTTTTTCGATTTCTGTTTTCTGATAAAAAGGATATCTATAGGGTCTAACACTGATAGCAGCAGTTTCCTGTTTCAAATTAATCTTGTGATCATGAGATCTATTGGGTGGCAGTCCAGTAGGTTCATTAAAAACTTCCTTGTATTGCTGTAAAAATTGCTGCACTTGCTCATCGTGCAAGGATGGAGGTTCATTGGAGCTACAATCAACAAACTGCAGAAAAAATCCCTTACTGCCACAACCAAAAGTTTCAAAGGACTCGTCATCATCAATAAGATTTGATTGAGATGCTGTCAAACCTTTCAAGGAAACCTTCTGGCCATTGCACTGAAACTGCATACTCATATTTACAAAGTCCCATAGAATAGGACTCAATGTGGACAACCATTGTATGCCAAGAGCTACATCACAGCCTCCCAGAGGAAGAGTAAAAAAATCAACTGTGAATTGTAGGCCGTAAATCAACACAGGTACAGCCATACACTTCCCAGTACTATCAATGAGCTGACCATTAGCTACCTGAACACTTATAGCCTGGCCAAGTTGCACATGTAACTTACATCGAGCAGCCACTGCAGCATCCACAAAGTTATGTGTACTGCCAGTGTCAATTAAAATCACCAATTTTTTCTTGCCTACATAAGCAATGAGTCTCATTGTCTTAGGTCCTCCACCTGTTACCGTAGATTGAAATGAGATAGAAGCTATCTCAGCTTTCACTTCTATAGGCTCTACAACCACATCACCACTAACATCAGCATTCATTTCACCGCTGGAATCATCAAATTCCATACCTTATAGAAGACATAATTTCGGCTTGGCACACTTATGACCTGGTTGTCATTTGTCATCACAGAAATAACAAAAGCCTTTCTTACGCCTTTCCACCATTTGAGACTCCGAAACCTTATGATAAGGAAGTTTATTTAAAGGTGGAGCTTTCAGTGTTCCTAAAATTGAAGGAGTTGGTCCAGATTTCCACAAACTCGACTCTGGACTAAACCTACTCGAATCAGTAAGTGAATTCCTCCAAGGTTTTCTTATACTCAGCACATACTGTTCTTGAATTTTGGCTAAGCCAAATGCCTCATTCAAAGATGACGGATTCAGCATTATCACAGGCAGCCTAATCTCATCACGTAAGCCACTCAAAAAACAGCTCAACTTATTTCACTCGGACAAGCCTTTAATACGATTGGAAAGGATCTCAAATTCAGCTTTGTATTCATTAACTGTACTAACCTGCTTTAGTCGAGTTAGGGACTCCATTGGATCATCGTAAGGAGTAGATCCAAAGCGAATTTGAATAGCTTTGATGAAGTCCTCCCAAGAGTGAAAAGTTCCTGCTTCACTGGCATCTTGGAACCATACCAAAGCTTCATCATCCATGTGGAAGGAAGCAATGAAAATACATTGGCCAAGAGGGACCTGGTGATATAGGAAGTACTGATTCGCACGATAAATCCATGGCGATGGATTACTACCACGAAAACGAGGAAACTCCAGCTTAATTTCTCTTACAAAACCTCTGTCCACAATATCTCTGTTACGCACTCCTCCCAAGCCTTCCTCCATATCTTCGTTTCTGTGCAGCGTTTGTTGATCTTGATCATCTCGATGTATATTACCAGGATCTTCTGAATCATGACAAGAAATCTTTGAGATTTGTTGTAAAACCTCTTGAATTTTTTTATCTTGTGCCTCTCTTTCCAAGCGTGCTGCCTCTTGCTGTTTTAGTAATAAACCAATCGCATCCTCAATTTGTTTTTGTTGCCGATCTTGTTGCTGCCGTAAATGATTCATTGAATCCATGATTTGAGCATACGAACGCATTCCTTCTGCCATAACTGATACCAACTGTAATGAGCCCAATCGACTTGTTTGAGAAGTCACTCTCCAGAGTTAGGTTGAGAAATAAGAATAGAGTTGAGGAAGAAGAGAGAAATTTGTAAAGTGAATGAATTATCCGTTGGAGGCTTTTCCCTCCAAGCTCTCTATTTATAGTGATTGTTTGAACGAAACGGCAGTGTTTTGGCAAACACTTATTACAATTGTAGTAAGTAAAAACGACTGTGTTTACAATTATGAAGAAGAAGAACATCAAACGACATCGTTCTATTAAGGGAAGAAACTAATTCTGCATACACGACACCGTTTCCAGCTACCTCTGCCCAAGTTAACTGTCATCAACTACCCAATGCTTCCGAGGCAAAAACACAACACAGAAGCTCTGACCTTCGCACCTTGCCCATCTCCAATGTCACAACGCAATACTGCAATCCTTCCACTCCAGCACTTCTGCAACTCATAACAGAGAGAGAGAGAGAGAGAAGAAAAAAGAGAGCTCAGTCCATTAAGTTTCATCTTGTGATTTTTATAGAGACAAAGAGAGAGAGATTCAACGGCTAGGCGAGGCGGCACAGCGTGGGAAGGGGCGACAATGCGCAGGATGAGGGAGAGAGAGACCTGAATGGAGTCACAACACAGTATCGCAATTGGGCAGAAGAAATAGAAGGTCAGGATTTTGAAATCGTTACTTTTTGCGGCGAAACTAGTTGCGCCTAGCATCTCGGAAACTCACAGCTCATGGAATGAAGTAGGTGCTATCATTCCATGAGCTAAAAACCATGAAAGGATCATGGCTTATTTTGGCCTTGAATTCAATAGTCGGTCGCGCTCTCATTCAGGCCATGGCATAGGTACTGCAAGAGCCAAATCACAAGACGAAAGCAACAATATTAAGGATGCAAAAAGCAAACCAATAGAATGATCGATAAAGTGCTCAAGGTGGGAATTTGCCCCATAATGCCGATAAAAACCTCAAGGAGATGAAATAAAGAAGGCTAAACTAGTTGTTTCGGCAGCTCAAGGGATCATAAACATTCGCCTGACATATAAGATTATATAGCCATACCATCTTCAGTGCATTTGCTTGTAATTATGCATTTGGTTGCAAACTTGACATTGATAGGTAATTACTGTGATTATGAAGGGCTCTTCAGTCTTCAAGTTAACTCTAATTAAATAGTTAGCAGTGGTGTGGACTGAATCCACCGTCCACCAAAATTGACTATGCATGTTGAATCAATAATCAATATTAGGCCACGCCGGTCACCAACATTTTATATCAGTTACCTATATAATTCAAGGAAAATGTTACTCTCACCGTTCTATTCTATCGCTCTATTCTACCATTGTGATTTTTTAATTATTTTTTTACTTAGTGATTAAGGAAATGTTTTTTAATAATATTGTGATTTTTTTTATTTTTTAAAAAAAATATTTAAAAGTATTAAAAAATATATGTAAGAAAAAAAAAACTCAACTTGCCTGACGGTAGCTCCCACTAGGAGCTGGGAGCGGTGGACGTAGCATGTCCCATAATTCAATGGATGTTCTTGTTTTTTTGTTTCTGTTGCATTTATTGCATTATTAGAATTCCTTTAAACTTGACTGCATTTTACTCAATTCAATCCCCACTCACGACAAAATCAACACAATAAACTAGTAGTTCTATATATATGCTATCCCGTGATGATCATGTTAAGGGAATTTTTACTCTCTTGGGTAAATTAGTGGGTAAATTTTAACTTCTAATAAGATATATACTCTCTTGCATTCCGAACATTAATTTAATCCTTCTTCGGTAGCTTTATATTTTGGAACCACACTTATATATTTTATTATATAAATATATATTTATATATACTATACATATTTATAAATATTTATTATTTTACGTAATATTTTGAGTAAGTTGTAGTGTAGTAGGGTGACCCTTTTATAGATTGCCAAGAGAATACAAGAGTCTCACATTGCTTAAATGTGAGACTTTTATTGTGAAGACAATCTAAAAAAGGGTTACTCTACTACACTACAACTTACACAAAATATACACTACCAAATTTAAATACGACATAATTTTTAAATTATAGTCATATATACAAATTTAAATTTATGATTTTGGTCTAAAAATGTGTTTTTAATCACTTTTAGACCTAAGAATAATTTTTAAACCTAGTGGACTATAGTGCATTAGTGAAGTGGGCGGGGCAGATTGGGAGTCCCCCCCCCCCCCGGTGCGGCTTGTGGGGTAGTGTACCCGCCCACGACATGCGGGGCCGGGGTGAAAACCCCACTCCGAGACCATGCGGGGAGGGGGCTACCCCGAACCGTATGGTGCGGGTAGCACCCCTAGCGTTTTGGCTTCTCTAAAATACTTTTGATTTTATTATTCATTCAAGGGGCTAAATACTAGTTTTTTTTTTAATAAGAAAATCTTGAAGAAAAAATTTACAAGCTATATATTGAAATTTGAAGATAGATTTTCCTTTTAAAACCATAGCGCCATCAATTTATTTTAGTTAACTTTTGCGTCCACTGAATTAAGAGATCTTGGATCTGCCACTGTGTGTCACATTTTAACTCGCTTTTCATTCAAGTAATGATATAAAAAATCTTTTGAATTATGTTACATTAATCCAATCAGTTCAATTATCTGTGATATCTATCATTTCTGTTTTTGTTGGTTTGCAAGGCAACTGTATGATGCAGTTTAGTGGTGAATCAAGTGTCTTATTGTATTACAGTGGAGCTCTTATTTGTTTCTTGAGAGAATGAAGGCACATTTCCAGTAAATTTGTTTGCTGCAATTTGAAGTACCTCCAAGTTTGAGGCATTGGATATTGAAGGAGGAATGGAACCAGTAAATTGGTTAGAGGTAATGGAAAAGTCCCGAAGATTAGGAAAATTAGTTATGCCCACTTCCAACGGAACAGTACTCCCTTGCAATTGATTAAATATTACACGAAAAACTCTAATAGAAGAGAGTTTGAAGATTGATGGAGGGATGGTACCAGAAAGCTTATTTCTAGAAAGTACAATAACTGTAAGATTTATGAGTTGGCCTAGTGCACTCGGCATACTCCCACCCAAATGATTTGAGGTTAGATAAAGTACTTCCAGTGAAGATAAGTTCCCAAGAGATGGAGGAATACTTCCTGTTAGTCTGTTGTTCCCTACCAAAAAAACTCGAAGCTTTGACAAGAAGCTAAACTCAGTTGGAATAGCTCCAACAAATTGGTTATAAGAAAGTCTCATGCCTTCGATTTTAGAGCAATTGGATAAAATGGAAGGGATTCTACCCACCAACGAATTGTTTTGCAGAAATAATGTCTTCAGTTGATGCAAACGACCTATTTGTGGAGGGATTTCATGACCGAAGCTATTATTTTGGAGTTGTAGACTCCTTAGAAAGCTCAAATTTCCAATGAAAGGAGATATATATAGAGCCCACGAGCTTCAGAGATGGTAGGTGCAACTCATGACCCTCTGGTGCCGATGCCCGCATGTAACACCATACCATAGGCAAAAGTGGGTGGTCTCATTCCATGAGCTGAAAACCATGAAAGGATCATGGCTTATTTTGGCCTTGAATTCAAGCAAGGCTAGTCGGTCGGTCTCATTCCCAGCCATGGCACAGGTTATTAAGTTATTAAACCACGTGTGAGTTTAGTTAAGTTAGTTAGCTTGTATATAAATAGACTTAGACTGATTGTAACAGATACATTCATTCTTTCAATAACATTTTTTGGATTTCTTTCCTCTCTTCCACATTTCTTTCCTTCCCTTTCTATATTCTGAGATGGTATCAGGAGACGAAAATCCTGCTTCCGCAAACCCTATTCTACCAAATCCTAATCGTACAAGTTCTTTTGTTGAAGATTTCTCCAATCCTTACTTTCTTCATCATGGAGAAAGTCCTGGATCTGTTTTGGTTTCTCAACCTCTGAATGGTGAGAACTATTATACTTGGAGTCGATCGATGGTAATGGCTCTAAATGCCAAGAACAAGACGGGTTTTATTGATGGAACCTTTTCTTGTCCTGCAAATCGATCTAATCCTCTTTATGTTCAATGGTTTAGATGCAACAATATGGTTCTTTCTTGGATTTTAAATTCTCTTACGCAAGAGATTGCTGCCAGTGTTATCAGTTCCTCTATCGCTGCAGAGGTCTGGAACAATTTAAAGACTAGGTTCACGCAAGGTAATGGTCCGAGTCTTTTTCAGCTCAAGAAAGATCTTTCATCCTTAATTCAAGATCAGAGTTCTGTTAGTTTGTATTACACAAAACTCAAAGCATTATGGGATGAATTCTCCAATGTTAAGCCTATTCCCAGTTGCATTTGTCAGCCTAGTTGTTCATGTGGAGCTTTGAAGACAATCATTGATCAACATAATAATGAATATGTTGTTCAATTCCTAATGGGCCTTAACGATTCTTTCACACACATTCGGGGTCAAATTCTCTTGATGGATCCAATTCCATCAATTGACAGAGTTTATATACAAGCTAACTAACTTAACTAAACTCACACGTGGTTTAATAACTTAATACTCCCCCTCAAGATGGAGTGTATATGTCAATGAATAGTGAAGTAATCAAGGTGGGAACTTGAGCCATAATGCGGGGAAAAATGTCAAGGAGATGAAATGAAGAAGGCTAAACTTTTTGTTTCGGCAGCTCAAGGGAACAAAAGCAAATTCCTAGAAAAGAAAATGGATACCTGCTCTCAAATATCATACCATCTTCGGTGCATCTTCTTCAATCATATATATGGCATGTTTGACAATGACTTTAGTCAATGGTTCTTCTAATTTCTTTTGTTGTCCGTTGTATTGCACTCGAATTCCTATAAGCTAGCTTAGATTGCATTTTACTCAATTCAATCCCAACTAATTATATATGCAATCCCATCATGTTAGGGAGATTTTATTAATCTTGGCCTTCCAATATTTTAAATAAGCATTAACAAAGAATTGAGATACAGTCTAATTTAGATGTGTAACGCGTGAAGATTACACACAGTTTTGACAGTCTTTAGATGTGTAACGCGTGAAGTACTCTTGCCCTTAAAATGGGTTAGAGGTGAAGTCTGGTCTTGTACGTGAGCGGTGAGGAACGAAATCTCTTAAAAGGCAACTGATCAGCTTGGCTCTTCAGTCAATATTCAAAAAATCCACAAGGTTTGACGAATTAGAGCCTTCCATAAACTTTTCTATTAATTTGTTGAGGTGTGGATTAATGATTAATCCACCACGATTTATTTCAGTTCTCGATCCATTATTTCAATTATATAAAGAACTTTAGACCCTCCATTTAAAATATAAAATAAAAACATAAACTTGACGTACGGGCCGGATCGATGCTATCAAGTCAATNAAGAAATCCCAAAAAAAAAAAAAAAAAAAAAAAAACTTTATTGGTACAAGCCACATGAACCTATACTAACCAAACAATAAATATCACAAAGACATCAATACTAGCTACGTCTAATATTATGGTCCATTTATTCTTGGATTGCCTCTGTTTGTTCCACTCTGAAGAAACTTTTTCCTGATTAAATGAAGCTCAGCTACAACATCTCTCATGTTCATTCGTTCTTCTGGCTGTTCGACTGAACATGCAACTCCAATCTGAAAAATGGAAACCAAGCACTCTTGAATTTTGTTTCTTCTTGTAATGTTGTAATTTTCGCCATTGTTTCTAGTGGTCTCTTCTTCCCTTTCTTGAAAAAGAATTGGATCAGCGATCTCTATTACTCCTTGAGGCAAGGCTGTCTTGACAAAGGAATGTAGGTTTAGAATGCCCTGAAAAATGTCATCAGTGGGTCTCTTTCCTGTGAACATTTCTAATAGAAGGATACCATAACTATACATATCACCATGGGTTGACACCTCATTTCCGACACCATACTCTACAATTTGAAACATACACTTCATTAGAAGTCAATATTAGTTTCTAAAAAAAAAAAAAGAGCATTTATGTTAACAAAGAAATGATAGAAAGGTTTTTTCACCAGGAGCGGCATAACCAATGGTTCCCCTTAATCCAATAGTGCTGGAGTGAGTGGTAGAAGAGCTATGGTTG
This sequence comes from Pterocarya stenoptera, assembly GCA_003123785.1. NCBI lineage: Eukaryota > Viridiplantae > Streptophyta > Magnoliopsida > Fagales > Juglandaceae > Pterocarya > Pterocarya stenoptera. Next base: position 704,093 of record QEOT01000341.1, read on the forward strand.
CTTCCAGGAGAGAATCTTGCTATCCCAAAATCACCCACGTGTCCAATCATTTCATTGTCGAGAAGAACATTGCTTGGCTTTAGGTCACAATGAATGATTTGTGTCTGGCAATGATAATGTAGATATTCCAATGCACTCGCAACATCAATGGCGATATCCAACCTCTGGAAAAGATCAAGATTTCTTTGGTCCTGATGCATTTCATTTTCTGTAGCAGTTGGATGCAACCATTCCTCAAGGCTTCCATTGACCATGAACTCATAAATTAGAGCCTTGAAATCATTACCATGATAATCAACAGTTGAACAAACTGTAAGAACCTTTACAAGATTTCGATGTCTGATGTTTCTTAAGGCTTCACACTCAACAACAAAGCTTCTGAAGGCTCCATGGAGCAGAAGGTTGAGGACCTTGACAGCAATTATAGTTCCACCCTCATCAAGAACTCCTTTATAGACTGATCCAAAACCACCCACACCAAGCAAATTTGTTGAAGAGAATCCATCAGTGGCTTTTAGGAGACTTTGGTAAGACATATTCAAAAGCCAATTTCTTGAAGAACTTGATATTGACACTCTTCTTTTCTTTCTCAACCAAGAAAAAAACAAAAAGTACACCACTGAAGTTAATCCTAGTAGCCCCAAAACTGTAGATATTATTAACTTCCAGGTTAAGGTCAATTTTGTATTCCCAGGCTCTTTGAAGTTGCATTTAGGCAAGTGCATCTCCGGAATTCCCCCACATAGTTGAACGTTCCCTGCAACTAAAGCTAAACTTGAATATTTAAAAATGCCTTCTGTTGGCACTGACCCCTCAAAATTGTTGTCTGATATATCTAAAATCTGCAAGGATTTCATATCCACAAGAAGGTTGGGGATTTTTCCTGATAAATTGTTCTGAGAAAGATCTAATTCTTGAAGTCCTCTCAAAGAGCCAAAACTTGGCGGAACAATTCCTTGGAAGAAGTTTCTTCCCATGGATAGATACTCCAGCTTAATGCAACTGCCAAGACTACTAGGAATTTCACTAGATAACATGTTTCTTGAGATATATAATGCACCTAGATTCTTAAGATTTCCAACTTCCATGGGAAGAGGACCTGTAAGACGATTTAGGGACAAATCTAGGTAAATTGATAAAGATGTGAGACCAAAGATCTGTGGGGGTATGGAACCATTGAAATTGTTATGTGAAATGTTGAGTGCGATCAAAGATTTGCAATTGCCTAGACTTGAGGGGATGCTTCCGCCAAGGTTATTTCCATATAAATGAAGTTCAAGTAACAAAGTTAAATTTCCAAGAGAGTGCGGGATGCTGCCTGAGAGATTGTTTCCCGATAGACCCATTGTCTTTAACCTATGAAGCCTACCGATAGCAGCTGGAATGTTACCTGACACTTGGTTGTCTTCCAAGGAGAGTGCTTCTAAGTTGACAAGACTCAAGATCCCACTTGGAATCATTCCAGCAATTTTGTTTTGATCTATTCGAATTATTCTTAGGGTCAATGACAAGTTACCGATGCATTCGGGAAAGACGCCGCCAAAATTGTTGGTGTGTAATGACAAAAGGTCTAATTTGGTTGCATTGGTCAAAGAGCAGATAAAACTCAAGTCCTGATCAACCTCTCCACTTCCCCCCAAATTGTTTCTAAAAGCAGTAAAGAAATTCAGCTTATGCAGCTTTTCCAAAGAAGGCACATTTCCAGTAAATTTGTTCACTGCAATTTGAAGTACCTCCAAATTTGAGGCATTGGATATTGAAGGAGGGATGGAACCAGTAAATTGGTTATAGGCAATGGAGAAGCGTAGGAGATTAGGAAGAGTAGTTATGCCCAACTCCCAAGGAAGATTCCCTCGCAATTGATTAAATGCTACATTGAAAACTCTAATAGAAGAGAGATTAAAGATTGATGGAGGGATGGTACCTGAAAGCTTATTTTCATAAAGTGCAATAACTGTAAGATTTCTGAGTTGGCCTAGTGCATTCGGAATACTCCCACCCAAATTATTTGAGGATACAAAAAGTTGTTCAAGTGAAGATAAGTTCCCAAGAGATGGAGGAATACTTCCTGTTAGTCTGTTGTTGTCTATATAAAATACTCGAAACTTTGACAAGAAGCTAAACTCGGTTGGAATGGCTCCAACAAGTTCGTTAGAATAAAGTTTGATGCTTTCGATGTTAGAGCAATTGGATAAATTGGATGGGATTCTGCCAACCATTGAGTTATTGTACAAAGATAATCTCTTCAGTTGATGCAAACGACCTATTTGTGGAGGGATTTCATGACTGAATCTATTGTTTTGGAGACGTAAAATCCTTAGAAAGCTCAAATTTCCAGTGAAAGGAGATATAGAGCCCGTGAGCTTCAGAGATGGTAGGCGCAACTGAATGACCCTCTGGTGCCGATGACCACATGTAACACCATACCATAGGCAAAAGTGGGTGGTTTCATTCCATGAGCTGAAAACCATGAAAGGATCATGGCTTATTTTGGCCTTGAATTCAAGCAAGGCTAGTCGGTCAGTCTCATTTCCGGCCATGGCATAGGTACTGTAAGAACCAAAGCACAAGACAGAAGTAACAACAAGGATGCAAAAAGCAAACCAATATAATAGTGAAGTACTCGAGGTGGGAATTTGCCCCATAATGCGGGGAAAAATCTCAAGGAGATGAAATGAAATGAAGGAGGCTAAACTTTTTGTTTTTGCAGCTCAAGGGAACAGAAACAAATTCCGAGAAAAGAAAATGGACACCTGCTCTCAATCATACCATCTTCAGTGCATCTTCTTCAATCATATATATGGCATGTGATAAAGGACTGAATATGAATTCATTAATAATCTTTGGCAATGACTTTAGTCCAACCTTCTATATGGGTTAGAAATTTAGAGGTGAAGTCACGTCATGATCATTTTTGACCGGCACATGCTAGTCACGTCATTATCATTTTTGAATTACGTAGAAGTACTCTTGCCCTTAAAATGGGTTAGAGGTGAAGTCTGGTCTTGTACGTGAGCGGTGAGGAACGAAATCTCTTAAAAGGCAACTGATCAGCTTGGCTCTTCAGTCAATATTCAAAACATCCACAAGGTTTGACGAATTAGAGCCTTCCATAAACTTTTCTATTAATTTATTGAGGTGTGGATTAATGATTAATCCACCACGATTTATTTCAGTTCTCGATCCATTATTTCAATTATAATGATTACGTTCTTACTCATATATCTGTTTTTTTAGTAGTTAAAGAAGTGACACCAGTAAGTTTATACTTTTTTATTTTATTTTTTAATGATTAAAAATGTTTAAAAAATACTTCAAAGAAAAAGAAAAAAAATTAATTTCACTACTGTGCATATTTTGGATGCATTGTCCAAAATACTTAACCCAGCACTTCACATTTAAATCGATCTTCCTAAGTTTCGTTTTGTTGTGTTTTGAATTCTAGTTTGATTGTTCTGATTCTACTACCTATATGATGGCAGACGTTTTTCATTGAACTGACTTTTTGAGGAGAGAGAAAAAGAGAGAGCAAACAACGCAAAAGACAAAAGGGAGATTTTTAGGTCTCCTCTTTCGAGGGACCTCGTGCCGTCAAGGCCATTGCCATGGCCAAGACAGGCGGTCCCATGCCGGCAAACAAAGCAAGGTCCTTTGCTGGCCTGGTCATGGCAGTCCCACAGCCATTGCCAGAAGTCAACCTTCCGATGAGGCCACCTAAAATCATAGACGGTCAAGTTTGTTTCATGTTTTCAAAGGAGGAAATGACAGCATCGGCAGCACCCTTTAGGTACTCTCTAGTTTTGAAGTTTATCAGGCAGAGGCCAATGCTTGATGCTATAAGAAATTTTATACGTAATAGATGGGGGTTAGGGGGTACTGTGGTAGTCTCCTCCATGAGTAAGAACATAAATGCTTTTGTGCGTCTAACTTCGGAGGAGGACTTTAACAAAGCCTTCTCCCGAGAGGTGAGTGAGATAAACGGTGTGCCTTACAGAGTGTTCCACTGGACGCCGGGTTACACTGAAGATGAAGAATCGCCGATAGTACCGGTATGGGTAATGCTTCCTGGACTACCACCAAATTTTTACCATGATTCCATCCTTAGGATCTTGACGACTCCGCTAGGAAATTTCGTCCGAACAGATAACTCTACTCGCTGTGCAACCAGAACGGATGGTGCACGAGTATGCCTGGAAATGGATGCCTCCCGACAGCACCCAGATTACTTTTGGATTGGAGCGCCAGGGTCTGGTTTTAAACAGGAGGTGGTGTTTGAGACAATGCCGACTTTCTGTTTGTCTTGTAAAATGCAGGGCCATAACCATCGGACATGCAGGAGAGGGAAAAACAAACGAGAACCAGAAATAGCAGGAACACTAAAGGCTACTAAGGTTAACCGAGATAACAGATGGGAACACAAACCTGGGGGGAAGAAACGAAACAGAACCAAGGACGGTGGAAGAAGTGGAAGCACCTGCTCGGGTTGGGGAGGAGAATGCTATGGTGACTGTACGAGAAGAGGGGCAGTGGGCAGAGAAGGAAAAACAAGGAGAGCAGGGAAAGAGTGATGTGCAGGGTGGTCACGAGTGTGCTGAACAGGGGCAGGGGTTTCTAATGGACAGCATGAATTACTATGCTGATAAGGGTGATACACTGATGGAGACACAGGAAATTGTTTTAGACAACTTGAGGCAGATGTATGGTGAGGTGTGTAGGGAGGAGGATGTTGTATTTATTGAAGATGTACCTGTGGATGAATGGGGCCAAGAGAGACAAGTGGGCGAAACAGAGGAGGGGAGTCAATTTCTGTCTGACCAGGAAGAGGGGGAATTAAATGAAAAAGCAGGAAAAGTTAAAGATTACCTGTCTGAGGGAGGAACTAGTGGAGCTAAGAGCAAAGAAGGAAAAGAAGGTCCAAGCTCAACGAGAAGCACAAAGCGGGTCATCACCCGCTTTGTGCTTCTCGTTGGACTCTTGGTTGAGAGAAGATCCTCTGGCCGATGAACTAGAAATAACCGCATCCCCTGGGCTCAAAATCTGTGAGTGTAAAATAGATAATGTATGGGATGTGCAGCTTATAGAGCGCTTGGTGGGGGCGGAAAAAATGGAAGAAATACTTGATACCTTGGGAGATCCTCGACAGGGGCGTGACTTGCTCATATGGACCCCATCCAAAGACGGTAAGTTCTCGGTTCGAAATGCTTGGGAGTGCCTGCGTGTGAAGTCCTCGGAAACACCGTGGTCTGCATGGGTTTGGCATGAATCCCTTCCCAAAAAAATCTCGATCATGGTATGGAAAGCGTGGAACAATAGCCTGAGTGTAGATGATAGATTGAGAAGGATTGGGATCCCAGTGATATCAAAATGTAAATGTTGTCATTCCGGAGGATATGAGGATATTAACCACGTTCTTTATGCAGGAGAGTTTGCCCAAAAAATTTGGAAGAGATGCACTCAGCACTTGGGTTTTCCTTTCCGGGAGGATATAACGTGGAAAGAAAACATGTTACTTTGGTTTCGGCGGGTTTCTCGATCTTCTCAATTGGGAGTAAGTTGGGGCGTACTTCCATCAGTTGTCACGTGGCGACTGTGGCTAAGGAGATGCAGGGCACATATGGACGATTATATGGAATCTACGGAAGAAGTGTGGCAGGCGGTTAGATTTTGGTTCGCCAGGTTAATGAAGGACTCGTCCAAGTTCAGAAAGAGCGTACGTGGGGATAAAGAAATTTTGCAGGGGTTGAACATTGATGTCTTCCCAGTTAGGCATAGACGTGCACAAGTGGTGAGGTGGTTAAAACCACAGCATGGGAGTTTCAAGCTCAATACAGACGAGAGTAGCAGACCGGGTGCCTCAGGTGCAGGTGGTCTCCTTCCAGATGACAGAGGTAATTTAATATTTGCCTTTTCTGTGGACTTTGGTGCTGGTAGTAATAACGCTGCTAAATTAAGGGCAATACTTCAAGGGCTTAAGCTCTGCCAAGAACAGGGGATTAATGGAGTGGAGGTAGAAACCGATTCATTATTGGTAGTCAAGTGGATATGTGGTGCCAAATGTGGAGTGTGGTACTTGGAAGACTATTGGGATGAAGTTTTGAACATTTTCAGAGCAGGGGGTCACTCGATCCAGCATGTTCTCCGTGAAGGAAACGCCCCAGCCGATTATTTGGCGAAACTTGGTGCGCAAGGTTATAATGAAGTCTGGGTCAACCCAATGCAATTGCCCAGAAAACTCAGAGGTCTCATCCGAACAGACAAGCTCAATCTTCCCTATTTGCGCTTCCGTTAGTTAAAGTCATGTCCCTCGTCATGGTTTATTAGCGGTGTCCCTTGTATTTCATTCAAAGTCTTTTAAGGGTGCTCCGGTAAGCATGGGTCCTGTATGCATGGTTTGTCCTCCACCAAAAGTGGGGACTCTTCTAATAAATTGGAGGTGCAGTCTTCGTTAAAAAAAAAAAAATCTACTACCTATATATATAACCCTAGCTCCTCTTTCCTCTCTCGAAAAAGCCTACAGGGCTCCAGATCTGATTTTTAAAAGAGGGAGAGGAGCCTCGGCTTACTCCTCCTCCCTTTCCTTCCATCATTCCTCCATTCACCCACCTTGTCAATCAAGATTTCTTTTGCTTAATTTTATTTTACTTTCTTCAAAGTCGAAGAAGACAGATCTACAACTTGTTGGTTTCTAGACTAAAAAATGATTAAAATATTTAATGTTAAGTAAAAAATAATATGAACCATTACCATTGTTCAATCATGTATCATTTCGATCGGTTGTCTAGATTTAAATAAAAATGTGTCATGGTAACTTGAACCAATGCATACCTCTTGAGGATAGGAGCCTTAACCGCTAGCCAACCAAACAAATGATTGTACCCTTTAGTGAATTATAAATAGTTTCAATGTATTCTCTAATATTTGAGAAGTTGTGACTTCTCACAAGTGTTCATTCATTTTAGTTGTGACTTTTCACAAATACATTTTCATTTATACAAGTTGTAACTTTTCACAAGTACTATTTCATTCATATGTTGTGATTTTTCACAAATACCATTTCATTTATATACGTCGTGACTTTTACAAGTGTCATTTCATTCTCTATAAATAGGGAACCCCACCAATAAATTTAATTTCTCCAAAATCTCTACAAAAATTAAAGAAACACTTCCTCATTCTTTTAATCTTTCATTTTTTGGGCTTTGGCTATTTTATATCGATTTCAAAGATCTCCTTTTGTGTGTACCGACAAGGAGATTAACAAGAACTAACGTTATTGTATCTTAGGAGTAGACTGTCAAAAAACATATTGCATGTTTAAATTTGGAGGTGGCGGAATCTATTCTAAGGAAAACGTCAATCACAACGTGTCTCAACATCAGGTTCTCTCTTTTAATTTTTTCTTATTATTTTACATATTCTCTAGTTTACAAATTTTTTGCACATAGAGGTCCAAAATTGTTCCGAGGAAAATGGTGGTTTTGCAAAAATACTGTGTGTGGTTCTCACGTGTCGCACATATCCGCGCGTTATCCTCACATGCCACCTCTTCTAACAGCTCTTCTCGACACATGCACCAAATCACCGGACTCGCCACTACCAAACCTTTCAGATCTGACCTTTCCATTTATATAAGTTGTGACTTTTCACAAGTATTATTTCATTCATATATTATGATTTTTCACAAATACCATTTCATTTATATAAATCATGACTTTTCACAAGTGCCACTTCATTCTCTATAAATATGAAACCCCACCAATAAATTTAATTTCTCCAAATTCTCTACTAAAATTAGAAAAACACTTCCTCATTCTTTTAATCTTTCTTTCTTTGGGCTTTGGCTATTTTATATCAGGTTCTAAGATTTTCTTTTATGTGCTTCGACAAAGAGATTAACAAGAACCGATGTTGTATCTTGGGAGTAGACTGTCAAAAAGCCTAATGCATGTTTAAATTTAGAGGCGGCAGAATCTACTCTAAGGAAAGCACCTATCACAACGTGCCTCAACATCGGGTTCTCTCTTTTAGTTTTTCTTGTTATTTTATGTATTCTCTAGTTTACAAAACGTTGGCACATAGGTCATTTATTATTCAAAATATTTCCAACTTTCCAACAACTCCTGAAATACATGTGCAGTACAAGCAGATTCACAGGTCCAGAATCATTCGAAGGAAAGTGGTAGTTTTGTGAAAATCATCGTGTGTGGTTCTCACGTGTTGCACACATCTGTGTGTGATCCTCACGCGCCACCCCTTTCGACAACTGTTTTTTACATATACACCAGATCACGACTCGCCACCACCAGACCTTTTAGATCTGACCTTCAAGGGTTGTCATAGATTCCGAAATCCATCGGAGTTGGTCCAAACTGTAATCCGTCATTTTTCGCATCAATATTACTACTTTCCTTTTTGGTTTCCTTATTGTTAATTAAAAAAAAAAGTTATTTCCTGTACTTTTGTCTGTAGAGGTTGAGTCATCTCTTTCTATGAAGGATGATGTTGAGTCTCTATTTAGGCAGAGTATTGTCTCGTAGATGTTTATCTTTATAAAGTATCAATAATAGTAAAGGCGACCAGTCATAAAAGAAAATAGTTTACTAGTGGAGTTTCAAATACATTATTTTGGTTTATGATGCATGTTTGATATGGAGACATCCCAAAATGTATCCGGACATGAATGTAAGTTTCTCTGATGAATGAATGATGACAGTTTCTCTTCAAAAATATATATATTTATATATCATCATTTTAAAAAATATAAATTATTAATTTTTTATTGCTCTATTTTTAACTTATTATATGTTTTTTCATTTTCCTTTTGGTATTTTTTTCTTTTTTAATTTATTTTTTTTATATATTTTATGTTCTGTGCTTTCATTTTTCATTTGAGTGTTTTGATTTTTCCTTTTTTTTTTAATTTTCTTATTTCTCAGATATTTAATTCTTTTTGCTTCTTAGAAATTGATTTTTGCGTTTTTTTTAGTTTTTTGGATTTTCGATTATATTTTTCTTTGTTTCTGTATTCTATAATTTTTCCTATTTTAATTTTTGCACGTGTTCTTTGCAACGAAATGTGTCAAAATAATTGGTAATTTGGTATGGATGCGACTTTTCAAGGAATGGTGAAATTCCAATAAAAGTAAATAAATAAATAAAACACCAATTTATATAGAAAATAAATCCTAGGAACTATTTTACTTTTCAATTCAATTTTAAATCTTTTAGTTATTTATTTTTAATTATTTTTTATTTTTGAATTTAGCATGATACTCATATCATGTTCTTTTCTTATATGAGAGTGACGAGTACGTTATTTTAATTATAACAGCAAAAATATTTTAATCAATACTTAAAGTAATATATTACTATTTGATGTTCCTACAACATCATGCATCAATAATTAATTTTTAAAATAAACATTTTAACCTTTAGATCTTACCATACTCATTTTAAGGCTATCATAATAATGCACTATTTTTTTATTTTTTTCCCAAAAAATTAATTTTGTTAGACAATATCTTTATCATTTGGTTAGAGTCGAATAGATTTTGATAAATATTGATAAGTTAAAAAAAAAAATCATTGGATAATGAATAATTGGTTTTAAGTCCTATATCTCCAACCACAAATGTACAATTTGAATTTTGAATTCAAACGGTTTTTTTTTTTTTTTGCCCTATTTTACTTCTCCAATTTTTATCATTTCCTTTTTATATAACATGCAAATAAAAAATAAAAAAAAATGCCAAAATCCTTTTGATCAATTGGAAATACCTTGGTTTCTCACTGAGAATCAAGGATTGAATTCCCCTCCCCATGTATAAAAAAAAAACATGCAAAAAAAAAAAAAAATCATATCTATACTTACAATTTTAAGCACATAACTACACGGGCTGACGTGTCAGCTATTGAAATTGTGATGATTTTAAATTTTGAACTTTCAAATTAAAAAAGGAAAAACTGATAAAATGGGACAAATACTCCGCATGTATAATATTTGTGCATAAAACTGCACATACGTATAGCATTACTCTATCAAAATAAAGAGTAATTTCATTTTGCACCCTCACATTATCATGTTTGTCAAATTCCATGCTAATTTATCTAAGAATAATGCTACTATGCCCCTCCATTTTGTTCCCTCATTTTGATCTCTCATGTATTTAATATCTTTTTAAAAAAATTTCTTTTACTTATTGATTAAGGAAGTAAATATTAGTGTATTGGTATTTTTTTTCATATTTTTAAATAATGTTTAAAATTTTTAAAAATATATAAATAAGAAAAATTAAGAAACTAAATTTTGCCATGGGAGCACGCCCAGCGTTCACTACTGGGCAGCACCCTAGCTAGCATCACTCTTTATCTAATCTCTGAATTTATCTCAACCATCACGTCTTCTAAATTTGCTTTAGAGTAATACTATTATACCCTTTAATTTACGTCACTCATTTTGTCCTTTAACGTAGCACCATAATATAGTATCACGTGGTTTATTAAAAAAATTTAAAAATATATTTTCAAAAAAAATGACACCCATAAACAAAAAAAATATGAATATTAAAATCCTAAATTCTCTCAATCATTTTATGTTTATATCTTAAATTTTTTTAATAAGTCACGTGGTACCATTTTTCTACCCTAAAATCGATTCGTTGTGGTTTAAGATAAGCTGGTTAATTGGAAAAATCCATTACTTGCATGCCTACTGCCAAATTCAGTTTGGTACCCGTGAAACTATAGGAAAATAATAATAATAAGCAAATCTTGACATGTTTACAGTAAAGATTGCATTACGAGTATAATACATTGCATGGACAAGTGAGATGGACCGCTGTCTTACCGAGATACTTGTTGAGCAAGTGAAAAAAAAACGAAACAGGATAGATAGCACTTTGAAACCTGCAGCATACAGAGCAGCACTTAAAGCCCTAAACGAAAATTTTGGGCTTGATCTGACAAAAGGACACATTCAAAATCAGCTAAAAACGTGGAAGAAGTAGTCGGGGATTTTAAAGCATGAGCTACTTGCTTATAAAGGATTTAGGTGGGATGAGACACAAAAGATCGTTATTGCAGATAATTCTGTATGGAATGACTATATCAAGGTATATTCATGCACTCTGATGCATAATTATGCACTTGATCAGAGTAATACTGAAATGTTTTTAATTGTGTTTGTTTTGCAATCAAATTTTTACCTGCCGGCACACCCTGATTCCAGGCTCTTCCGAGCAAAGTTCATTGAAAATTCTGATGCGTTGGGCATTATCATAGGCAATGATCAAGCTGTAGCAAGCTGCATTGATAATGATGCTGAAATCGATGCCAACTTGAGAGTCAGCAAGGAGGGGGTGGACACGGGCATTGTGTGTCTAAGATTCAGATCGATGACCGGCCTACCAAAAACGTGAGGTGGACGGAAGAAATGGACCTTTGCCTTAGTGCGATTCTCGTGGAGCAAGTAAGAAAGGGGTACAAAGTAGATAGAATTGTATAGCATGAGGCATATGACATCATTGACATGGCTGTTTTTGCTTTAAATGAAAAAAATGGGGCCTAATTTGAAAATAGAACACATTAGGAATCGGTCCCGTTTGGATTTAGAGATGAGATGAAATGAGTTGAGATGAGTTGAAAGTTGAATAAAATATTGTTAGAATATTATATTTTAATATTATTATTATTATTTTGGGACTGTCTTTGTTTAAAAGAAAACTTGCGTCTCTTTGCAATATAGTTCATTTGAATAAGAAAATGGTCTTGCAAATAGTTGCTTTTGGAAGATTGCAAGAAATAAAAGTGGTGAAGGCATGGAGAGAAGAACGAAAGGTTCTCATCACATTCTACAACTTCTTCCCTAAACTGTTAATCAAAAAAATTATTTTAACCACTAACTACTAACTAGCCATTCTAAAGTACATATGTTGATGTGAACAGAGTTGACCCTCCTATACTCATATGAGGTAATATGTTCATGAATGGCTGTGGAATATAGTCACCAATACCATCATGCCACTAGGATTACATGTTAGAAAATGGGAAGGCACCAAACGAGTCAGTCCATGATAAAATTAAGGCTTGGTTCGAGATAATAAGAGTATCTCATCTCATCTCATTACCACATCTTATGTCAATATCCAAACACCACAAACACAAACACAAACACTTTTCAATTTCAAATTTTCAACTTTTCAACTTTTTCATCTGATCATTATCTGATAATTATAACTTTTCTAAACTTCCAAACAAAACACAAAAAATAATTCAACTTTTTCAAATCACAAAACAAAAATAATATTGAAAAAATATATTCTAACAATATTTGAACTTTATAATTTTTTTAAACTTTTTAGCTCTCTTTTTTCAAATTCTCATAAAACATTTCAACTCAAACCATTTCACTATTATTCACAGATCATCTCATCTTATCTCATCTCACTATCCAAACGAGGCAGACGACCTCGTTTGTTTTCGCAACTGTTATCAACTCATCTCATCTCATAAAACAAACAAATTTTCAAGAGTTTTGCTACACAACCTCCTACTATTCACCCACACTCTACACTCTATATTTTTTAATATTTTTTTTAAAAAAATTTTGAATTTATTTTTTTTAAACTATTTCAAATTTTTTATTCACTATTCATATAAAAAATATTTGATAAAAAAAATTAAAAAAAAATTAAAAAAAGATGGAGTGTGGAGTGTGGGTGAATAGTAGGAGGTTGTGAAGATTATTTGAATTTTCAATAAGAGTGAGTGCAAAAGAAAAAAAAAAAAAAAAAAGTACGTATCTTGGACGGATGAGATGGATCGATGCTTAACACAGTTACTGGTCAAGCAGGTGATGCTGGCCCTGCTGGGAAATAAGCTTGAGAAAAATTTTAAGCCTGTAGCTTATAAGACCTGTCTTTACAGTTCTGAATCAGAAGTTTGGGTTGGACTTGACAGGCGAAAACATAAGAAACCGGCTGAAGACGTGGAAGAAACAGTACAGACATGTGAAGGAACTCCTTTCTCATAGTGGGTTTGAGTGGGATGAGAGATATAAGATGGTTGTCGCCAGCGACTCTGATTGGAATGAACACATCAAGCCTTCAAGGTACATTTTTATTTTCCTTCCGTGTTTTGCACACAATTTGTCAACTATTTATGTTCTGGTCCACTATTGTAGTTTGATGTGAAACTTTTAAAGCTGGTGACAAGTTTACATTCCAGTTTACAGGGTACCAACGATAAGATCCCCTTTGGATGTAAATGCTCCTCTGGAAATGCATCTGTTCATTTATTGCTGCATGAGCTTATTTTACACTTCTTACGTTAAGTTCCGGTTTAGATTCTCATCTTAATTCATCTTAACTCATCTCATCATTATAATTTTTTCAAATTTTCACACAAAATATAATAAATAATTCAAAATTTTCAAATTCTAAAATAATAATAATATTAAAAAATAATATTCTAATAATATTTTATTCTACTATTCACAAATCATCTCAACTCATCTATGAATCCAAACGAAATCATTTCTGCTTTCACCTTTCGTTTTCCTTTTTCCTTTCTTTTTTTGAAGATAAAATTAAGAAAAGTGAAACCCAACCATGAATTTGAAATGCTAAGTACACTATTAGCAAATAATTCTCCGAAGTTACTTCCATACACCTACATTTTTTTTTTTTTATTCTGTTTTGCATTGCTTAGTTAAGTGAATTCATATCAGAGACACCGGCCCAGATGCAAGGCAATTAAGAACCAGGTCTATTGAGAATTATGATGAGTTGCGAATGATGGCAATGAGCCATCAGATGGACATTTAAAGCCGGTGCCAAACTTGATGTCAATCCTGCTTTGGATGATAAAGAGGGCGACCGATGTTTGCTAATGAAGAAATGAGCCAGGATGATGCTAGTGATGGCATGCAAGGTTCTTCTCACTTCTCAGCAGACAAGGGCTAGGCCGCCTTCATTTTCATCCCATACAGATCATTTATGTACGTAAAATGATTAAAGAATCTTTAAAAAAATCCTCTCAAACATATTATGCAAAGGAAATGCAAAATACTTCTTAACCTCTCCGCTGACACAAGTTGGTGAAGGTATTCAAATAGATAATCCATCCCAGAAAGAACCCCAAATGTACTACCACTTGGACCTTTCGAACTGAACCGAACTAGGTAACTGTAAGATCGTATAAAAATTGGAGCGATGTGCAAAGATTTCTTCATTCCTAATTGTATGATATCGTAGGAACCAGGTGGAGGGTTCTCTCTTCTTCATCAGTATCCTCGTCATCTTTTGATTCAAGTTCTTCCATATTATAATTTTGTTCATTCTCAATGTTACCTGCTAAATCCATCTAATTTGACTGATCAAAGACTTTGCTCCCACCATTATTGTGCACTTCGAACGCCACAATTCAGACCCTACATGTAGAGTATGCTTCACAGATGGGAGAAGACTGCTTGGTGGTGTAAAGTAACTGTGCTTTCCCGAGTCACGTCCGGATTACATGTGGGTGGGTCAAGACCTGGTAGAAACAACAAGAAAGACAGCAGCAGTGAGTGTATCAAATTGGCCGGACAAACATTTGGGACAAACATTTGGATTTCGTCCATTATTTTTCACTTATCCACCACTCATTTGATGCCAAACTACAAATTAAATCTATAACAAATGCTATAACCTGTGACAAACAACAGCCATGCACGATGAGTCACTGTCCAGAATCCACATCCCCAACTCTTGAAGCTGCATCTGAATTAAATTTGGACCTGTCTCAGTAGACCAAAAAAGCATCTTCCTCCCATCCCCAAAAGAAGATTGATTAACACCATCTGCACCAATCTTAACGCTGAAGCTTGTCTCGTCAACCCTCTTAATCCTCACACCCTTCTGTTCCATTAACTTTGCTGCCATATACACAAAATGAATTCCATCTCCAGGCAACGCCACTTTCCTCGAGTCGTCCACCATTGCTGTGATCTTGGACAATAAATCATCAACCCAGAATTTCTCGGCAGAAGATGAACCTTGAACATAAAAAAGTTTAAAGCTCTTCCCAACATAGAAATCATAGGTGGGATCAATGGTCTCGAGAAATAGGTCACTACGAACAAAAAGCATGTTTGCATCCACCATCCAAGAATTATACCTAAACCCCAAACAACTCTTGATTACATATGCCTTCACTAAAATCTCCTTGATCAGTTCCGCATTGGAGTGTCGAGATGGAATCGATTTGTACGCCTTAATATTATTAAAAAACTTGTCTGCATTAATCACCGGATGCCCCCTTCTTGAGAGATCACGCAGCAAGTCAGATTCAGGGCCCATTAGTATGTAGTTCCAAATATTTAGCCTCTCAAAGTGACATAGCATGTTCCTGATGACCGACTCTGATACTCCAAAGAGGCTTACAAAAATAATGGTTTCCTGTTTCTGCACAGCATAAAGAATAGAGCCAAGTTCATCAACGCTCCCTATAACTCTTCCAGGGTGTACTTCTCTGAAACAGAAATCGTACCATTTCAGATTACTCAAAGGCGGCATTTCAAACAGACTGAAATCAAGGGAGGTTTCATCCAACAATTGAGAATCAGGCCCAGCTGTTTTCCCATAGTTAACACCAGCATCCCTGTGAGAGACACTGAGCGCTCTCTCACGTAAAAAATTGGTGTAGATATTAAAATAACCACGAGAATGAATAAATTTAATGAACCAAGGAGTCCATATTCTCTCTCCCATCTTCTTGTACCACCCAGTTGTCACCTGTGATTTCAGATTTAATTGAGATAATATGTAGCACCATAAGACATCACCAAGAAAGCCAGAAATCAAGAAAATATGAATGAAATTTAAATGAAATTACCATCCCATCGAGAAATGGCTTAATTCCCTTGGCCTTGTGTTTGTCATACCACAACCTGAATTCTTTCCAAGGTTTTGGAAAGAGAAGTTGACCCCAAGTGCCAACTATCTCGTAGAAAAAAAGTCGTGTTCCGCTATCCAGTTGTATTTTGTTTCCATGTTTACCTGAAATCAGCAAACGATAGAACTGAAGGAAAATCATATAAGGATCTAATTTAATAAACTGCAAGTACAAGAAATGTAAGAAGGGCCATAGTCAGAATAATAGTGTACAAGCATAGAAAGAGGGGAAAGGGGGGGAGGGGGAAGGAAGGACATTGCTTTTTTTTTTATAGGTAATCAAGATTTTTTTATCATAAGAAAAGGAGGCATAGCCCAAGTACATAGGATGTATACATGAGAAGTACCTAACTAGGGCTAACAACTATGGAAGGACATTGATATAATAGTCTTCGATTGCAGAAAGAAAAATAAAACGTAACATATGGCCAATCAACCTGGTCATGAATGGCACACACCATGAAACCAAAACCAAACAGTGAAAACTCAGAACTTCCATTGAAGAGAGAGACAGAAAAGTTTGGCTCTATAATTTAGTATAAAAAACTGCTTCAACAGGCAAAAGATTGTTCACTAATTTCGTTGAGTTCTCTCTATTATTTCACTGCAAATCGCGGGCCTAATATTTCAGTATAATGTCTCAGGTAACTCGTAATTTGTAAAAAAGATATTACACACACATCTACATATATATATATATGTATGTATGTATTTATAAATACACAGCATGACGTTTGGCACAAAGATAAAGATGGCACGAGGAAGTCCTAACACCTAGGAAAAACCTCGTTAGGCTAAATAAGTTCATAGGATAAAATAAAAAATAGGAGAGTTCGTCGAGTTAGGGAAACCTCCCTAAGTATAAGTTCCTGGAGGTAGGAAGGGTTGCTCCAGCTAGCAGAAAAACTACTTCTGACCCAGTGAATCTGCTCTCCTACTAAGCATTAAGCATTAACAGTAACGGCTATTAATTGGGATTGTAAAACTTTCTGGTTCTTAATCCTAAATTGGAAATCTTAAAATATAGTATCTGTTAACAACTTTTCAGATACACATTCTTCAATATTTTCCATCGTACGGATTTTTCAGTAATCTTTAGTATGGTATCAGGAACATACCCTCTTTTGTTTTCGGAGATGAGATGAGATGAGTTGAGATTAAAGTTAAAAAGTTAAATAAAGTATTGTTAGAATATATTTTTTAATATTATTTTTGTTTTGAAATTTGAAAAAGTTAAATTATTTATTTTATTTTGTATTAAAATTTAGAAAAATTGTAATGATTAGATGAGATAGATTTAAAAAAATTAAATTGTTAATTTTATTTTGTATTGGAATTTGAAAAAGTATAATGATGAGATTGAGATAAGATGAGATGAGATGAGATTTTTTCTCGATATTGAAATCATTTAGAGCATTAGCATTGGATTCGTCAAATTTATCTTCAAATTTTGATGAAAAGTACATGTTTTCCATATATCTAAAACATCCTTATCCATAACTCCACATTGAATTAGTCATTGAATTCATCAAAATAATAATATAATATTATTTTTATATTATTTTTCATATTTTATAATCACACTAATCATATGTTAATTAATAATTTCATTTGATGAAGCCAATGCCAATGCTCTAAACGGTCTCTTTACAAAATCCTTTCTTTTTTCCTGAGGAAAACTAAATATTAATACAGGATTCACCTATTAAACTATGTATATAAATCTATAAAGCACTAAAACATTGTCTTCTTTCTTTTAACTATCGGTAATTACAATTGGTTTTCAATATGATGAATCGATATATAGATCTCAGTCTCCAAAGCAGACTCCTCGAATGATAGGTTACTCCAAAGTAGACTCCACCACACCTCCAACCACTGCGCCTGCAACCCCATGTTCCCAGTCCGATAATGCACGAGCTTTTCCCCGAACCTCCATTCGAACGCATCCACGAACCCCAGAATCCGATGCGAACCGTCCAATTTGCTGTCCAATTGAAGGAAGTCGTTGTTTCCGGGGGCGAAATAATCAATGTAAATGTGGAGATGGACGAGGTCGGAGGGCGAGTGACCAGAGGCACCGGGAGAGCGAGTCCAGGCGGTTGAAGGCGAGGACTTTGATAATGAAAGTGAAATTTGGGGAATTAGGAAAGCGAGGATTAGCAATAGGATTAGATTTTTGAAGGGAATGGATGAAATTAGTGTTAGACTTAGGGGAGGAGAAGTAGGAGTGGCATAAGAAGAGGTAGAAGAAGGCGGATAGGGAGAGAAAAAGAAGAGGAAGGAAGTGTCTTTTCGGACCCACCATTTTTGCTAGGGTTTGAGTGGTTCCGAGAGTTCTACCGAAAGCTTCAATGGAGAAGAAGAGTTCAGTTGAGTTCAGACGGAGCCTCCATGATAGAATTAGAGCCGATCCCCAATTTTTTATCAGACCTCGTCGGTCGGATCAAGATTTTTTTTTTTTTTTTTAATGAGAAAATTAGATTAATAAAATTAAAATGTAAAATAGCTAGGAAACCAAACAAATGGAATCAATTTACAATTATCATACGATTTTATAATTTAAGTCGATTAGCAGCTAGGATCATCCAAATCAAATTGTAAAATACAAAATTATTTTATTTGAGAATTATGTTATTCATCATCTCCACACACCACACACCATATTTTTTTTTAATTTTTTTTTTGTTTTATTCTTCTTAAACTTATTGAATTCTTTACTCATCATCTATATACCACACATTTGGTAAGAAAAAAAATAAAAAATAAAAAAAGTGTGGTGTGATATGTAGTATGTGAGAATGATCAAGAGAATTTTTTTTTGAAATAAAATCAGGATATGAGTGCCATCATTTTGTCATATCTTCAATCAGTTTTGCATGTTGAGTTAATAAATGTGTTGCTTCATTACCCTGCCTTTCCACATGAATAACCTTAAAATCCTCAAAAACATTGTAGAAGATGCTGAATTTCTATTATCAAAGGCCCTTAGTAGTAAAATTAGGTTTGGGACTTTGTCGCTTCAATAACTAGCAAAGAATTCCCTTCCAATATTAAACCAAAATAGGCCAAATGTAAAAGAGTAGTGCTATATATAATCGTAGAATGCGTAAGCATCATGCAATCTTTTTGAAAAAGAGTGAGTTTACTATTAAAAAATTAATTATTTTTATGTGAGTCTCGTATTTACTCTTTTAAAAAAAAAAAAAACATTATACGGCGCTTGCGTACTCCACGACTGCAAATATCATTTATCAATGTAAAATCATCTACAAACCTCTCAAAGTTGCTAAACCTTCTATGTCATCCTCAGTAAAATTCCCCATTTCCTTCCTATCACTACTACCTAAGAGTAATTAATAAAATTGAAACTTGTCATGTACTCAATACAATTATCAACAACTTAATTCCTAAAGTGAACATGTTGCATTCTCAAAAAACAAAGATTTGCTATGAAGAAAAGATCAGGCTTATAAAGACATATCAACTTCCATTAGAATCCATAACAACTCATCAAACCGAGTAGCACTAGATAACAACTGAAAAAATTGACTGCACCGAGAGGCACAAACGCAAAGCATATGTTTAATACATTTAACCTTTTATGAATTATTTTTCTCTCCTTAGAAAGGATTGAAAAAGTACAAGGACTAGATCCGAGAACATTCCTCCTAGAAGTAATGATTTCCATTTGTTCACTTCAAAGTTATAATATTTAAGAGGAGTTCCGCTTTTTTTTTTTTAAGCATTAGATAAATATCTTGGTCTATGAAGATTTTTATAAAAGTAAATTTCTAAATTGATATAATTTATTGTGGTACATTAGAATAGCAAAAAAATCTATTATTATGAAGCAGATTTGACGTATCACATTAATTTACGTCAATTTATAAATTTACTTTTATAAAATATTTTTATAAATTTTCTCAAAGATTTAATTTAATATGATTACTCAGCAAAAGAAATCCTCTTCATTTGGCATTCATATAGGAAAAAAAAAAAGGATAATCATTTGAACGACAACGTCGTCATCAGTTCCTGAATTCTAAGGCTTGAAGTGCATAAAGAACTAATAAAGATATGCATTTATACACCACAGAGTAAAATACCAACGAAGTCTCAAATAATCAAAGATGATATATCTTATATATATTCCTGAATTTTGAAATTGTACCAGCCGTCCCACGTGTCATAATTAGATACTCTTGCTCCAAAAAATAAAAATATAATCTTGATCATCCGAATTAACATAGAACAACGTCACGTGTCAATTTGTGGGATCCTTTGTATCAAGACTATTTTAAAAGAATATGACAGCTTTAGCAAAACAAAGTCCGACTTGTCAAAATATTTCAGATCATAAACAGACCAGTGAGGAGGTCCAGAAGTGGTTAGAGAGGGATAAAATCATGTGGAAACAAAGAGCAAGAGTTATGTGGTTGAAAGAGGGCAATTGTAATTCCAAGTATTTTCATTCAAAGGCATCGGGAAGACGCAGAAAAAACTCTATTCTGCAGCTTCAAGATCAGTATGGAAATTGGAAGAAGGGGGTCCAAATGGAGCATCTGATCACAGATTATTTTCAGGGTTTGTTTACTGCTGTCGAAAATGTAGATATGGAAGAAGTATTATCTGGGGTTGAATTAAAGGTGACTGGACAGATGAATGATTGTTTAACACGGCCTTATGATGCTGCTAAGGTTGAGGTTGCCATCAATCAAATGCATCCTTCCAAAGCCCCAGGGCCAGATGGAATGTCTCCTGTCTTCTATCAAAAGCATTGAAGGGTGCTAGGTAAATCTGTCACTGGTTTTGTTTTGTCTATTTTACGTGGTGAGGATTTTTCGAGGGATTTAAATCACACGCTTTTACTTTAATCCCTAAAAAGTCCGACCCGGTTATAGTGGCAAATTTTAGACCTATTAGCCTTTGTAATATGCTCTATAAGCTTATTTCCAAAGTCATTGCTAATAGGTTAAAACTAGTCTTACCTGTTGTTATTTCTGAATCCCAGTGTTCTTTTGTGCCTGGGAGACAGATTACTGATAATGTTTTAATTGCCTATGAATTATTACATTATTTACGTCAGAAGAGGAATGGGAAGAAAGGTTTTATGTCCCTTAAACTGGATATGAGCAAGGCGTATGATAGAGTGGATTGGGGTTTTTTTAGCAAGAATGATGGGGGCCTTTGGGCTTTGATTATGGTTTTATTAACTTAATTATGAGGTGTGTGCAGACTGTTTCTTTTTCTGTTCTGGTGAATGGGAGTCCTACAAGTATTTTTCTTCGAACTAGAGGGTTAAGACAAGGTGATCCTTTGTCACCTTATCTTTTCCTGTTATGTATAGAGGGACTTGTCAGTTTATTAAGAAAGAATGATAGTCGAGAGGGGGTGGAAGGTATAAGAATATGTTGGGGTGCCCCTAGAGTGAACCATTTGTTGTTTGCAGACGATAGTGTGATTTTTTACAAGGCTGATAGGAATACTATGGATAAAATCCATTCTCTTCTCAATAAGTATGAAAAAGCTTCGGGGCAGTGTTTTAATAAGGAAAAGACTTCTATGGCCTTTAGTAAAAATGTGAGTGAAGTTGGAAAATCTGAGATTATGCAGCTTTGGGGGGGGTAGCCACACTCAACAGTATGACAAGTATTTGGGTTTGCCTCCTATGGTGGGAAGATCAAAACAACGAGCTTTTGCAAATATTAAGCAGAAGTTATGGCAGAAATTGCAGCTATGGAAAGGTATTTTGTTATCTCAAGGAGGTAGGGAAGTCCTTCTTAAAGCAGTTGCTATGTCTATGCCCACTTATGCCATGAGGTGTTTTTTATTCCCAATTTCATTATGCCATGAATTAGAAATGTCAATGGCTAATTTTTGGTGGGGCTATAAAGGGCAAGGGAAAAAGATTCGTTGGGTTAGTTGGACACGATTATGTCATTCAAAATTTAGAGGTGGGATGGGATTCAAGAATCTTAGAATTTTTAATTTGACTCTCATTGCTAAACAGGTTTGGAGACTTTTGCAAAATGAGGGGTCTCTCCTGTTTAGAATGTTCAAAGTCAAATACTTTCCTCAAACATCTTTGCTGGAAGCTAAGCTGGATGTCAACTCTTCCTTTGTTTGGCAAGGTATTGTTAAGGCCTTTGAATACTTCAATAGTGGGTGTTGCTGGAGGGTGGGTAATGGAAGAAGGGTGAGGGTGTTTCATGATCCTTGGGTCCCTGATGTTGCTATGCAGGAGCTTCAAAATTGTGGTCCAGGTGTGGATTTGAATATGAAAGTCTGTGATTTACTGGATGATGTTCCGGGTTGGTGGAATATTGAGGTGTTGAGAGCTCTCTTCAATCCAAGAATTGTGGCATAGATTATTAAAATTAATGTGTCCCTAAATGCTGAAGATTCTTTATTTTGGTTTCCAGAAAAGATGGGCCATTATTCTGTCAGAAGTATCTATAAGTTGTTTCTGAATCTAGATGGTCAAGGTGGGGGGGGGGGGAAGTTCTAGGGAGAGATCTATTAATTCCTTTTGGAAGAGGTTTTGGCGATTGAAGATTCCAAAGAAGATAAAAATCTTTGGATGGTAGGCATGTCTTGAGAACCTTCCTACTTCCTTTAATTTGAAAAGAAAGAAAATTATGGTGGCTGATATTTGTGCATTGTGTAATCAGGCTAGTGAGGATGTAGCTCATGTTTTATTCTACTGCGCTGATGTTGCTAGTGTTTGGTCTCAATATCTGCCTTTTTTACATAATATTCAACCTGGTTTATCTTTTTGGGAAGTAGCTGAATTTGTTAAGGAGAAGGGCTCAATAGATGATTTCTCAAAGTTCTTTTGCATTGCTTGGGGCTTATGGTATAGAAGGAACCAGTTTCTGTTTGAGAATAATTTCTTGGATGTTCATTATGCTATTTGCTATTCTTTGTCTGTGCATTACGAATTCAAGTAGGTGCAAACTTTTGATGTGGGCTGTAGAGATATTAAAAGGGTGGTTTGTTGGGTTCCTCCTCCAGTGGGGTTTTTGAAGTTGAATGTTGATGGTGCCACTTTTTTTTATCAACAGAAAGCGGGTATTGGTGTAATCCTCAGAGATGAAACTGGGAGTGTGATTGTGGCCTGCAGCAAAGTAGAAAGGGAGGTGCTCTCTTCAGAATTTATTGAAGCTTTGGCTATGATGAGAGGTTTACAGTTGTGTGCTCAATGGGGGGTACCGAATGTGCTACTAGAAACTGATTGTTTGGTTCTGGTCACTGCTTTACAGGATGGTTCTTCTTTCTTAACAGATTTTGATTACTTACTCAGGGATATAAAAAGGTTGATGAGTGGTTTTAGAGATATTCAGATTTCTTATGTCAATAGATTGGGTAATTCAGCTGCTCATCTTTTAGCTAGACATGCTTGGGGGGTAGACGATATTGAAATATGGTGGGAGGGGTGTCATTCTTTTGTATCACAAGCTGTTTGGCTTGATAGAAGCAATATTGTGTAAGGACATTTTGTTCTGTTTTGATTCAATGAAATCTTTGTTTATAAAAAAAAAAACAAAACAAAACAAAGTTTAAAAAGGATGATATTAAAAGAAAGAATTTTTTTTTTTTTTTTTAAATGGAGCTTTCAAATCAAGGTTCTAAAAAACGATTCAATTCAAGTCAATTCAATCGATTCAAATTGAATAAATAAGAAACCACACTGATTTTAGTGAACATTTTGAATCGTTCGCTGAACCCTTTCAATAGGCCAATTCTAACTGATTTTAGACCAATTCCAACCTATTCAAGACTGTATTTATTTTAAATTTATCTAACAATTGGGTTTTTCTTTTAATTTTTTATACAAAAATATGATAGAGCTAAACATATATTAAATTTTTCATCATTGTATTCAATAAGAATTGTAGAAAAATTGAAAGATAAAATATATATTTTTTTATTTTTTTAGTTGAACAAGAAATTAAGGAGATGAATGAGTATTTTATATTAAATTTATGGCTATGCATAAAATACTACATTTTCCATGTATTTATAACTTAATGGTCTTTATAATTTTCGTATATAAGGCAAAAAAATGTTAACTATTGAGATTAAATACATAAATTACATATTTACTGAGACTATTTAGATTCATATCATATTTTTATTGAAACTGGTCAATACAATTCAATTTTATACATGATATAAAATGCTTGAATTGTATCAAATATGATTTTTAAAACTTTTTATCAATATTGAAATATCTTATTCAAAATTGTCATATATCGCCTTATTCATTGAATCGATCCTTACCCAGTTTCGATATTTGGATCTTTGGTTTAAATAGAGTAGGAAAAATAGATCGATCATGGGATGCATGATGTTTTGAAAAATTGTCTAATTAAAATAGGAAAAATAAATAAAACTTGGCTAAAATTAATTTATATAATGACGTAATTTGATGCAGTACCTCAAATTGTAAAGTTACTAAGCTACGTCACGTTATAAATTTACTTTTATCGTAAAGTAAATCTAAACTCTTTTATCATAAAGAACAATGCTAGGGGCACCCAGCTCTTACTGCTGGCGTGCCCCCTAGTGTATTTCAAACTTATATTTTTTATTTTTCTCATTTTCTTTTATGTAGTTTTTTTTTACATCCTTAATTATTAAGAAAAAATTAAAAAAATATATAATTTCACTAATAATCACTTAATTAATTTCTTAACTATTAAAAAAAAATAAAATAAAATGATCAAACAGTAACTTTGAACAGTAACATTGAAGAGGTTACGTAGCATTTTCTTAAAATAAAACCACTTCAGTTTAATAGAGCTTACTTTTATATAACCCTTTTGTATATGTTGCACTTCTCTGAACATAAAGAAAAAGTGATCTACATGTGTTCAAAATTTAGTAAAATTGTTAGATTTTATTTATATATAAATGTAAATGGATAATTAGTAATAAAATGTAATTCGAACTCCCAACAGCCTTCAGAATTTTTCTCAAATTAAGATTTTTCTGGATGAGATCTCAGCCACTCTATCCTTTATTTAAACACAACATAACGTACATGATTCATTCCCCACAAAAAATTGCCTTCTCTTCTCCTCTTCTCTTTTCTTCTGTTCTCTACGTGCAGTACTTCATTAATCAATATGGGTACTGCATCGTGCTTGTTAACAGTAGTCTTGGTTCTTCTTCTGAATATTGTTGGTTTCTGTCATGGTGGTGTAACCAGTACTTATGTTAGGAAAGCTGAGGGATCTCCTGACTTGCCGAAAGAAGCATTTCCTCCTCCTCCAGGATTCAATGCACCAGAGCAGGTATTAAACCTTAATTTACCATATATATACTTGTTCCATGTTCAAGCATTATTAAATCCATGTTCAAAAGTTATATATCTTTACGTTCAAACATTCTGTCCATTATGTTCGAATGTAGATTTATACGTTTGAAGTTCAATAACATGAGAACATTTGTTGGTATATTCGAACATACATTTTGTGACGAAAATCAACCGTCACCAAAAGTTGATCACATTTGGACTTTCAATTGAACTTTAGGTCACAAACTGACAAAAAAAATAGTTTTTGTGACGATTGAATAATAAACCGACACAACATCTATTTGGTGACGCGGTTCTTATGTCGGTTATAGGTATGTGTTTTTTTTTTTTTTTTTTTTTTTTGTGATTGTTTCATCTGTCACAAAAGCTACAATCTATGTTAGTATAATATATATATATATATCAAATTTCTAAAACTCTGAAATTTACTATATGTGCAGGTTCATATAACCCAAGGAGATAGTGGAGGACAGGCTGTGATTATTTCATGGGTTACACCGTTAATGTGGCATCCGAATTTTGTGACCTATTGGGTAGCAGAGGGCAACCTCAAGAATTATAAGCTTACTGCTCCGGCCAAAATCACCTCTTACAAATACTATACATATACTTTGGTTACATTCATCATGCCACCATTAAAGGATTTGAGTTTAATTATTAGTAATTGGTTTTTTAATTAATTTCTAGTTCATCTTTGAGATTATGTATCTATAATCTATGTATATACTATAAAATGTTCATACTCCAAGCAGGACTTAGCTGTGCAATGAGATGAGGTTGGTGTGAACCAGAGAAGAAAGTCCACCATGGAGTGCATTTAGCTCTCCAAGAACGAGAAATCAGTGATTCTACACCAAAGAGACTTGAGAAGTGATGCCAAACAGCTCCTGACAAGACATGACTAGCTTCCAAGGGCAGAATGGAGTTCCAAATAAACTCATGCCAAGGGAAGATAGAATGGTAAAGGAAGGAAACAACTCAACAAAAACAAAACTTTATCGTTACAAGTCACATCAAACACTAAATATCACAAGACACCAATAGTAGCTACTAAGATTATGGTCCACTTATTCTTCGATTGCCTATGTTTGTTCCACTCTGAAGAAACTTTTTCCTGATTAAATTAAGCTCAGCTACAATATCTTTCATGTTCATTCGTTCTTCTGGCTGTTCAGCTGAACATGCAACTCCAATCCGAAAAATTGAAACCAAGCACTCTTGAGTTTGGTTTCTTTTTGTAATGTTTTTATGTTGGCAAGTGTTTCTGGTTCTCTTCTTCGCTTTCCTGAAAAAGAATTGGATCGGCAATCTCTACTACTCCTTGACGCAAGGTTGTCTTGACAAAGGAATATAGGCTTAGAGTGCTCTAAAAAATGTCATCAGCGGGTCTCTTTGCTGTGAACATTTCTAATAGTAGGATCCCATAAATGTACATATCACCATGGGTTGACACCTCATTTCCCATACCATTGTTCCAAAACTTTTGAAGGAGGTTTCTTCCAAATTTGAACCAGTTTACTACTAAAATTGTAACAACCCGATCCTAAGTTTAGATTATAAGATAAGTTTTATTATTATTATTATTATCATTATCATTATTATTATTATTATTATTATTTAATGGGCCAAAAAGCGCAAGCCCATGATATCTTGTTTCGGAGTCCATGTTGTACACAATTCACATCTTATACACTGCATGCACGGCTCCAATACACTTCCGTTCCCACTACATGCACGCCTCTATCTCTTTTTCCCTAGGGTTTTCCCCCATCACTTATTTATACATGTATAACACATGACCTAGAAATGATCTCCTCTTATCTCTCTCATGTACAAACATTCTGCCGCCTTCATGATTCGGAAACTGCCATGCACCAAGCATGCTAGACGTAGTAAGGATCGCGACGAATCCACCATCGACCCAGCCACGGCTCCTCCACGTTCAACGATTGCACCACCATCACAGAAGGGTAGATTACTGCCCAACCCCACGAAGGAACTGCAGCCACCTTGCAGAAACCGTCAGCCGCAACCTGCACCACGTACGTACCGTGAGCCACCCCACTGCTGAAACTCCTCCACACCGTGAGCCCTTCCCCCACTCTCTGCCACCTTGCAAGGCCAAGAGTCCCCCAACACAGTAAGCCTCACCATGCGCCACCCTCTTCACGGACTCATCATGGGGAGCCTCTGCTTTCCACGTCTGAAACAGAGCAGTCACGTCTCTTCCACCCCGAACCACTTGCTTCGTCGGAGTCCACCATAGAAGACGTCTGATCGTCACCACCAGCCACCACAGAAGACATCGGACCATCCTCAGCCGCCAAGGCACGCCGCAACAACCACGGATGTGAAGCCCGAAGCCTCTGCTTCTATCCCTCTCTCGGTGTCGCACCACCACAGGGACCACCCAGTCGCATCGCCGGCCACCTCCAGCCACTCCAGAGCCGCCGTCGCCTCAGTCTTCCCTCGGTGAGTTTCTGGCTCTGTCACACGCCTCTCCCCCGAGTTCCCGAGCCCTTTGTTTCTCCTTTTTTTTTTTTTTTTTCGTGTCCCTCTATTTCTCTTAATAGTATGAAGTTGTGTTTTTAGGTTTTTAATTTACTACATACTATAATAATAAGATTACCTTTATGCCCTTTTAATCTAGTATCTTGGAGGATTGTTTTAAATTACATTTATAAATTTTCACTTAAGTATATGTTAATTATGGAGACTATTACGTCATTTTATTTGAAGTTGAATTGAGCTTAATATTTTAAGTTGTGTTAATCATAGGCTTTATTTTATAAGAAAGTGTTTAAAGAAGTTGAAAGATATTTTAGACTATACTATCGAGCCTAATATTTTGTTAATATTTCTTTGTATATTTAGTAGAATTTTAATAAAATTATTATGCTTAGAATATTTAAACAATATTAATATTTATTAAATTTCTTATAAGATTGAATAATTATGTTAAGAAAGGAAAACTATTTTAAGAATTTAAGTTTATGACTTATTTAGAATAGCCCAAGTGTTTTACTAAATTATAATATGTTATTAGTATTTAAGTAATTTTAAAATATCAAGATTTATTGAATATAGTGTTAAACAGACAATTTATTTGACTATCTTCTAGACTATGAATTTAATTAAGTAGGAAATTAGTACATGTTTCCTAGACAGATTTAGTAATATTTAATACTATGTATAGGTGACGAGCGACGAAGTGAGATTCAAGAAGAAGCGCAGCAAGGTAAGTAATTTGATCACAAATTAGGATCATCATAGTTCAGCTTATATATAAGTATTATTCAAGCCAGTTCATTGACAGCCATTATTTATGCACCACTCATGTCATATGCAAGCATGTCATCCAGAATAGCACACGATTATGTCATTCCGCATCATGTTCAAGTTCAGAAATTTTAATTATGTATGTATTATGTCATGCATCTCATGGTCATAAGACACGTAAGTTATCTTAAGTTCAAGTGCAAGATAAAATCAGTTCAGCTAATCAAATGGCCATTCAGATGCATGGTACCAATGCAGTTCAGTTTCAGGGTGGATGTGCAAGCCACGGACTCAAGCGTGGTCCACCATAGTATGCCAGAATACTATCAGCGGCTCCCCTCGTGGCCATGGGACGTGGGACCGGTGCACAACCTCGCACACAGGGTTAAGTGTGTTGGCCAGTCAGTTCAGTCAGTTAAAACAGATCAGTCAGTTAATTCAGATAAATCAGTCATGCATAGTATAAATATCGATATGAACAGTCATGAATTTTAAGTTCTCAGCATGAAAACTTTTATAAAATCCTTATGTTTAGTATATTAACGTTGTGATGGATTTCTTACTGAGTATTTGACTCATTTTAGTTTGTTTTCATGTTTTTAACCACCCAGGTGAGAATGATGATTACGAGCAGGCAGACCAGAATTAGAAGGAGCAGTTATTTTAGTTTCAGACCTCCTAGAAATAAATTTATTTTATTGCTTTTATGATATGACTTTTATTCAGTTTATTCATTTAAGTTTTTGAAGACATCTTTTATCAGACAAAATTTTATGAAATAAATCTTAAATTATTTTTATTTAATATGAGATCTCTTACCGGGTTTATTTTATGAAAAACACGTGATACTCCTAGTCTACAGGAAGGGGGGTTTCAAAAACAGATCTCTTGATTCCAATAGCATGAAGGTAACAGCCATTAGACCAACAAAGGATTTTCTATCCACCCTTAACTAGTAGTCAGCTTGCCAGGCTTCAATAAAGGATTGAATTCCAATAACCACAAGGTAAGTTTCCATCAGACCATAACAGCAGGTTTTAAGGAATTGTTAAATCTAGAAGCATTACATGTTAACCAGAGCTCCCAAAGAATTAAAGCAGAAGTCAGTTGTGCAATGAGATGAAGTTGGTTCAAACCAGAGAAGAAAGTCCACCATGAAGTGCATTTAGCTTTCCAAGAATGAGAAATCAGTGAGTCTGCACCAAAAAGATTTGAGAATTGATGCCAAACAGCTCCTGAGAGAGAACATTGATAAAAAAAAAAAAAAAAAGAAAAATAAAAAAGGAAAAGGAAAACAAGATGAGCATGGGATTCAATGCTCCCAACAACACAATTACTGCATTCAAAGGCCATTTGAACTCCACACATCTTTAAATATCCCACAACTTCCAGATACAGACACTAACTTTCAAGGGCAGAATGGAGTTCCCAATAAACTCATGCCAAGGGAAGATAGCTTTCAAGGGCAGAAGTAAAAATGCCATTTGAGTTATGCTTCCAAACCCAAGTATCGTATCTGATCCTGTTTTCAGCTTAATAGGACTTTTGATCAATTCCCAAATTCAGCAAGCACCTGGCCTTCTTGTAATCTTCTTTTTTGAAGAACATGAAAAAGGTAAAATGACACATCTAAAAAGCATTTGCTCGTTGGAGTCATATATATATTTAAAACTACTTCACAGAATAAAGGGAATGATAATTTTCATATCGCATAAAACAACTCAACCAAAAAAAGTCGCATCAACCTGTACAAACCAAACAATAATATCACAAAGAGTCAAAGACACTCGAGTAGCTACTAATATTTTGGTCCATCAATTGTTCGCTTGCCCCACTCTGAAGAAGCTTCTTTTTTTTTATTATTAAATTAAGCTCAGCTACAACATCTCTCACGTTCATTCGTTCTTCTAGTTGTTCAACAGAACATGCAACTCCAATCTGAAAAATCAAAACCAAGCACTCTTGAATTTTGTTTCTTCTTGTAATGTTGTTATTTTGGCCATTGTTTCTAGTGGTCACTTCTTCCCTTTCTTGAAAAAGAACTGGATCTGCAATCTCTACTACTCCTTGAGGGAAAGCTCTTGACAAAGGAATGTAGGTTTAGAGCGCCCTGAAAAATGTCATCAGTGGGTCTCTTTCCAGTGAACATTTCTAATAAAAGGATCCCATAACTGTACATATCACCATCGGTTGACACCTCATTTCCCATACCATACTCTACAATTTGAAACATACACTACATTAGAATACAACATTAGTTTCTCAAAGCAAAAAAAGACCATTTATAATAAGAAAGAAAGGATAGAAAGGTTTTCTTACCAGGAGCAGCATAACCAAAAGTTCCCCTTAATCCAATGGTGCTGGAATGAGTCGTAGAAGCATCATGGTTGTTTCCAGGAGAGAATCTTGCAATCCCAAAATCACTCACGTGTCCAGTCATTTCATTGTCGAGAAAATCCTCACACAAAAGCAAAATCTTCCTACCAATAGGTTTGGAAGTTTCATCTCACACAAAAGCAAATCTTCCTACCAATAGGCCGTTGTTGTAGAGGGGTTGTTGCTGTTTCGAGATAGGTTGTTGTTGCAAAAGCATAGAACAATGCTACGTACAAAATTTGGTAGGAAGATTTGCTTGACTGAGAAGTGGTTTTCCTATTTCAACAACATGTCTATGTACGTAGCACTATTCTTCTCTAAAATACTTTGGATTTTATTATTCATTCAAGGTTAAATACTAGTAATTCATTTGTTCATAAGAAAGCCTGAAATGATATTGGATTTTACTCAATTCATTCCCCTCTGATCACGACAAAATCAGCTCAATAAACTTGGATATTAAAGTGATCAGACACATTTGAGATCACGTTAGTAAAAATAAATAATACTAATTATTACTAATAATAATTATAAAAAAGAAAAAAAAAAAAAAAAAAGTGGCTGCACTGCACCCCATGATTGGTATTAGAGTGGTTGGACCATTCAAAGGGATGTATAGATGGTCATGGATTTATTCTTTAATGTTTTAATCTAGAAATGAATGTTTTACGAAAATCATTTTACAAATTAGTTTATAGAAAAATAAATATATTTTTGGTGTTTGATTGTCATTTCAACTTCCCATACAAAGGTTTTTGCACTTTAACTAAGTAGTAAGTTCAATCGCAAGGCCTCAATAATTTCTTTATCTTTTCTCAGTAAAGTCCAAAGAACCTTCTGTAAAGGATTTAATTCCAATAAACACAAGGTAGGTTTCCGACAAGCCACAACAGCAGGTTTTAAGGAATGGTGAAATCTAGCCGCATTACATGTTAGCCAGAGCTCCCAGAGAATTAAAGCAGGAGTCTGAACCAGAGAAGAATGAGAAATCAAACAACTCCTGAAACAGAACATTGATACTAGAGATAAGCATCAGATTCAATAACCCCAACAAAACATTTGCAGCATTTAAGGGTCATTTGAACTCCACACCTTTAAATATTAGAATCCCAAGGGATCCCATTATTCTTCAACTTTCAGATAAAGACACTAGCTTTCAAGGGCAGAATGGAGTCCCAAATAAACTCATGAAGAAGTAAAAATTCCATTTGAGTTATGATTCTAAACCCAAGTATATGATCCTGTTTTCAGCTTAATATCAGTTTTGCAAACTTCAGGAATCAATGACATCTAATCTTCTTGTAATCTTCTTTTTCAAAAAACATGAAAAACGTAAAATGACACAATTTCACAGAATAAAAGGAATCATAATCTTCATACTTCATAGAACATCAAAATTAAGTGGCAAGAATATAAAGAGTTCCATAAAAGAGTTAAGTGGAGTGGAAGCAAAAAGTACGTAATGAGTAGTCAATAGTAACAAACTTACAATACGACTAAGATTAATTCTTTATTAGAAAAGTAATAACAAAAGATGATTGAGTCTCAACAAAAAAAAAAAAAAAAAGAACTTTATTGGTACAAGCCACATGAACCTATACTAACCAGACAATAAATATCACAAAGACACCGATACTAGCTACGTCTAATATATGGTCCATTTATTCTTGGATTGCCTCTGTTTGTTCCACTCTGAAGAAACTTTTTTCTGATTAAATGAAGCTCAGCTACAACATCTCTCATGTTCATTCGTTCTTCTGGCTGTTCGACTGAACATGCAACTCCAATCTGAAAAATCGAAACCAAGCACTCTTGAATTTTGTTTCTTCTTGTAATGTTGTAATTTTCGCCATTGTTTCTAGTGGTCTCTTCTTCCCTTTCTTGAAAAAGAATTGGATCTGCAATCTCTACACTGCTTGAGGCAAGGCTGTCTTGACAAAGGAATGTAGGTTTAGAATGCCCTGAAAAATGTCATCAGTGGGTCTCTTTCCTGTGAACATTTCTAATAAAAGGATCCCATAACTGTACATATCACCATGGGTTGACGCCTCATTTCCGACACCATACTCTACAATTTGAAACATACACTACATTAGAAGTCAACATTAGTTTCTAAAAAAAAAAAAAAGAGCATTTAGGTTAACAAAGAAATGATAGAAAGGTTTTTTCACCAGGAGCGGCATAACCAACAGTTCCCCTTAATCCAATAGTGCTGGATTGAGTGGTAGAAGAGCTATGGTTGCTTCCAGGAGAGAATCTTGCTATCCCAAAATCGCCCACGTGTCCAATCATTTCATTGTCGAGAAGAACATTGCTTGGCTTTAGGTCACAATGAATGATTTGTGTCTGGCAATGATAATGTAGATATTCCAATGCACTCGCAACATCAATAGCGATATCGAACCTCCTGAAAAGATCAAGATTTTTTTGGTCTTGATGCACTTCATCTTCTCTAGCTGTTGGATGCAACCATTCTTCAAGGCTTCCGTTGACCATGAACTCATAAACTAGAGCCTTGAAGTCATTACCATGGTAATCAACACTTGAACAAACTGTAAGAACCTTTACAAGATTTCGATGCCTAATGTTTCTCAAGGTTTCACACTCAACAAGAAAGCTTCTGAAGGCTCCATGGCGCAGAAGGTTGATAACCTTGACAGCAATTATAGTTCCACTCTCAGCAGGAACTCCTTTATAGACTGATCCAAAACCACCCGAACCAAGCAAATTTGCTGAAGAGAATCCATCACTCGCTTTTAGGAGACTTTGGTAGGATATATTCAAAAGCAAATTTTTCGAAGAACTTGATATTGACACTTTTTGTTTCTTTCTCAACCAAGAAACAAACAAAAAATATAGCACCGATGTTACTCCTAGTATCCCCGGAACTATAGATATTATTAACTTCCAGGTTAAGGTCAATTTTGTTTTCCTAGGCTCTTTGAAGTTGCATTTAGGCAAGTGCATCTCAGGAATTCCCCCACATAGTTGAACATTCCCTGCAACTAAAGCTAAACGTGAATACTTAAAAATGCCTTCGGTTGGCACCGATCCCTCAAAATTGTTGTATGATATATCTAAAATCTGCAAGGACTTCATATCCACAAGAAGGTTGGGGATTTTTCCTAATAAATTGTTTTGAGAAAGATTTAATTCTTGAAGTCCTCTCAAAGAGCCAAAACTTGGCGGAATAATTCCTTGGAAGAAGTTTCCTCCCATGAATAGAAACTCCAGCATAAGGCAATTGCCAAGACTACTCGGAATCTCACCAGATAACATATTCCCTGAGATATCTAATTGGCCTAGATTCTTAAGATTTCCGACTTCCATGGGAAGAGGACCTGTAAGACGATTTTCGGACAAATCTAGGCCAATTGATAAAGATGAGAGACCAAAGATAAGTGGGGGTATGGAACCATTGAAATTGTTACGAGAAAGGTCGAGTGTGATCAAAGATTTGCAATTGGCTAGACTGGATGGGATGCTTCCGCCAAGCTGGTTATTTTCCTCTAAAACCAATTTAAGTAACAAGGTTGAGTTTCCAAGAGAGTGTGGGCTGCTACCTGAGAGATTATTTCGCGATAGATACATAATCTTTAACCTATGAAGACTACTATTGGCAGCTGGAATGTTACCTGACACTTGGTTCCCTTCCAAGTCGAGTACTTCTAAGTTGACAAGATTCATGATCGCACTCGAAATTATTCCAGTTATTTTGTTGTAACCAATTGAAAAGAATCTTAGGGTCTGTGACAAGTTACCGATGCATTCGGGTAAGACACCACCGAAATTGTTGAAACTTATTGCCAAAGCCTCTAACATGGTAGCATTGGTCAAAGAGCAGATAAAACTCAAGTCATGATCAGCTTCTCCACTTCCCCCCAAGCTGTTATTAAAAGCAGTAAATCTTTTGAGCCGATGCAGCTTTTCCAAAGAAGGCACATTTCCAGTAAGTTTGTTTGATGCAATTTGAAGTCTCTCCAAGTTTGAGGCATTGGATATTGAAGGAGGAATGGACCCAGTAAATTGGTTATTGGCAATGGCGAAGCTTAGGAGATTAGGAAGAGTAGTTATGCCCAAATCCAACGGAGGACTCCCTTGCAATTGATTAAACATTAGTTCAAAAACTCTAATAGAAGAGAGATTGAAGATTGATGGAGGGATGGTACCTGAAAGCTTATTACTGGAAAGTATAATATTTGCAAGATTTATGAGTTGGCCTAGTGTATTCGGAATACTCCCACCCAAATTATTTGAGGTTAGATAAAGTACTTCCAGTGAAGATAAGTTCCCAAGAGATGGAGGAATACTTCCTGTTAGTTTGTTCCTGTCTACATAAAATTCTCGAAGCTTTGACAAGAAGCTAAACTCGGTAGGGATATTGTTGGAGTATAGCCTCTCATATTGACAGCATGGAATTGAAATCGAAAGAAGAAAAGTTAAAGGCAGAGAAGGAACTGAAGAATACTTAATTCTGTTATTCTGTTATGCAGTTATTTTCTCTATGTACTATAAATATTACAAGACTTTCATGTATTAGATATTAAGTAAACTCATTTCGTTCAGATCAAATTACATAAGTTTTTCATTCCTCCTCTGTTTTTCTTCTGCTTATCAATTCTCAACATGGTATCAGATTAAAAATCACGCTTTCTTCCGCATATATTTTTTCTTCTTCTCTTTCTCTTCTACTTTTGCAATCTGCATTGCAAATTCTGCTCAAGAATTTTTCTTGAGAATCTTGCTTCTCGGTTCTTGCATTTTCTTTGCAATTCTTGGTAACATGACAGAACAAAATTCTTCCAACTCTTCAACATCTCTTCGTACTCTTAACCCTTCAGATGATTCTTCTAGCCCATACTATCTTCATCCTAGTGATAATCCGGGATCTCTCTTGGTCTCAGAAGTCTTCGCAGGAGATAACTACATTGCTTGGAGTCGCTCGATCACCATTGCACTTACTGTCAAGAACAAGGTAGCTTTTATTGATGGCTCCATTACTGCTCCTCCTATTCATCAGCCCATTAATCATACTGCTTGGCTTCGTGCCAATAATTTGGTACTCTCCTGGCTCATGAATTCTATTTCTAAAGATATTAGAAATAGCTTGCTTTATGTTGCATCTGCTGTAGATCTCTGGAATGAATTAAAAACAAGATATTTGAGAAGTGATGGACCAAGGGTTTTCCACCTCGAAAAATCCCTCAGTTGTATAAACCAAGGTTCATCTTCGATTACAGAATATTTCAGTGCTTTCAAGACTCTGTGGGATGAGTATGTCAATTATAGGCCTTTTCCAACTTGTACATGTGGCAAGATGGCTTCTTGTACCTGTGAATTGTTCAATTTTCTGCTACTCAGACAGCAGTCAGATTACGTATTGAAGTTTCTTATAGGCCTGAATGACTCTTATGCCTCAGTAAGAAGTCAATTATTACTTGCTATTCCACTGCCTAGCATGGATAAAGCTTTTTCTTTGCTGCTTCAAGAAGAAAGTCAGAGACAATTGACTAATTACACAAGCACTGACACACATGCTTTGTTTGCAAAGCATTCTACTCAGCCTAATCAGACTACTCAGTCCAAGTTTTCTAAAGACAAATTGAAGAAGTCCTCACTACATTGCACTCATTGTGGCTACAATGGTCACACAATTGACAAATGCTTTCAATTGCATGGTTATCCTCCTGGATGGACTGGACCTAAGGGCAAAAGAAATCTTCCATCTGCACATGCAGCCATTTCAACTGAAGAGGTCTACATTAACAATAGTAACGAGAACCAAAGGTTTAGTTTAACTACTGAAGAATTTAAAAAGCTCTTAGCACTTGCCAATTCGAGTTCCTCTTCTCAAAACACGGGTACATCTACAGCAGCAGTAAATCTAGCCACTTCCTCTCACTTTTCTGGTAACCCCTTTAATCAATGTAATTCTGTCTCTACCAAGTTAAATTCTGAATTTTCTTGGATCCTAGACACTGGTGCAACAGATCATATGATCTGTTCACCTCTATTATATTCTTCTACTCCTAAATCAGTTACAACTTCTATAAATCTTCCTAATGGACAAACTGTTCCAGCATTATATACTGGAACTGTAAGTCTTTCTAGCACATTACATCTACACAATGTCTTGTGTGTTCCTTGTTTTTCATTTAACCTTTTATCTGTTTCTAAACTAACCAAAGAATCTAATCTTTGTTTATCCTTTTTTGATTCTCATTGCCTTTTACAGGACCAATCAATGAAGAAGATGATTGGGATTG
This sequence comes from Pterocarya stenoptera, assembly GCA_003123785.1. Taxonomy (NCBI): domain Eukaryota; kingdom Viridiplantae; phylum Streptophyta; class Magnoliopsida; order Fagales; family Juglandaceae; genus Pterocarya; species Pterocarya stenoptera. Next base: position 741,271 of record QEOT01000341.1, read on the forward strand.
CCTTTGAGAAACAAGGACTTTATTACCTATCTCAAGCTTCCTCGAAAGCTAACTCCTGCCAGCAATATCAGTTTAATTCTACACCTATTTTTGCTTCAGCCATTACTCACAATCAGTCAAACCTTTGGCACTACAGATTAGGTCATGTCTCAAATTCTAGAATTCCTTTTCTTAAACAAATAGACAATTCAATAACCTTTGATTGTACAAGTGTCTGTGAAATCTGTCCAATAGCAAAGCAGAAAAAGCTTTCTTTCCCTGTATCACAAAGTATGTCAAATAAAGAGTTTGAATTGATTCATTGTGATATATGGGGCCCATTTGCTACTATCTCATATTCTGGTTTTAAATTTTTTCTAACTATAGTAGATGATTTTACACGATGCACTTGGGTGTATATGCTTAAAAACAAATCTGAGGTCTCAACTTTGCTCCCAAGTTTCTGTAAAATGGTTACAACTCAATTTAATACCTCTGTAAAAATCATAAGAACAGACAATGGTTCAGAATTTATTCTTACAAAATTTTATAGTGAAAATGGGATTTTACATCAAAGAAGTTGTGTAGAAACTCCACAACAAAATGGAGTAGTTGAAAGGAAACATCAACACTTACTAAACACAGCTAGAGCTTTGATGTTTCAAGCAAACTTACCTTTAATTTTTTGGAGTGATTGTGTCTTGACTGCAGCTCATATTATAAATCGAATTCCAACTCCTCTTCTCCAAAACAAAACACCTTTTGAAATGTTATTTCACAAATCACCAAATTTTTCTCATTTAAAGGTTTTCGGATGCTTATGCTTTGCATCTACAATTACTAGTCACAGACAAAAGTTTGATCCAAGAGCAACAAAATGTCTATTTTTAGGATATCCTTCCAATGTCAAAGGTTATAAACTCATGGACTTAAACACAAACAGAATTATTATTTCCAGAAATGTTGTGTTTCATGAAACAAACTTTCCATTCCAAAATCTTCCAACTAATTCTGCCATACCTACCTTTCTGTTTCCACCTTCAGAATTTCAGCATAATTCCTCTCATACAAATAATTCTATTCATTCTATCCCTTCTGATCAAAATCACTCCTCATTGAATTCTAGTGAACCAGATCTCTCTCCTTATATTGACAGCATTGATCAAAATGACTCAGCAAATTCTATCCCCACTGGTTCACATATCAGAAAATCATCAAGAATTAAACAAACACCAAAATTTTTGCAGGATTATTATTGTGGTAATGTGTCGTTGTTTCCTCATGCAATCAACTCATCTACCTCTATTGGTTGTTCCTCTAACACAGGTAATCTCTACCCTATATCATCTTTCATTTCTGTCAATCGACTTTCATCATCACACAAAGTTTTTTTAGCTTCAATATCTGCTATCACAGAACCCAAATCATATCAACAAGCTGCAAAATCACATGAATGGCAAGTTGCTATGAGAAATGAACTCAATGCTTTAGAGTTAAACAAAACCTGGGAACTTGTTACTCTCCCTAAAAATAAAAAGGCCATAGGTTGTAAATGGGTTTTTAAAGTGAAATACAAGGCTGATGGAACTATAGAAAGACATAAAGCAAGACTGGTAGCTAAAGGCTACACTCAACAAGAAGGATTAGACTTCTTTGATACCTTTTCTCCAGTGGCAAAACTCACTTCAATTCGATTATTGTTAGCTGTTGCTGCTATTAAGGGCTGGTATATTCACCAATTAGATGTAAATAATGCATTTTTACATGGTGAATTACATGAAGAAGTTTACATGGCAATACCCCCGGGTTTGGATGCTAAACAGCCCAATACAGTTTGCAAGTTGTTAAAGAGTCTTTATGGTCTGAAGCAGGCTTCTCGACAATGGTTTGCAAAACTCTCTCAAGCTCTCCTTCATTATGGCTTTACTCAAGGCAATTCTGATTGCTCACTTTTCATTAAGAAAACTGCCACTTCTTTCATAGCTTTACTAGTATATGTAGATGATGTTCTACTAGCTAGTGATAGTCTAATTGAGATTCAGCAACTCAAGGTGTTTCTGCATGATAAGTTCACAATCAAGGACTTGGGGCAGCTAAAGTACTTCTTGGGATTGGAAGTAGCCAGATCAAAATCTGGAATCTCTCTCTGTCAGAGAAAGTATACTTTGGATATACTTCAAGATACAGGTCTTACAGGTTCTAAACCAGTTGCATTTCCTATGGAATCTAATCTTAAACTTAGTGTAGATGATCCCAATCTTTATGAAGATGTCTCGGGTTACAGAAGATTGATTGGTAGACTACTCTATTTGACAGTTACAAGGCCTGACCTAGCCTATTCTGTTCAAGTCCTTAGCCAGTTTCTTGCTAAACCAGCCGTATCTCATTATCAAGCTGCCATGCGTGTGCTTAGATACTTAAAAGCAACACCAGGACAAGGGTTATTTTTTTCTTCATCTTCAGATTTACAGTTAAAGGCTTTTTCTGATAGTGATTGGGCAGGTTGCTTAGACACCAGGAGAAGTGTTACAGGATATGCAATCTTTCTAGGAGATTCTTTAGTCTCATGGAAATCGAAGAAACAAGCTACAATTAGCAGATCATCTGCAGAAGCAGAATATAGGGCTCTTGCAACCACAACATGTGAGGTGCAGTGGTTACTTTATGCTCTTCAAGATCTCGGTGTTAATCATTCTCAGCCAACAATGCTCTACACCGACAGCAAATCAGCCTTGTCCATTGCAACCAATCCAGTACAACATGAGAGGACTAAACATATTCAAATTGATTGTCATCTTGTTAGGGAAAAATTGCAGCAGAATGTTATAAAGCTTTTTTTTATTCCCTCAAGATTACAACTAGCAGATATCTTTACAAAACCTCTCGGATCACTGCCTTTCCATCATAATTTGCGCAAGATGAACCTTATAAATATACATGCTCATCTTGAGGGGGGGTGTTGGAGTATAGCCTCTCATATTGACAGCATGGAATTGAAATCGAAAGAAGAAAAGTTAAAGGCAGAGAAGGAACTGAAGAATACTTAATTCTGTTATTCTGTTATGCAGTTATTTTCTCTATGTACTATAAATATTACAAGACTTTCATGTATTAGATATTAAGTAAACTCATTTCGTTCAGATCAAATTACATAAGTTTTTCATTCCTCCTCTGTTTTTCTTCTGCTTATCAATTCTCAACAGATATCTCCAACAAATTGGTTGTATGAAAGTTCAATGATTTCGATGTTTGTGCAATTTGATAAATTGGGAGGGATTCTTCCAACCATCGAATTTTTGTACAAATATAATATCTTCAGTCAATGCAAACGACCTATTTGTCGAGGGATTTCATGATCAAAGCTATTATTTTCGAGACGTAGACTCCTTAGAAAGCTCAAATTTCCAATGAAAGGAGATATAGAACCCACGAGCTCCAGAGATGGTAGGTGCAACTTAATGACCCTCTGGTGCCGATGACCGCATGCAACACCATACCATTGGCAAAAGTGGGTGGTTTCATTCCATGAGCTGAAAACCATGAAAGGATCATGGCTTATTTTGGCCATGAATTCAAGCAAGCCTTATCGGTCCGTCTCATTTCCAGCCATGGCATAGGTAGTGCAAGAACCAAAGCACAAGACAGAAGCAACAACAAAGATGGGAATTAGCCTCATGATGCCGGGAAAATCTCAAGGAGATGAAATGAAGAAGGCTAAACTTTTTGTTTTTGCAGCTCAAGGGAACAGAAACAAATTCCGAGAAAAGAAAATGGACACCTGCTCTCAATCATACCATCTTCAGTGCATCTTCTTCAATCATATATATGTGGCATGTGATAAAGGACTGAATATGAATTCATTAATAATCTTTGACAATGACTTTAGTCCAACCTTCTATATCAGTTATCTTTTATATCAGTTAATTCCCTATATTATGCACTGGAATCATGGATGTTCTTTCTTCTGTTGTCCGTTGCATTGCACTCGAATTCCTATAAACTAAGATTGCATTTTACTCGATTAAATCCCAACTAATTATATATGCAATCCCATCATGTTAGGAAGATTTTATTAATCTTGGCCTCCCAATATTTTAAATACACATTAACGAAGAATATTTGAGATAAAATGTGTAACGCGTGAAGATTACCCACAGTTTTGACCGGCACATGCTGGTCAGTGGACACGTCATGCTGAAGTACTCTTGCCCTTAAAATGGGTTAGAGGTAAAGGCTGGTCTTGTACGTGAGCGGTGAGGAAAGAAGTCTCTTAAGTCAAATAATAATAATAAAGGCAACTACTGATCAGCTTGGCTCTTCAGTCAATATTCAAAACATCCACAAGGTTTGAATATTGACTGAATAACTTGTTCGGTCAGTCATACTGATTTTGAGTTTTGATAAGTATTAGGTCTACAAGAATAAATATCATAAAAATAAGTTTATACATTGACGTGATTAAGGCCTTGGAGCGCCAGCAGCTGACTTGAGACAATTTAAATTCTTTATGAATAGTAATGAGTTAAGATGGTAGAGTGAGTTTTGTAGAGCTTACCTTAAATGTCTTTAGATGTTAAGAGGAGTTTAGATATATTTATGAAAAGTTAAAAAATATTATAGGTCCCCCGTATAAATAGGTCATGTTGAGTTGAAAAATGTTATCGGTCTCACAAGTAAAGAGATTTTGAGTTGAGATGAGTTTAGTAATTTAAGAGTTGAATATTTGGATGTTAGATTCAGCTTAAAATTATACCAATCCAACTTCCAAACGAGACCTAAATATAATATATGAAATTTATTTTATAATAATAAAAAGTTTATAATCTAATAAATTATATTAAATTATGTCATAGTATAAATTTATATGAAAAAGTTTATAGTAACATCCTTTGCTTACTTAATTAGCAATTTTTTTTTTCTAACGGACACTTAATTGGCAACATCGTAACTATTCATTTATGTTCTATTTGAAATGGAAGGACAAGATTAATTAAAACAAATTAGGCCAGGGGATCCTAGTCCCCCCTCATCAGGCTTATGGAATGTGGTTAACTGACAAAATATTTTGACCACAAAAAAATTATACACAAATAAAAGATGTTAATCCTTGGCTCAACGGCCGCCTTTGAGGCTAAACCCTGGCCGTTGAGGCTGAAGACTCTGACCCAACTTTCTAGCGTTGGGTTAACGATGGGCTGTCAAGTGGGACAAAGCAAAGGAAATGTAACGTCGGTTTTACTTTTCTCTCTCCTTTGATAATATAAGAGAAATGATATTTACAGTCGTAAAATGTGTAAGCGTTATATAATCTTTTTGAAAAAAAATGAACAAATACGAAATTCACAAGAAAAATAAAACTAATTTTTTAATAATAGACCCTACTTTTTTTCAAAACAATTACTCGACATGTACGCACTTCACGACTGTATGTAACATTACTATGATATAATTCTTCTATATATTAAAAGTCATCTTCCTATGGTTGATAAATTGCTAAAACTATGATCTGTTAGTATCTTTTAATATTTGAAATTCATTTATTAAGATTGGACAGTTCGTTTACATGCTTGAATCATCAAATTTATAAACGGTTTGTTTCTTTTTGGTATCGGCTTAATTTAGTGCTTTTTGAATCAACATTAATTGTTAGTGGCTGTTTTAATTATATTTATTGTCCATTGCCGATTCTTTTGTTTTAAATCATATTATTTACTCTATTTAAAACTTAGGAGCCATAAACCTCTTTATTAATTTAAATTATTTTTACCAGACGTCTTTAAGGTTATTTTTTCTACTCTTTTGCTTCTCGATTTTTACTACAAAGCCGCTTTGCAACGGTTGGGTTAATAAAGGGGGAATAGCAGCCCCCATTCACTGCTTGCCACGTAAGGATATACATCATAAGAGAAATAGACTCCACCACACATAAACACTTCCAAGCAAAAGCAGCCCTCACACATTTCGCCCAAGAGCACTTCGCGTTTTCATCTCTTCATCTTCCTCACTACGCCTCTCTTCCACCGCCACCATCTCAGTCCGCCGCCTCTCTTCTTGCTTTATATATATTTGATGTTTTTTTTAATAATTGTGAAAGTGATTATATATAATAAACTATATATAATAAACTATTTAGAGTTATAAATTTAATATATATAAATAACAGTCCGCGCATTATACGGGTTATAGGCTCGTGTGTATATATATATATATATAATCAGTCAGTTCATTGATTTGCACAGGGTTTCAAACTGGTTCCAGTATCCGCTGACCAATTCTAGTAATTGGTTTTGATCGGTATTGGTTAGTATTCACTCCTATTATTTGATATGGCAATAGAAAATATCATGGGAATGCCAGGTGATTATCTATATTTTGAGAATTTCAAATGACCTCCTCGAAGGTCGTCATCTTTAATAAATTGTCCTGCCAAGTTGAGTATTTAACCTAACATAACATGATTCTACGATTCTATCCTACAAAATTAACGTAAAATTGATCTACATTACTTAATCTCGATCGACATATTGCTTGTTAATTTTAATTAGACGGAAGGCTAATCTAATCAACAATTCATGAATTATCATAAACATATAAGAGCCGGAAGTATTACTAATTAAAGAAGAATCACAAAAGAGAAGACATAATATTTGTTGCGTGGAAAACTAGAAATTATCTTTCTTCTAATCATGTGTATACATTGTAAATTAATTCAAGTGATTTACCGCGTCAACGCATGTATAAATCTAATATGCCCAAGTTTTTTTTTTTTTTTTGAAAATATGCCCAAGTTTTATCTTATATAGACACAACGTCAATCAAGAAACTCGAATAAATAGTTAATTTCTTCCTTTTGCAATTTTTTGTTTTAAATACCGTTGTCCCCTTCTTTGGGACATACAAAATTCCACATGGATTAGTACTGTTCATCCAGGTTCCGGACTGGGTATCCGGAACCAGAATCCAGATGAATTTAAACTTTTGAAACCTGAAAATTTGGGTTCCGGTTTTTTTAATTTTTTTTATTACAAAAATTGCGGGCTGTACCTTTCTGTAAGATTATTAGTTCTTGACCAAATATTATGAAATTCTGTTTGAAATGAAAACTTTTTATTTGCACCCGAGGTCCTCTTTCTATATTGTAAATACTGTCAAGTTGATTTTACTTTTTAGTCTTTACTAAATACTTCAGCTACTCTGGTTTAGTTATTTCTGTTTTATTCTTTTACTTTCAGTTAGTTACACTCAGTTGTATATAAATAGAAGAATTACATCGACTTACCCTTCTATTTATATACAACTGAGTCTAACTAACTGAAAGTAAAAGACTAAAATAGAAATAACTAAAACAGAGTAGCTGAAGTATCTAGTAAGGACTAAAAAGTAAAATCAACTTGACAGTATTTACAATATTCTATGAACTGGTAGCTCAGTTTATACATCTTTCTCTTTTTCTTTTGGTTTTTGAGGTGATTGAGGGATTGTGTACACCTCACAGGAGCTGTTTCTTGCGTGTTTTATCCCTTTGATCTCGTTTAAGGTTTTCTTGCGTATTCATAGTCATAGATGCATGTATTCTTTCATTTCAAACTTGGGTTTTTGGTTGCTTTTTCAGCCATATAGAATAATAAGGCTTCGTTTGGATCCCCAACTCATCTCAACTCATCATTACACCTTTTTCAAATCCCAATACAAAATAATAAACAATCCAACTTTTTCAAATCCCAAAACAACTTTAATATTAAAAAATAATATTCTAACAATATTTTATCATCTCAACTCAACTCACTTTAACATCCATACACACCTAAATGTTGGAGGCCTGGGGCGTCTCAATCACAATCTCATACCATTCCCTCCAGGCCTATGTTGTCTTGCTCTAATAAAACGTCTTCATCTGATGATATGGTTGTAGCCAATTTTTTTATTTCCAGAATCTAAATTTGTTTGCAGGTTTTGGTCACGAGTGAGTTTCAAGCTTTCTTTTTTGTTGTGATGTTAATTACGTACGTTACTTCATAAAATATACCACAACCTGTTTTCAAAAGAAAACAGCAGAGGATAACCGATAGAGTTTCCATGCTTTTAAGGCTATCTCGTATATAATTTCCATTCATATGCATAAACACATTCATATATATTTTGCAAATTCTATCATCATTCTTGTCAGGTCTCGAGTTTTAGAACTTTCACATAACTCTAGTTTTATGAGCTCTCAATGTTGTCTATATATCTCTTTTTGAGAAAAAGGGTTTGTACAAATGGAGCGGGAGAAGCTTTATAATAAGAGCTAGAACAGGGGAAGATGATCATCATGAGGACCATCAATATTGTTCCAATAAGAATTCGGCAAAGACGTTGTTGAGGATACTTAGCCTTACTCTACGGCTTATCATATGTGACATATTTGACCCCTAATTCTAGGAATATTTCATTGTATCAATTTACTCCTACTTATATACTACCCCATATATTATTGTAATCGGTTTTGATGTTATTTGATTTGTATACTGTAAATGATTATAAATAGAATATACTCGCCACTTTACAAGTGTGGTGGTTTTCATCAAACCCTCTCATGGTATCACGAGCCACTTTGGTTTAACAGCCACTACTTCTTTTTTTATTTTTCCAATGGTTTCCTAATCCTCTCCCAATCTCCTTCGCTTCAACACCTTAATCCACATGATCACCATCAAGTTTTCTTCCTCAAACTACCTTCTATCGAAAAGCCAACTCCTTCCTCTTCTTGAGAGTCAAGAATTGTTGGGCTATGTTGATGGAACCCTTGTGCCGCCAGCTCATTTTGAACCTGCCGACTCTAACACACCCAATAACAAACACCTAGCGTGGAAAATTGTAGACCAACATCATCGGTAGCTGAGCCACATATATAGGGAGCAAACGCACCCACTGGATTTTTGAAAATTTGTGGTTATATATATGTAATTGTATGGTTTTTTAAATTCTTTTGCGATTCCACACATTTTATATAAAATTTGTCACATCGATTATGCAAAAAGAATATATAGAGTCAATTACGGCAACCTGTTTTTGGATTTCAACTATATTACATGCATAAAGAAAATGTAATTCCTACAACAAAAAAAATTAAGTTTATTTACTTCAAATTCGTTTCAAGATGTCTAAAAGCAAGTAATTCCATCTTTCAAACGCACCTTAGTGATTATGCAATACTTTTAGAATATAAAAATCTTGGAGAAAATGTTTTCAAGCTATATACTAATTCACTACAAGAAAAATGACATTTTATGGAGATTTCATTTTTTGCCACAAAAGAAATCGCCACTAATGGTAACTAATTGTAGTGATTGTCATTTCGCTGTTGAATTCCAACATGAATGTGAGAAATGTTACCAGTGCAGTAACTGTGTAATTGTTTGCAGCGATTTTTGAGCAATTGTGACAGATTTTGTCGTCACAAATAACATGTTTACTTTGCAGCGGTTCCTTTCCCTCAATAATGTTTTTTTACAGCAAATTTTCTTAACAGGGTGCCAAAAAGCATCGACTTATTTCTTAGATCATATAGTTTGGCGCGGGTCTAGAGTCTTCTAATCCCATCTTTCTCATCTTCATCCAACCCTACCTCATATTCAATTACCCCTACCAAAACAAAAGGCAACTCCAGGGGATCGGTAGGAAGGTTACCCAATCCCTTTCCTCTGGTCGTCAGCGCTTTATATAGAGAAAATAGGAGAGTAGATTTGAAGGTAATGACACACACATTTTGCATTTACATTAGTAGGTATAAATACAAATTTCTAAGGCTTGAGTTAAGCCTGAAATTATGCTATTCTATAACTGACTACCAAAGTTGTATACAATGTCAACTATGAGTTGTACACGAATTTAAACATTCAAATTTAAAGTTGCAAGAGCTGGCTTGTAGGAGCTAATTCTGTTAAGGGCTGATTTTGTGAGCTGCTGATTTTGTGGGTTGATTTTGCGGGAGAGTAATGGCTTTCCTTATGAAAAACTCTAGACGCAGGTGCCAGCTGAGGCCTGGCTGCGGACGGTACCTGACGTGGAGGGAAACACACTGTTTTTGTTTAAGGGAAACGGTGCGTTTCATGCTTCTGAAGAATTACCTTGTTGACGCTGAGAAAACGGTGCGTTTTCTCTTTTCTCCTGTCAACCCGCTCGACGCAGCTCTCGGTAATCTCTGTATGCGATTTGTGCGATTTCATCCCCCAGAGCTCTCTTCTCCCATTTCAAGAAGGCATCCCAACCAGATCGGCGTCTCTCCCAGGTACTCAGTGCGACTTCTCTCATTTCTCTCCATTATCCCCTGACTGCTACGGAACTTATGCACCCGAACCCTAACCCTAAGTAACGACTCCAATCGAAGTTGATTTCGGTTTATAAATGGTTTTTATTTGTTTATTTTGGTAAATTGGTGGATTTTCAGTCTAATATTGTGGATTATTTCAAATTTTGTAGATGATTATTATGTGAACCCAATTGTGTGAGTTGTAATTTTTGGGTTGAGTGTTATGTGGAGCCGATTGTATGAGTTCAAATTTTTGGGGCATGGCTATTATGATTCAATCTGTGAGTTCAAATTTGTTGGATGAGTAAATTTTGTGGATAATTTTCCCTTCTTCTCTTACTCGTAGGTTTAATTTGTGTTGACTGAAATTTAGGTGAAATCTCTTGTTCTCTGTTTTGCTCAATCTCTTGGGGTATAAAAGATTTGCATATGTTGATTTTAGTTTGCTCTATATGAACTAACTGGAGTTTTTAGGGAAATGAAAAACATCTATCTTGTTTAAAGTCGCAATTGGCTTATGGTGTTTTCCATTAATGCAATCTTAACTATAAATAAATATGGAAAGCTAGCAGTGTGTTCTACAGCATGATGCTTGGATGGACTG